>CM055900.1:32567000-33157000 GCA_029582155.1 Panopea generosa | reverse complement strand
ATTTCTAACTACAGGTATAAACACAAGACGAAAACTTTTACAAATAGCAAGGAAGACAGCGCAAGATGAGCCATGGGTTGGATTTGAGCAAGAGTTTGTATTTAAAGAAAATTATCTAGGCAAGACTGAAACTGGTAGCTTTAACGTTAGTCAGTTTTTCAGAACTATGTTGAAAGTCAGTTAGCACTTCAGAAATATATTGAAGGTCACTTAGTACTTCAGAAATATATTGAAGGTCAGTAAGTACTTCAGAAATATATTGAAGGTCAGTAAGTACTTCAGAAATATATTGAAAGTCAGTTAGTACTTCAGAAATATATTGAAAGTCAGTAAGTACTACAGAAATATATTGAAGGTCAGTAAGTACTTCAGAAATATATTGAAAGTCAGTTAGTACTTCAGAAATATAATGAAAGTCAGTAATTCAGAAATATATTGAAAGTCATTTAGTACTTCAGAAATATATTGAAGGTCAGTTAGTACTTCAGAAATATATTGAAGGTCAGTTAGTACTTCAGAAATATTGAAAGTCAGTTAGTAATTCAGAAATATATTGAAAGTCAGTAAGTACTTCAAAAATATATTGATAGCCAGTAAGTACTTCAGAAATATATTGAAGGTCAGTAAGTACTTCAGAAATATATTGAAAGTCAGTTAGTACTTCAGAAATATATTGAAAGTCATTTAGTACTTCAGAAATATATTGAAGGTCAGTAAGTACTTCAGAAATATATTGAAAGTCAGTAAGTACTTCAGAAGTATATTGAAGGTCAGTTAGTACTTCAGAAATATATTGAAAGTCAGTAAGTACTTCATAAATATATTGAAAGTCAGTAAGTACTTCAGAAATATATTGAAAGTCAGTAAGTACTTCAGAAATATATTGAAGGTCAGTAAGTACTTCAAAAATATATTGAAAGTCAGTAAGTACTTCAGAAATATATTGAAGGTCAGTTATTACTTCAGAAATATATTGAAGGTCAGTTAGTACTTCAGAAATATATTGAAAGTCAGTAAGTACTTCAGAAATATATTGAAGGTCAGTTAGTACTTCAGAAATATATTGAAAGTCAGTTATTACTTCAGAAATATATTGAAAGTCAGTAAGTACTACAGAAATATATTGAAGGTCAGTAAGTACTTCAGAAATATATTGAAAGTCAGTTAGTACTTCAGAAATATAATGAAAGTCAGTAATTCAGAAATATATTGAAAGTCATTTAGTACTTCAGAAATATATTGAAGGTCAGTTAGTACTTCAGAAATATATTGAAGGTCAGTTAGTACTTCAGAAATATTGAAAGTCAGTTAGTAATTCAGAAATATATTGAAAGTCAGTAAGTACTTCAAAAATATATTGATAGCCAGTAAGTACTTCAGAAATATATTGAAGGTCAGTAAGTACTTCAGAAATATATTGAAAGTCAGTTAGTACTTCAGAAATATATTGAAAGTCATTTAGTACTTCAGAAATATATTGAAGGTCAGTAAGTACTTCAGAAATATATTGAAAGTCAGTAAGTACTTCAGAAGTATATTGAAGGTCAGTTAGTACTTCAGAAATATATTGAAAGTCAGTAAGTACTTCAGAAATATATTGAAAGTCAGTAAGTACTTCAGAAATATATTGAAGGTCAGTAAGTACTTCAGAAATATATTGAAAGTCAGCAAGTACTTCAGAAATATATTGAAGGTCAGTTATTACTTCAGAAATATATTGAAGGTCAGTTAGTACTTCAGAAATATATTGAAAGTCAGTAAGTACTTCAGAAATATATTGAAGGTCAGTTAGTACTTCAGAAATATATTGAAGGTCAGTTAGTACTTCAGAAATATTGAAGGTCAGTTAGTAATTCAGAAATACATTGAAAGTCAGTAAGTACTTCAGAAATATATTGAAAGTCAGTTAGTTCTTCAGAAATATATTGAAATCAGTTAGTCTTTAAGAAATATATTGATAGTCAGTAATAATTCAGAAATATATTGAAAGTCAGTAAGTAATTCATAAATATATTGAAAGTCAGTTAGTACTTCAGAAATATATTGAAAGTCAGTAAGTACTACAGAAATATATTGAAAGTTGTCCATCAAATGGATTGTGTTTTACATTTTATATGCGTCTTTAAAAACAAGTATCGAGACAAGTGCATATAGTCCTTTTTTCAAATTAGTTGTTACGTGTTTTGTTTTTGCTTCGGTCGTACAATATCTCTAAATATCTTATTGGGTGCTGTAATTATTCTGTTTTCAGTTAATACTGTATCTCAGTCAGTGTTGTTTGCAAATAGAATATGCTTAAACATGTTCCAGAGGTCGTGAGCAGTACAGTAAATTCATTTCATTTCTTGACCAGACAAAGACCGAAAATGCTTTTTCCTTTTGTTGTGGTTGGATTTTGTACATTCAAGGGAATATGTTATCAGATAATTATTGCCTGTCACAACAACAATTTTACGTGCTGTGTGTCGACTGTTAAAAGTCGCTCCATTACACAATAATGCTATTATTTCTTGTTCTTTTATATCATGGGATACATATGTAGTTTTGACCGAAATAATAGAAAACCGCCTGTTATGGAACATTAGAGATTTACTTATTCCATTACCATTCATGAATAGTTTATGATTGTTTGGTGGCTCAGGAGAAGGGTTGCTTTGCTAAATTTGGAAAACGTCAGACGACATATTACTTCCAAATATTTAACAAGTGCCAGTTTATATGTCTCTGCTATTATCTATAATTATCATATTAGTATTAAAAGAGTTTGTGCTGAAGCTTTTTAAAAGTTGTATTCGTCGTTGCTATTCCAATCAACTGTATGCCTATTTTCTTACAGAATTCTTTGATAAGGTTGGGATTGTATGCAAGGCTCACAAGGAATGATGTATGATGGAACAGCATGAAGCTGCATGTATGTTTGCTGGGCTTAACTTGCATGGCATGAACCGAGAATATATGGAATATCAAGTAAGCACGTTTTGAATAGTTTACGTTGTAATACGTGTCGTTGTCATGTTTTGCAATCATATCCACTATGGAGTAATGCATAAAATCTATGCAGAATAGAATGCATATTTTTCATTTTCTTGTGGTGTCTTCTGTTGTGTTTTTGTCTTCATTTATTAGCTATGTTTTTACTTGTATTTAGGTAAAATGTTTTAAGAAACTTAAAATCAGACTTGTTTAAGAGTGGATTCTAGTACGGGAGCATAATCTTATGAAAGAAAAAACGCATGTAACGTAACCTTTACTAAAATAACAAGAAAACATAGTTTGCTTTTTAATATAATTTGAAATGATTTTCCCAACATTTATTTAAAAAAACGACAATTATATTTTTATGTAAAAAATGTCGATTCACGCATTAATCAAATTATGTCCGAAAGACTTTTTGTCAGATTTGTGCGTGATTCAACATTCTTTACACATGCATAAAAACAGAGACAAAAAATAATTTAATCCTTATTATACCAATCCTGATGATATATGTATTAAGCTTGCTCGGACTTCTCAAGTGAATGGAAATTTAATCTAACCGCTGCAAATTAAACGCGTTGAAAAATATTACTTCTGTCCAGGTGGTGACATTAAATTCACTAGATCCAGTACTAGTATCCAATACTATAGTTTCCATTATCACCTGAACTCTGCAAAAACGATTGGTTTATTGTAAAATGACGAAATATTTGAGTGTTAAAAAACACCGGTCTTTTATCTCCCGATTTGGACAAATAAAAAATCAATAATACACATACACATTGTTGAAGGTGACGTCATTGTTTAGGTTTTGTCTACACGGAAGTGCCTACACATTGTTGAATGTGACGTCATTGTTTAGGTTTTGTCTACACGGAATGTTTAAATATTTCAACATTAACAAATGTCATATAAATCCACACTCATGAATTGACGGAGAACGTTTCAAACATGCAAAGTTTGTGTATTTGCAATTGTCTCACGATCTTCTGTTTCTGAACTTCAACTACATTTTTTTATTTTGTTCCTGTCGAATAAATTGGTACGAGGGCAATTATTTGTCAACGGCTAGCATTAACGTTCGGTAAACCAGAGTTTTGATCAATGGTATGATCAAGATATTGCATCGTTACATCTCAAAAATGAACATTTTATGACACCTAGGTCTACTTCATTGTTCCCCAAAAGAACATTTCTTTACAATGGCGTCCAGCCTTCATTGAGCATTGAGTACCAGAGCTATGAGAGAGGAAAACGGAATACAGTAAGGTCCGCAAATGTTATTAAAAAGCTCAATGTTAATAATTTATATATTATATACAATTTTTTTCTGGCTTGATTTTATATAAAATATAAAAATCATCTGTAATTATTTGACGTGTGTTACTTTGCTATATATAGTAATAAAAGAATCTTGTTTATGTATGATATAGACTTGACAACTTGACATATTAAAATTCACGTGTGATGTATGGCCAAATATCCATATGCGAGATCAAAAACAGGCTGTGTGTTTAGCGAACTGTCAGTTGAAAAATACCAGTCAGAACATTATACCGTGCAGCGACGGATAAAGAAGGCAGATGCATCGATTTCTGAACAATTAAACGTGATGTGCATGAAACTCCCAAAAATGAAATAAAGTATACCGAAACGAAAATATGCCATTGGCTGGGAAAATATGTTCAGAAGCTCCAATTGTAAACGGCATCCCGTCGGCGGATTTAAATACGCATTCAGCCATTTTCTCACCATTAAGTAAATAATAGACGTATAAAGTATATCCACATTATTCAATTGATCTAACATAATACATATTTTAAAGCAAATTTTAAATCTATGTTTCGATATTAATACAAAGAGTATTGTAATTAAACATAACATATAATAATCAGATTATGAGCTGTGATATGTGGGTCTTCGTGATATTTGCCCATAGCAATACTACTTGAATACCGCTGCCATGTGCCAATATCACCAAGAGGCACACCTATCTTTTTAATAGCATCTAGATATATGTTTGCTTCAACATTGGACACAATCATAGCAGTAAAGAAGTAGTGAGTTAAAGTCATGATCATTTTATATTTTTCAGACATTTACACACAGCCCTACAAAAGCTAAAAAAGATACCACAAGAGTTGTTGTTGTTGTGTCATTTTGACAGAAACGGCAGCAAAGACAACGTAATTCGTTTTGAAGGCAAACGCCATCTACCTCCAAAGGAGTTTAAAATAGGATTAGCAGATAAGACATGTAGTGTTAGGATTCCTTTTGAGGTGATGCTAAGAGGTCAGGGATATTTTGAAAAAGGGAGGTCATCATCAGATTGTGATCCATACAACCTTATAAGTGTTTATTTTCAAGATATGTTATTGGATGAAATACCATGAAAGTGTTATCATTATTACATGTCTTTATTAAATACCAATACATTGACCGGACTTTGAAAACTGGAATTACATCCAAAACCATTTAGAAATTTTTAAAGACAATACTTGTAATTAGATGGTAGGGGTATGCTCATATATCACTTTTTAATCAATACGCTTTAAAAGTGTTATAGTATTTTGAAATTAGTTCTCTATACTTTCTTGCTATTGTTCATTTCCATGTAACCCCTGACTTTTCTTTTTAATGTTATCGTTTTCATTGGCATTAAGCCAATGGTGTGAGCTATTAAGATCGAACTGTGTTCGTCATCCGTCCACAAAACGTTTGTCGTCTGTTGTTTGTTTTTTGTTTCATTTACAGACGACATCACAGTGATTCCACACTGATAGATAATGACCTTAAGATTTTCAAACTATACGATATTCAATTTGGTCCGCTAATACAGGTGTTTCTTTCGCCTGAGGTGTTTTATAAGCATGTTAATGTTACATATAATATGTTTGTTTTCAATTATTTGACCATAAATGTGGCTGCTGTTATTAAACTGATTTGGTCAATTTACATGTATAGTCGCAAATTTAATGAAGTGCATGTTTTATTTGTACTAAGACTGAAGAGAGCGATCGTCATTTGGTGGTTTTTACACTACTCAATCAGCGAGGTAACTATGGAAGTTTACTCAACCTTGCGTGTCGTTAATTTGTATATTTTGGCTCACGCAGAACAAGACAAAAAATCGGTTGGCTCAAAGAGGTTGTTTGAAAAGCCAACATTTTAACTTTATAGAATGGTTTGTTAATATTGCTTCTTATTTTATGCTTGTTTCTCATACAGTCGCATATATTGATAGTTAATAATGAAATTTACTTGGATTTCTGAGAGTTTATTATTGAGTTCGATAGAGTTTGAGCAACTTTTTTATGTAAATGGGCGTCTTAAAAATTGAAATTTAAATTCATGAATAAATGGCACAGGTGACGCCCATTTCCAGGAAAGATCTGTGTAAAGTAGTAAAAGAGTTATTGTAACATTGTACGCTTTAAATTTGTAATCAAAACTGTAACAGGAGATTAGATAAGATGACTCAGCGGTGTCACTGTACTGTTCTTAAAATAAAGAAGCTGGTCAAACCACCAGTTATTTAGCATTTTTATGTTCAAATTTATTCCTACTATGAAAAAATACATTAAATATATATGTAGATTGTTTTATCGTGCAAATCATAGACCTTATTGTATATAGAACAAACAATGAACACAATTAAAATGTGTATAAAGACCCATATTAAGCAATTTTTAGTTTTCATCGGGTGATGAAAAACATAAATCCTGTTCTCGGCACCATTTTACTAGTCTTATTTATCGCTCGATAAAAACTCAAAATTCCGCTTTTAATCCTTATATTACATTATATTTTTCTAATTATTTTAGATAAAACTATAACGTTATTTTTGCTGTTTTAATATTTGCAAAGCAAAGTATACGCATTAAACCGCAAAGCCAATGTCATGAATGTTAAGGCGACGTTGTCAACATACTGAATAAGTGCAGGCATTTGTATGGCAACTTACAGCAAATGTCACGTGAACCTAACGACAACGTGACGTCTCACCAGCAAAACAAAATCTTGCAACCAATGAAATGCAAACTGGTCCTTCTTAGCTCCGCCCAGCTGCAAATGTTTTTCATTGGGAAATGAATTGCAGTTAATCAATATAATACATTAAGACCGATTGCAGTAAAAATGTAAATAGAACTGGTTAAAACATATCAACTCTGGCCTTGTCATCAAACTGACGATTTGCGTTCGAGCCGAACTCTACATAATCACGATGTTCAGCTCTATTTCTGTCAGGAACCATCGAATGACCCAGTAGAGGAATGCACTGGCACTTGACCGGAACTCACTTGGTGAAACTATTTCCAAAAGTGTCATCGTCTTTATAATCTTTAATGTAATGACAATAACAGACATAAATTGGGAAAAAAATCGACTGGTGAACTTTCAAAATATAGTAATCTTCTTTTTTACAATTTAATCGGAAATTGTATGATTATTTCAGTCCGTGAAGCAGCTTATTTGCATACCATAATAATTGTCATTAAATTTACATTTAAAACATGATTTTATCACGTTTAAGACTAAAAAATCTGAGAAAAAGAGGGAATAATTGGTGAGTGACAAATACAAGTATTTATGCATTGTTCTAATTTTGATGAAATTGATCTTGAACTCCTCCCTAAACATCGACCCCAATCCCCAACCCCCCCCCCCCTCTCTCTCTCTCTCTCTCTCTCTCTCTCTATCTCTTTCTCTCTCTCTCTCACAAACACACACACACACACCACCACCACCACCACCACCACCACCACCCACACACAAAATTAGCATTTCTTTTCTGACAATCAAAACTGAAGATACCGCTATTACTAAAAAAGCATTACTCTATTTATAGTATCAATGATGTTGACATAATATAAAATATAATATTATATTTTTTTCTTTATTTTGATATCATTTAGATAAAATTGTGTGTGTGAATTCCATTTGAAAGAACTACTTAACAAAACAGACGGAGTGACGGATGGACGGGCGAACGTAGGTAACATTATATGCCCCCATTTCATAGCAGGGACAAATAAAATTTCAACCCTTATTAAAACAATTGTTACACTTAGGGCTTTTGTTACACTAAGGGTTCCATTTTCTACCTCAAGTCTTTATGAAGAAATCCTTAATCTAGTCATTGCATTCGAACTTTGTGTACATTTACGTTTAATAAATTTTGTTGATGATATAGCGTTTATTCCTTGCAGGTGTACTAATGTAAACGTGTATATATCAGTAAACAGGAAGTTCACAATGATACAAGAGATAATAAAACGTTCGCGTGATAACTTGTATGTGTAATAAAGCGTTTACATGATAGCTTGCACGTGTAATAAAACGTTTACATAGCGATATACAGGAGATATTAAATCCTTATTAAACTTCCGAAATGTAAACTTTTTCATTATAACAAAAATGATTATATTAAATGTGTTTATAGTATTGCCATTCCTATAGACCCCTTAGTGACTGTGTTTTTTTAAAAAGCGAGAAAAATAAATAACTTCGATCGAAATGTGTATTTCTTAGACGAGCGGATCGAGCTTTTAACTTTTGTTTACATTTTTGTAATTCCTTAATGACTCGGTTGCTTTCCGACTGTACCTCCGCCAATGCTCGGAAGTACACAAATGAATACTGCAGTGGTAGTGTGCGGATTAAGACCGTTAGATAAGGGGTTCATTAACAAGATTAGGAAAGTTATGGCTTCACTAATATTAGGTATCGTTTTGTTTTATTTAAAATATTTATTTTTGTCTGCAATAAAACTGTATCAAACGTAGTACGCATTACATTATTTATACGCACTGGAAAACAATGAGTACGAAATACTTATGTGGTCTAGTAACTCTTGCACAGGATCCTCCCTTGCATACACGCCTCATACTATCGCACACGCTATTACGTCACAAATCACTTCATCGCAGTCACCAAGGGTGGTTTGTTTAGTACAGTTATCAAAACAGTAATTTTATTTTTAATTTTATATGAACGATTCGTCGCTTGCGTGCAATAAATTAGCACCTGTGTTCCAGTTCATTAATACAATGAAGGGAATAAAGGGGATGTTCTTAAAAACTGTAAAACAGCAAGCGGTTATTTAATTGTTAATCGTATCCTGTACAGTTCTCCATATTATGTTTCTCTCTGAAGAAAATTGATAATATATAACATGCACCGACCGACGCGTTTCTGAACAAGCTTCGCAGTTCTCCGGAAGGAGACGAACATTAATTTGTAAACAAAATCTGTTCTTAATTATGTTCTAATAATGTGCTTTATATTTTTTTCGTTTGCAATGTCTCTCAGTGATCAAATAAACATGTATTATATCATCTGGAAGAGTAAAACTGACTTAAATTAAAACTAAAAACGACCGTTTCGGAAGTTTAATGAGCCTTTAAAGCGTTCACATGATAGCTTGCAAGTGTAATAAAACGTTTACATGGCACTTAACAGGAGTTAAATAAGGCGTTCACATGAATGACTGTTTCCAGGTGATATAAATTATTCATATGACAGTTTGCAAGTGCTTATTAGAAATAAGGCATTCGTATGGCAGTTAGCATTTACATTAATATTTACCCGACAGCATACTGTTGATTTGAAAGTTAAAACGCGGACTCTGTCAGTGCACAGCAGGTAATGAAACGCCTACGATGTTTGTTTATCGGTGACAATGTAATTAACATGTTTAGAATTAGCAAATGGTAATAATACGTTCTCTCGGGACATTTGTATTTCTTTATATTCTAGATACACATATTGCTGAGACCTTTTGTCAATAACGCAGGCCATATATCTTTTTTCACTGTAGATACATATAATACAATTTAAATTTGAATTCATTAACTTAAATAGAATACGCGATACATCAACTTTCCGAAGATGACATTTAATTCTTAACGATATACAAGATGAGTAATTATAAAGTCATTCGCGTGGTATAATATTGATTAATTCAAACTTTGTTATGTCATTAATGTATATGCATTTCAGACATAGTTACTAATTGTGAAGTCTGCATGTATTGAATCAAGCACATTTTCATCTTCAAACAACGTATATGTAGTAATGTCTTAAAGGGACACATGACATATCTTAAAGGGATTATATTGGCAAGTAACACAAACACGCTGTTAATCCAGACTTTTCCTCTATGCAGTGTGCAAAAATAATGCTTATGTATTTACTTCAGAGTTATCAAAATAACAGTTATTAAATAATGGCCAAAAGTTTAATACGCCCCGCAATAAAGTATTGCGCAATGCTTACATTGAACTCCGTAATCTTCCCGAACAAAGACTCGTATTTCCGAAGATATACGAAAATATTCGCGCATGTGCCTGTCACTTGATAGAAAAATAACAACGGCGACGTATTGCTGAGAGGGTTGGTTGTCCGAAAATATGAAAAAGAGAGAACACAACCGAACAATTGCACCAGCAATTTATCAAGGATAAATATTGGCATTGAAAGGAATGTGTGGAACGGATTCAGAGATAACATTGGATAGTTAACCATCAGGGAATTTGCGAGACTTCTGCTGTAAAATTAAGTGTTAGAATCCACAGATAGTTGGATTGTGGCTTTGACCCCTAACCCCCTCCCCACCCTGAATGTACAACCCCCTCCCCACCTCTACAATCCCCCATATTCAAGTTCAGCAAAATAAATAATCATAGAAATAAATATAATAACAAAAAAATGTTTGCAAAAAAAAAAATCCTTCTATATGTGTTATATTTAACAATGTATTATAATTATAAAACTTGAATGACTCCACTATTTTCAATCAGAAAATTAATAATTTTTCAAATATACAGATACAGATTGTTATACTTGAAAATTAATTTTGTTATATAGGTATATGTGACAAGATTGTTATAATGCATGAATAATATTTGTTACTTGATTTGCCGAGTGTCTCTTTCATCTTAATTTCATATACCGTACTAATGTATAATTAATAATCTATGTCCTGGTACCCTTGTAATATTTGTTTAAATTGTGACACACTAATGAAATGAATAAAATAAGTTGAACTACAATATGTTTTTTTCTTGTCCATTGTATTGCACAAGTACATTCAAAATACATAAATATGTATATATAAACATGTATAGTTATACAGTAGAGTTTTGGGTGTATTGCAATACATCTACTTTGCAAAAGTACATTAGAATACATTTCAAATAAATATTTCAAACTTTTGAAATACAATGCCATTATTTGTTTATCGTCACAATTGCTAGTATGTCAAGTAAAGTAAAGTGTTTATTTATTATAGTGCCATCCCCTTTGAAAGGGCCAACAACACTGGGCTTATGAGACACCTTTATATTGTACACAGTTACTTCCCGAAATCTATCATTACAAGCGTCAGGCTGTTAGACATTCGGTATCCCTCAGTTTAACTAGCTGCTGGGTGAGCAACCGGCTGCATCAGAAAAATTTGAGTGCTTCCACCGGGATTCGAACCTTCAACCTCCTGCTTCCGATGCGGACGCCTTAACCATCAGGCCACAGAAAACGATGCATGCATGGTGCCATGAGACTGCCGGTTGCACTACAGAGCAAGGCACCTGTTTCTGCATTCTGGTCAGTGCCAGGGCTGCATCATCCAAAATTGGAACCGAAAGGTCCTGTTGTTTTTTTTGGTGTTTTTTGCATCCAACTCATTTACCTATGGCAGTTATTATAAAGCATTTCCACTTTTACTGGTGATGGAAAACAACAGCTAAATCTGAACAGAACCGTCCATCGTCTTTTCGAATGTAATTGACAAACACTGTCTCACGACCTGAGCGATGGCCATTATGTGGTCATCTGCGATGGCGCCTATGACTGACCCCCTTTTCAGGGACCCTTTTCATATATTAATTCGGTGACTGTTTCTCATACAGTTCTACATTTATATAAAATGTTTTACAATTTATTGGTAACTGGCACTACACTCTGGAAAATTGATATTTAATTCTCATGATCAACTGCTTCTGTACAAACAATTACAGTATAGGAGCTTTACAAGGATAAAGACATGTCCAAACTACAACTTCAGTTTCCAAATACTGGTCAGGAACTTGTTATAATGATGATAAAACACACTTTCATGCCACCCTGCTGGCCATTTTTGCCTTTTTGAGGTTTTTGCTTTATCCATATCTGTATTTCTCAATACTGAAAAACAGAAAACAAAAATGTTTGCATCCAGTAGAAAAGAACATCTATGACTAGATAACACTGCCATTTAAAAACAATATAAGGGAAAAATATCAAACTCCACAATCACATGAGATATTATTTGTTATTTACCATGGTGTATTGTGCCACACACAGGTTAATTCTTGGCATCAACGTACTTTCAACATCATAAATGTATTACATGATTTTGTTTAGGTAGAGTTCACTGACTTGAAGTGGTATGATTCTCTGATTTAGGGATGTCTAAACAATAAAACTGATTTTTTATTTTAAACGAATTTATTTTGAAATAAGACTCAAATTTCACATTGAAATGGGGTTTGGCCACAAGTTATTTCAACTCGCTACCATTCGCAAGTTCACAGTCTATAAGAGAACAAATTACATGTTTATGCCATTACAAACAATTGTAAGTATACAGCAGGTGAATGAGTGAGAGAAATAGATAGCCATATATATATATATATATATTACAAGCAGAGAAAAAGTATATGATTAATTTCTTATCAAAATGATTTTTTAACAAAACGATATATTCGAGATTCAGTAACCCAAAAGGGTCCAGTCCAACCCTCCTGAATTCGCCAGTGATTAATGTTTATAAAGCATGCAGCCTGGTCGGAAACCCGAAAGCGGTTCGTCAGAAATGGCGAATGTGAACAAAAACAAAAACGTGGCTTCAGAAACCCGCTACTTACAATGAAGAGGTTATACAATTAGACACTTAAGACGCGTATATCTCTAAGTTATAAGTGTATCTTTAAAAATACAAATTTGCATGTTCTTGTTTGATTGTTATAATACGGCATTGCGTCTCATTATCATTCGTCTCGCATTGTTAATTGAAATGGGAAAGCTGTCAGTTATTTGCTGAGATTGATGTGCTTGAGTACTAGTTAACATTGCAGGATCACAGAAAGGAAATTTTTTTTAGTTACTACATGATGTACATCCATGAGCAAGGCACGTTAATCGCATATGCTTACTACTTATTCTAACATTAATTCGATTGCAGTGATATAATTTCAGAGACTTTCAGGCTAATATCAATTCAGCATGCATGACTGAAATTCCGGGTGACACCTTAAGTATTTTTATTTTTATTTCTTTTTTTTATTTTTTTTAACTTTTGTCTGAATTTTATAATTTTGGCTGATAAAAATGTTGACTATTTCCATTATTGATTATTGATATTTTTCTTCTGAATTTAAACTATTACGGGTTGTAAACGAAAAATGTTGGAATTTTTAACAAAAAAGGCAGTATACTTGTTTTAACAAAAAAAAAAACTTGACATCATAGTAACATTTTGTAGAAAGATGAAGAGGAAAGTTATCCTTGGGTAGCAACAATTTCATATCGATCTTTAAAACTATTTGTTCTTAATTTAAAAAAGGGCTAAAAAATGAAAAAAAAAATTTCACAAAAAAGAACTGTAAGCGCAAACAATCACAACTTTCTATAAATTTAAAAAAGATAAGTTTGTTTACCACCAAATGTTACAATCAAGCCCTTTCTTTTGATACCAAAATGACAAAAATAAGTTGATTGGTTTAGAATGAGTTGTTTCCTAGATTTGGAAAATGCCAAAGTGCCACCTGAAATTTAGTCAAGCATCTACGTATCTGTGTGTATGTCTCGATTGTCATTTGTTTAAGTTTTACTTGTTTTACAATCGATATCAAATACATATTTATATAATGATAACGATGAGCTGTTTATGACAGGTTTAAAAGTTTATATAAAAGCCTATTTTACTTTTATACCCGGTTAACAAGGAATTATATAGCCTAAAAGAAGGAAACTTTGATATTCAAAATGAGATTCTATGAACGCTTGCGTAATCTCGCAAAATCTTGCGAAATGTCGCCTTTTATCATTTCATCTCTGGAGCAGAGCCGGATCCAGTTAGTTCAGTCGATAGCGAATTCTCCCGAAGCATTAGTTGAATAGTTAAAATCTCTTCCATTTCAACCTCTACCGTAACAAGAGAGAAGCTCTCCTATCTTCTATTTTTAGATAGACATCCTCACTAGAATTATCAACCAATGAAATCATCGTTTACATCAAGCCCGTGATTTAAACGTAAAGGTAATCGTCCGCTGACTTGGGGCCGTATTGGTAGCATCTCTAACTACATGTATCTATTTAGTGGTCACAAGTGAGAAACCCGGCCCGGCTACCATCTCCATGATGATTGATATACGACACTACGTTTCATTGTCATTCGTCTCTCAAATTTGATTCAAACTGGAAAGTTATCATTTACTTACTCGTGAAGATAGGTGTTCTCGAGTTAGCATTCGAGAATCCTAAGAAACAGTGGTTAGGTTAACTGATCGCTTGTTAGCCCTCGATGGTATAAAATGACGCTAAGTATTCAAACAAAAATCTGAGGAATACAATTCGAAAGTGTTTTTTTGTACTCGAAATTCTCAACATAACGAGAGCATCTCCCAACAGACTGTGTCTAAATTGTTGAAGTACTTATGATTACAAAAATGCGCGAGCTATTTTTTGCCAACCATTAGTCAAAATATGCAAGCTTTTTATTCTTCAGTATCAGTGTCAGACGGTTAATAACATGAAGAATGCAAAAATGACGTATCACAAAACACGCCACTTAACATTAAATATCATTGACTGCATGCAAAATAATTCATTTTAACCACTATGCAGTAGACAGGTAACAAGTCTGACTAACATTTCTGGTTTGATTTAACGAAATCAAACAGGCATGCAGGTAAATACGGATGCAGCTGCAGACGTTCGAAATGGAATTCCGACAAGGGATTTTATGGAGGACCCTTGCATAGTTTGGCGGGAAGGAAAACCAAATTACGACGCCGTCAATAAGAAATATATGGAAGGACGGACGATGAGACACAAGGCCGAGTCACTGGAGAAACTTGTGGAAAACCTTGTTAAAACATGGGAAATGGAAAGCTCACATAAGATACGAGAACAGGTAAGGATAAATTAACTACACAATATATATATATATACATATGTATTTTAAAATAAACTCATTGGAATTTATGTATTTATATGTTAACTATGTTTTTCACGATTAAGTTTTTAATGGGGAAGTAATGTTAATAAGAAAAAGTACATTTCTGTTTTGGTTCACATATTTTCTTTTTCATTTTTTACTTTTATTGCAAGGTAAAGCTTTAAATTATCACAAATATGAAACTGATGAAGATTCTGACAGATATTTAAAAAAAGGTAAAGCAGTGAATTATAATAACTGAGAGTGAGAGTGAATTCATATGTGTAAATGGGTGCATATGTATGTATGAGACGGACACATATTCTACCGTAAAAATATCTCTTTCGTTTTTGCATGTGGAGGATAAGAATTCAAACTGAAAACTTTTATTTTTTGTTTATAACAAGGTTAAACGAGTTTTGAAAAATACATATATATATATATATATATGTGTGTGTAAGTTACAATTGTTATTTATATGCGTATATGGATATATATGTATGGATGTATAATGTATGTGAATGATATGTTTTCACATTAAAATAATTATCGTAAATTTCTTAAAATATATGCTATCCGTTGATTTATAATGCATATATGCTTATGCTTATGATTTATGCTTGCCGATATACAGTATATAAATTGTGTTCATGTTTCTTTCTTGAAATATGAAGATAAAACATGTGAACTTTCTAAATATGACAGCTTATGATATTGTATAAACGGTAGTAATAGCTATTATTAAAAATAACATTGTTATCCATTGTTAACGATATTGAAAGTTGGTTGCACCATTATGTTATCATGTATATGTAAAAAAACTTAACATACCTATATCTGTTGAATTATTGATGAATGAAAACATAAGTATCATTCGTAATATATCAATGTACATTTTTGATAGTATAAGCATAACCAGAAATGAATCATTTAATTCACTTGATCGTTTCTCCTCTACGCTGCAATAGAATAAAGGTGTATTTTCAGTAGTACGTATTTAACATCGACAGATTATTGATGTTTATAAATAACAGAACTACGTTTTTTACCATGGTATAAGTATTGTCGTAACAGTTGTGTTCAGACTGTATTATAAACATGAACATTTATACAAATTAAAGATTAAATTTAACGTTATTATTCATGTATTGGATCTGTCTCAATATAAATTTGAATAGTTTAGTTTAAATTTCACTTTATTCTTGATGAATATGTAAAGACGGTCAACATAAATAAATTGTTTAAATTATGTATGTTATTTGATGACTGTATACAGATGGGCATATGACCTTTAGTATTAAATAATAGATAATACATAGTTCCAAATCGGTGTAGTCAAGTAATCAAGGAATTGTTAAGAGGAGTATTAGAAACCTTCCCTTCACCTCAGAAATACAACTCTAAATTGTTACTTTCGCAATGATTTTTTCTACAAAACGTGGCCTTTACCAGCAATCGTACATACTCGGCCAATTCCGTTATCCATCGGTGTTAGGATAATTGTCCTGTCCGGAAAGGTGTTATCTGCCCGTGGCGCGATTACATCCCTTGCATTGTCAGAAATAATTCTACTTCCGGGGAGCATTTTCTAGATGGCGACGAACAAAGAGAATGAATCAGCGATGCGTAAAGATTTGGATTTTGATAAGTTAAATGTTAGCGAGTTAAAATTGTATCTGCGTGACCATGGACAGTATGTATCAGGAGTTAAATCAGAGTTGATTAAACGCGCAAAAGGAACAGATCTTCTTCGCAAACGACCGTTAAGCGAGTTGAGTTTGGAGGATGAAAATTTGGAAAAACGCAGGAACTTGGAAAGATTTGTTTCCCCACTAGGAGAAATATTACCACATCCGTTGTCCCTTAAACACGGTTGGATTGACGATTGTGAAAAAATTCCGGATTTTTCTAACACAAAACTCTACAATTATTTAGTGTTAAGTCAAGGTCGAACAATTGACAAAGAACAAAACAATGCCAAAAGACAACTAAAAGCCAAAGTGTTTTATGAGGATAGACATGTGCATTCAGTACAGTACCATGGAATTGATCAACATATCACTCACTGTTTCGTACGGGCCAAAGTCATCCCATCCATGCCAACCCTCAATGAAAAGAAAAAGCCAGATTATGTAGTTTGGATAAGTATGTCTAAAGTAACGGGACATATCCATGCAGCTGGGTGCGAACGTAGTGCTGGGTATGTACATCAATAAAAAATTGTTTTTGAGTACTGTAAACAAGCTGCTTTATTCTATTGTCTTTTTTAATTTTGTAATAAAACATAAATATCACATGATTTGAGTAACACTTAAAGGCAACTACGTATTATGTAATAAGCTTAATTTATAAACAGTATTTGATATAAACATCATGTGACTTTGTAGCGTTAAATTCTCATATACCCATCAAGAGAATATTACTTTCTTATGCTATGAGTATGACCTTGATGCACGTGCCATGTACCAGTATATACTGTTTATAAAATGCGGTGTTATATTGAAGTAACCATGTTCACTTCAAAATAAGGGTACAGGAAAAAATTAACAAGCTTGTAATTTTGTTTTGTATAATAAAATAGATAGTGCATGTCAAAATTCAGTTAATTAAATGCCGTTATCCTCAACTAGCTTTGGTTGAGTGATAGTACATATTGTCAACATGAGGAAGAAACTGTCACCGTGACGGTATCTTCCTCATGTTGACAGTATGTACTGTCACAATGGAAGCCATGCAATATTTATATATTGTTTACTTCAAAACGGTTATAAATATTTGGACTATATATGATACAAATCATACGATTACTTGTTGTGCCTAACTTACAACATTTTATTGGATGTAAGCATTTAACAATTCTCAATAAAATTTGTTATATCTTTTTCAGTGAAGGAGAATCCTGCAACCATATAGCGGCAGTACTGCATGGGCTGATTGACATCACAGAAAAGAAGAAAGACGGTCTTCATTCATCTACATCAAGCACTTGTAAATGGAATCAACCCCGCAAACGAAAACTGAGCCCAAAAAAATCACAGGACATAACATTTAAGAAGTGTAAATGGACACCAGAGGTTCAAAATTCCATAGTTGAAAAGACACCATTAAAAGAAACTGTTTTATCTGTGACACCAGTGAATGTTGAAAACTTTGCCAGTAAACTAAGGAAATGTGCACCACATGCTGCATGGTTATTAACGAGACCAGAAACAGTTGTGATTAAAGATCCAGAACAACAGTTACCAGAAATACACAACATATCATTTAATTACGCAGACAGTGTTAAACTAGACAGTGAAAAATGCAAAGACTTCTTTCAATCTTATAGAAATAATCAATGTTTGTCTGATGTTGATTGTGAAAAAACTGAAAAAATTACTCGCGGACAAATTAAGAATAAACTTTGGAAGAAAGCCCGTATCGGTTGTTACATCATCCAACTTTGGTACAATATGTAAATGTAAAAGCAGTGAACCAGAAAGTGTCATAAAAACTGTTATGGGATATAATCGCTTTTCAAACACGAGTGTTAAATGGGGACGTGACCATGAATCAGCAGCTAGACGGAAGTATATACTAGTTAAAAAGGCTGCTGGTCACAAGATATCTTAACGGATACAGGACTATATGTTAAAGCCAACATTCCATGTCTTGGTTCCAGTCCGGATGGTTTAGTGAAAGATAATGGCCAAAATGGTGTGCTAGAGGTCAAGTGTCCATTTAAATGGAGATTTTCCGAAATCTTCCAAAGATTCTCAATTCTGTTGTGAACTAAACAAGGACAAAGTTCAGCTTAATCGAAATAATAATAACTATTATCAAGTGCAAGCCCAGATGGCTCTTACAAACTCATCATGGTGTGACTTCGTGATTTGGACATTAACAGATATTCATATTGAACGGATTTCATTTAATGAACAATTTTGACAAGAATGTCTTGTTAAAGTCATCCAATTTTATCAGAAGTGTGGTTTCCCTGAACTTTTCTCATGCCGAGTGCAAAGAGGAAAATGTTTATATGATTAAACAGGTCATCCATTCAATTATTGAGATTTTTCATTTTTTGATAAAATATGTTCAGTCGTCTGCTGAAGAATTTTCCTATAATCATTGGATTGGGTTGAAAACATTGTGACAACCAGAATTGACCCTTATGAGCAATTTCTATTTTTTCACAATGTTTTCAATGATTGTCTGATCAATGTTTATGCAGCAATAAAGGATCAACATGTGGATAAGGTTTACCAGCACTTGCATATTTTCATTAGGTAATATAAACACCAACAACATGTTTTTGTTAATATTTTAATTTTGTTTCATATTAATTTAATATTAAGATAACAAAGTAAATAATATGAATTGAAAATCTGGTTTTTGACTTATTTTGCATTACAATTCATTTATTGGAGTTGTCTGATTGATCATGATTGATCATATGATTGATGCCCTGTACTAAAGGTCACCATATACTTGGCACTTGTCTATAATGTAAACCTTTTCCCCTATATAGATGCTTTTTGACGCCTCTGCAGCAGACATCTTTTTGAAAACATAGTGACAAAAGAAGAAATTGCACAAAATGTGCAATTTCTCCTTTTGCCACAATTTATTTCAATTTTCGTCACAAGTTATCTATTTAATTAAAGAGATTCTCTATTTTTTAACAAAGTATATTTAAAGTCGTCTGCTGCAGAATTGTCGTATGAGGGAAAGGGTTAAATAGAATTATAACAGTAAATTCTTTGAAAATTAATATTTATCAACCTGATCTCTCATATAGACGCTTTCTGACACCTGAAGAAAAACAGCTTTGTGAAAACATAGTGGTAAAAGAAGAAATTGCACAAAAGGTGCAATTTCTCCCTTTGCTACAATGTTTTCCACTTTCAGTCATATTTTATTGATTCAATTAAAGAGATGTGCTATGTTTTGACACAATCTGTTATAAGTTGTCCGCTGCAGAATTTTCGTATGATTTCAGTCATATCACGGCGACCAGTTCACCTACTCATGCGTTTCCTAGTTTTCTTACACTAGTACAAAACACAACGGAGAAAAAAAGTAGCCGAGCTGGGATTCAAACTCACAACCCCTGGGTTGTCAGCCCGCTCTGCTACCGGGT
Organism: Panopea generosa; assembly: GCA_029582155.1. Taxonomy (NCBI): domain Eukaryota; kingdom Metazoa; phylum Mollusca; class Bivalvia; order Adapedonta; family Hiatellidae; genus Panopea; species Panopea generosa. The sequence continues at coordinate 33,136,703 of CM055900.1, read as the reverse complement.
GCAAGAATAGTTTAATGTTTCTTGGTTTTCTCACACCTGTACTCCACACAACAATCTTGACATGCAACTGGCTGCTTTTCCATATAGACTAAGCCCATTGGTGAAAGACAAATGTCACATGGACTTTTGTCAAACGTTGGAAATAAAGCTGACAAGACAGCACTCGGCTGAATTTTCGTACAATGAATGAGGGAAAGGGTTAATAAGGCGCTGTCTATAAGTTATTCTTAAAAGAGTCCTACAAGTACTGGTGAAAGAATGATTTAATGTTTCCTGGTTTTCTCACACCGGTACTCCAAATAACAATCTTGACAAGCAACTTGCTGCTTTTCACAAACTGACATAGACAAAGTCCATTGGTGAGAGACAAATGACACATGTCAAACGTCGGAAAGAAAGTTGGCTTAGCGGGGATTCGAACTCACGACCCCTTGATTGACAGCCTGCGTGGCTATCGACTGAGCTACCATATTAAATGGTTATAGACTCATGATAGAGAAATCTATATAAAGTTATACAGCTTTGATAACAAACAAACAACAATAATATAAAATTATGGATCATCATGAACGAGAGGACATTGAAGATTTGAAAGATCAACACATATTTTTAATATCTTAGACACTCTTTTTGATTAAGTTATTGGTATTACACCACTAGGTATACGAAAGTTTTTAACACGTTCCATAGCCCTCTCTACGTCAATGCGCAAGTTTGCAATTCTACGCGTTTCCTCAACTTCTCTCCTAGAAAATCGGTGTGTTTTGAACGGTGGTATTATCATATCTATCCCTAAGGGCGTGGTTAAGTCTGTTATTAAAAATCCATTGTCTGCCACAAATGTAATAATTACAGCTGGACTAATGCCTAATAGTGCTTTATAAGTCATATGGGACTTGTAGCTGAAAAACATCAATGACTTATTTGACAAAGATTGAGGTGTCTCTGTAAAAAACTCTGTACAGTCGATAATGACATGACAGATAGGATATTTCCTTCTGAACTTGTTTGGCATAAATTTGTTGACGAGTTCTCTGCTTGGCCAATCGGTCAAGAACGAAAGTTTTAAATGTAAATATTCAATCCATTTCTCACATATGACTCCACATGTCTATTTTGATATGAAAAATCTGGCTGCTAAATCTCCTAATAAAAACCCTAGTCTTAACCTCATTAACACAATAAAAAATTCATCAATAAGACGAAGACTTCTTGGGCGCCCTGTTCCTGAATTTGAATCAGATGCATTTCTTTTGGTTTTTCAGAAGCATCACTCATTTCCTCAAACAACGTATAAAAAAACTTTTTTATTTGGCACTCCTGTGTAAAACATACACTTTTCATCGGAGTTGATGTCTTCGATTGTCACTATTGGTTTGTTACACTGTGTGCCTGAACTAGCAAATGTTTTGATTTGCATTGGCTGGGATTGTTGAACTTGTAAACAGTCACAAATTTTTGTTGCATAATAAGTTTCATTTTCATCAAAGATCATTTCGGTTTGTGTTGAGGCGTAAGATTTATCTGTTTTGGGTGTTTGTGTGCATACTGAGGTACTTGAAATCCCAATGTTTGTTTGGCAGTCCTTATTTAAAGTGTTATTCATGCCATCAACTTTAACTATACCCACATAATCATGAAACAGTAAAGATGTTTGCTCCGATGTATGGCCACTTTTGAGGTTGACTGTTTGTCCAAGGGGCTCTGGCTTCTCCAATAGTTGTATGTTGTCGTTCATTATTTATTATTTAATTTTTTAAACATATGAACATATGCTTACGGTAGTTGTGTTGAAACGTCTTTCACCAAAAATCGATGGAACCATATTCTTCTCAAGTTGGCCACCGATGAAGTGTTCAGAACAAAGACGTTGAGAATCGTTGTGTTTGAAGCCCTTTTTCAATAGTTTGATTCGTCTTATCCATGCATTCCTTACTCTGTCATTCATAGGAAACCTATGCAGCGAAACAATACGTCCATTTACGTTTTCCCTCGATAATGCGAGCATACGATCAATAATGCCGCTTTGTTGTTGTTAAATCGTCCATTTCGACAAAACCTCTCCGGAAGTGACTGAAAAGGCTGCGATGGCCTTTATCGATTTCTATTTGTAAAGAGTAGCGCAAAGGGAAGTAAAAAGTCAAAGTACGACAACACCTTTCCGGACAGGGCTATCGGCGAGGTGGTCCGAATGCATTTCCAGCATATTGTGCTTGAAATTGTTGAGGTGTATATGGTTACAAAATAAGTATACGGAAATTAAAAATAGCACATTTTAGTTCAGATTGCATTATTTTAAATTCAATATATTTTTGCATATGTAAAACTTTATAAAACATCTGAGGTTATATACAAATTGCATTTCGCGTATTTTTTATTTACGTTTGGTACAGAGAAAAAAAATGCAAGTTTCCTATCCTTCAATATAAGTCCCAAGGGTCATACCGAAGACATGAAAAATGGTACTAGAAGCTTCCTCGCTTGGCCCAGCATTAAGAGGATCGTTCGCGGTTTGGTCATTCCGATGCCAGTACAACTTGGCTGGCTTGGGTATCATACCATGTGTCTGCAGCATGATGCTCCAGCGTGGCAGCGCTCAGAATTCTGTTTCAAGTTGGCACCGTCGAAACATCACTTACAAACTGGTAAAAGCGACGCTAAACACCATACAACTACAACTGCAATTAAAAAAATATATCTCACTTGATGATTAATTTGTTAATAATATTTTCCCATGTTTATGAGAATGACTGTTTCAGGTCTGTGCATTGTTAATCTCAAGTGGTCGACATTTGACGATATACCTTTAAATACCTCGTACATTTAAATATTTTATAAATCTATTGTAAGACTTATTGCCAATTTAACAAGAGTCAAAAAAATGCAAAACACAAATTGGTAATATTTGTTTGCCATGTCATTTTTAACAGATATGTTGAAATGAAAACGTCTCGTCATGTTTTAATGGCGATATAAGACTTGTCTTCCCATAGATAGTTATTTTATTACATGAGCCAGGCGAGAGAAATTGCAAACTTAAAACTTATTGCTAATAGTATTATTTCATTTCTCTTTACTATTTATACAATCATTTATAATAAGATACTAACAAATGATATTTAAGGAATAAGATCTGTAATGCTCTCGGTAGAAATCGACTAACACCGTGATCAAACGTTACTTTCCGCAACGAATTTTCGCCAGCCGGAAAACCATTCGTGGTGACTAAATTTAGTAAAAGGACTCACACCACTATTATCTCCCTTAATTCTGAAATGACACAGAATTGTCCAGAAAGCTGGTATCAGCATCAAATTTTCAGTGGTGATTTCTAAAATACTGACCATTTAACTTATGTTAGCAAAAAACAAAACATCGCACTACAAAGCCCTGAAAAAAGAAGAAAAAGAGAACTAAAGTTTTATTTCTACCTCCTTCATCAGGTCAGGAGTACTCAAGGGAGATAATAGTGGTGTGAGTCCAGAAAATAATTATTTTTTAACAATTTTTGGAGAGAAAAAAATAACATTATTTTTGGGTGGGTGGGTGGGGTAATATTTTAATTTTATTAAACATTCCAGTCAATATATAAGGAATTTGAACATAGTTTCTTATGTGCCATTACATCAGCAATATTGTTTTAATAAAAACAGTTGCCTAGATACAATATTTAACAAGTGCACATTATCTGTTTGCTGTTAGTAGATGTGGATGCCAAATTTACTGCCTTTTATTTTGATACTTATCCTATAAAGTACCACATTATGGGAAAACAAGACGGTAAAAGTTGTTTATCTTTATGCATTTCTCACTTCTAACAATATGGAAAACATTGGCATACAGCATTAGTGGTTAATTATAATAGAAATGTTGCTTGAACATTTTAAAATACGAAGTTTTAGAATATTTTGTGAAAAAAGTAACAATTTGAAAGTGGGGGTAGGGTAAGATTAATAAAAAAGGAAAGAACATATATTAGTTTCTTTAGGTTTAGTCTATTCAGCGGTGTTGATGTGATGTAACAATGCCTTTTATATACCATTTATAGTACATATATGAAAATGATAGTTACTTCATTGTGTTTTATAGTTGTTCATTTTTTGCCATTTTGAGGTTAAAAGCACTTAACACTATTACAGATCTAATACCTTAATATTAACATTATTACATAGCCGTTTCCTGAGGCTATGTTTGTATATGTTACAGTAAGATTGTGAAACCATTATCTTAATATGATGAAAAGGAAAACTGTATTTTGATGTTTATATTGTGTATATGAAATGTAAATACAATATTTGAACTTGTGTTGAGGTAGTCAGGTGCACTGGTAATATGAGCATATACTCAGTGGTGAATATGATCTTGGACACCAAAAGTCCGGCACTAGTACATGTGTAACTGAATTGTCGTCGCACACATATGCAGTAACAAGACATGTAATAGGTACAGTCAAACCTATCTTAAGCAGCCAATCAATAGAAGGAGAAAATGTGGTCTTTTTAGACAGGTTATTATCAATACATGTTAATTTGTTCTATTAGCATGGAAATGGGAAATAATTAATATGGCTGCTTGCGACAGGTGGCGTCTAAACAGAGGTGGCAGCTAACACATGTTTGACTTTTATTTTTTCATAAAAATCAGCAGAACACCATATTCTCTGAAACACGTATTAAAAGGGCGAGACGCCGCTCTGTAAGGTTTTCGTCTTGTAAATACATGTATGTCAACAGCAGCGTCGACGTAGATCTCTTCCCTCCATATCAGTGGTTGTAGGAGCGTTTCAATTATTATGGATGGGACAACCTGGGGAATAATTTGGGGTTATTGATTTCCAACTGGTGGAGGTAGCGGGGCCTCCCCGGGTAAGCTTTAATATTTTGGATACCAAATACTGTAGCGTTTTCTTTTATAATAAAAATACGATTGTTATTTACTCGAATATTTTGTGACTTTTAAAAACAATTATATTAAATCAAAAGAACGAAACTCAACCGTTTTTACCAAGAATTTTCACAGGCGATAATATTGGAGTTAACTTAGCCCCAAAGCCAAGAACAGAACGCCGACGAATCACACAAACAGAAATCACCCTCTCTCATTTTATTCTGGTTGTCACATGTCATTTATCACCATTGAGTCAATGTCCAATTCGCTTGCTTGCCTGTACAATTCTATAAGTGAGCAAAGTATTGATTCCGATAGTTTGAATAAAAATATGTTTTTTGTTTTGGACGGTTTCGGGGGTCATGTAAATTGTGTATTCTAAACACAGATTATGTCGCCTGTGGGAATCTCTTGCGCTGGGATTCAAGATTTTGATGAGAGCGTGGAAAGGGATGTCCTCATCCCGCTATGTTGGGTACGGGGCTCTCTCCTCTTTTCAAATTGTGATTTTCTTTCAACTTATATCTTTATTAACGGTGTTAAAATAAAATTCTCAAAGATTGCATTGCCATGAGGAAATCACGCGTATAGTACATGTATAAGGGTGTGTCACACCTTAAAATTCAACTTACAAAATACAGTTGTATTTCCAATTTAAATCTTCACTTACGGGTTTAACTTGAATCATTAAAGATACCATTTGCATGCCTTTTTGGTGACCACGTGTAGGGTACAAGGCTGTGTAATACCTTAAACTTAAACCTGTTGGTCATACAATGATCGTTTTCAGCGTTTATTTTAAATGTTCATTAACGGTGTTAAACTAAATTATTAAAGATAATAAAGGCACATGGAGTTCACTCGTAGAGCATTAGACTGTGCCATACCTTAATTCTCAACATGTTAATTTTCTTTCAACTTTAAAACTTCATTTACGGTGTTAAACTAAAGGATTAAATCGTCACGTGAAGATACCGCGTATACGTATTGCATTAGACTGTGCCACACCTTAACAACAACTAATAATATAATTTTCTTTCAAATTTAAATCTTCACTCTCGAGTTCAAATTATCAAAGATAATAGTTGCACGTGATGATCACGTGTATAGTATAGTATATTGACGACATTAAGTCGTGTTAATAGTGGATAGTATTTAATATAACTTTTATTTGAACATAGAATAACTTTCAATCATCTTGAACTTATGTCTTAAGGCGAGTTCATTACAGTTTATATCCATTTATTTTAGGCGTTTTGATCAATTATAGAGCCTTCAAAATGAATTATGTTTTCATTACTCATTAGTGTGAAAATGTTTATGTTAAGGAAATAACAATAAAAATTGTCTTATGAACTCTTAAATTGACATCCATTGGTAGAGCATCGAATCCAGGATAGGAGTGTCGAAGGTTCGATATATGTGGTGTCCTTGAGCAAGACACCTTTTCGAGCATAATGTATTAGTGTAACATCGTTTTGATTTCATAGCATGAGCAGTGATGTCGCGAGATTTCGCGAGAGTGACGGCATGATTGAGCAGGTCAATGTTAATTTAGTTTAAATCTATTTATTCTACTTCGATTGTGAAACAAATTATTCTTCTATAACTATATAAGATCTACAAATCACGCTCGACGTCTTCCTTGGAAGAACCAGTTGAAAGCATATACCAACATAATATACAACTACCATTCATTTTGCAAACTCGTACGTATCAAAGAGAAACGGGCAATAGCACCAACAACACATTCATCGCATTGCATTAATATTACTTAAACTTGATGCTTCAAAAGTTTTGCTGTTATACATGTATCAACGTATTTATATTAGACGTTTATACAAAAAGTTAAATATTATACATGTAACTAATGCATTATGCTTATAACGTGTCAACCAATAGATCGTTTCCAGTGATAATTATATTTGCCGGTTTATATTCTTATTAACAGTAAAAAAGGCGCAAAAAAACATTCTTTTATCCAATAGTTCATGTAATTCTATCTGACAATGACGGCTTTATTATCTTATTATAACGGTTGTAATCATTTCGCAATAAGCGGATCAAGAGTTTTCACTCAGAAGAGAGACGGCCAAATACGAAATACAATTTTCAGCACAAACAAAAAGAATTTGTTACGAGTGGGGATAATGGGATACTACATGCATCTCTATCTTAATATACATGTAATATTTTAGGGACAAGAAACATCCAAGTATGTGATTCTTTCGTATGGCGTACTAATAAACACATAAGAAATCGTATTGTCTACAAATTGCTATGGTAACATCTAAGTATATGAGTCTCACCATGATCGCAAAGAAAGACACACAATTTCATTATTTTAGATATTTCAAGGGTTGGGATGCTCGAACTCCTGTATCCCTCTGGATCCACATGTGATCACATGTCGTGATAGATATTACACGACTGATACATGATACATATCACAACCATTCCCTGTCAAGACCAAATGTGGCATCATTATATTGAGGTAGAAACTTAATCCGTCTTTTTTATTTATTACAAAATACACTTTATTCAGAAGGTTTTGTATAACTTGTAAAAAAACCTTTTCCACATCGATGTTAAATCAATAAATATATCAAATACCACGGATATGCTTAACAACACAAATAAATAATTTACACAGTATGCACAATTTAAACAACCTTACACACAAACTTTATATTTTAACCATACGCACAAATTTTACAAGTCAACATATACACACAACTTTAACAAGTCAACATATACACAAACATTTAACAAGTCAATATATACACACAAATTTTACACGTTTCATAATTCAAATCCTGTATAAAAACATTACAATTTAAACCACTAATAAAAAAATCATATCCTACATACCAACCTAACAATTCAAACCTTATGTTCTAACATAACAATTCAAATCCTATGTTCCTACCTAACAAATCAAACCCTATGTTCCTACCTAACAATTCAAACCTTATGTTCTAACATAACAATCCAAACCTTCTATTCCTACCTTACAATTCAAACCACATACATTTCCCATTCCCATCTCTATAAAGCATAGTCGTATATACACACTACATTAATCAAACCATACATGAAAGACTTGAATATACACACAAGCCTAACATTTCCAACATTGCACATAAACCTTACAATTTTAACTATGCATCAACCAACCAAATAATGATAAATGCATGCATGTGCATGCATGTGCATGCATGTGCAATATATCAAAATAACACGGTTTAAAGGGAGTATATCAGGGAAAGTGATATAAATGTTTTAAAAAATAAATTTATTTCTAAAGTGGATTAAAAGCATCTCATTATTATTAATCAATAGAATCCAAATGATGTTGTTTGTCCAATCAATCAAAACGTGACAATATCGATATCAAAATTGGATTGGTAAAATTGAAACGAACTTCTCATTCTAAAAATGGACATCACTAAATACTGTTTGACGACCTTCACATCGTCATCGAATCTTTCAAAGATAAAATAAATGTTCTATGTGTACATATCTATAAAAGATCAAATTGATATCAAACTGAAATCACGCGACTCATTTAATACGTCGCAAAACAGGTTGCATTTTAAGCGGGAAATCGATTTTAGTCCAAACCTAGGCGCGTCTTAGTCTTAGTTAAGGAAGCCCTTTTCAATATATTATTTAGGCATGTTTTAATATATATATATATAGTTTTGGCAATACGGGGTCATTGGGTATATTTAGGCATGGTATACTGAAACAAAATGATGTTTTTAGTCAATTTTAAAATTTTGAAAAATCCTGATGTATTCCCTTTAAACCTACGCTGAAGGTAATAGTGTTAAAATAAGGAATACAAAACAGGCTACAATATCATTAGTTCTTCCATATTCTAACAGTAACATTAAATCGGTTATTTTATATTTTACAGGACTGGGGAACGGTAGACAGAGAAAAATTCTTCATAAACACCAATGGTGGCAAAAAGTTCAACTTGCAGGACAATATCCGACTAGGCAATTACAACATGATGCTCGACCAGTGCCCCCTATATAACGCGGCAGGGGAGACGAACGAGTCTTCTCATAAACTTTTTCGTAGCGCATTCTCAACTGGATATCCCTGGGAAGTGCTGGAGGTCCAGTCAGGTACGTATTACAAAGTTTAACTTACAGGTCAGTAGGGCCTACATGTTGTAGGCATCAGAAAATACTCTCGAAGACCGCGACAACCATGTTGACAATAACTACGTAAATACAGTCTGCGGTTGCAAGCTTAATGCAATGATGTCTGATAAAGCGATCCATTAGAAACACAGAATACAATCGAGAATAGGACACAGATGTTTTGCTACATTGAATAGGTTCTCGAACAGTAATAAATATGCAATAATATGAATAACTCCCGATGCCCAACATCCGGGTTTAATTCCTAAACATCCCAGCATCGACTCAGTATTTTAACAGACGATCAGTTAACCTAATCACTCTTTCCTGGAATCCTGGCAGGTTAATCAGAACTCAAGCTCATCCTTCTCCGTAGGCAACTAATTACTTTCCCACTTGAATCAGCGGTGAGGGACGAATGATAATGATCAATAATAACGGAGACTGTGACTGGGACGAGATTCGAACCCACGATACTGGATTGATATTCCGACGCGTTACTCGCTGAGATAACCGGACCAGGCATTACTAGGATGATATTTAAGCTAATTGCGTCGTCTCAATGTCTTTGAATACCACCGACAAGCCTGCATGATTCCACAAAGACGAAATCAACATAACAATGCCTTGCATATGCTAACAACAACTCTAGCCAACGACATCCACAAAGAAGGTGTCAAATATTAACTGCGATTTTCTTGCTAAAATTTAAATCAATTTTAAAAAAAACAACGCCTATCAATGTATTCAATTATTTCATTGTAAGTCCACCTATGTATTCAATTGTTTCATTGCAAGTCCACCAATGTATTAAATATTTTCATTGAAAGTCCACCAATGTATTAAATATTTTCATTGCAAGTCCACCAATGTATTTAATTATTTCATTGCAAGTCCACCAATGTATTTAGTTATTTCATTGCAAGTCCACCAATGTATTTAATTATTTCATTGCAAGTCCACCAATGTATTTAATTATTTCATTGCAAGTCCACCAATGTATTTAATTGTTTCATTGCAAGTCCACCAATGTATTTAATTATTTCATTGCAAGTCACCAATGTATTCAATTGTTTCATTGCAAGTCCACCAATGTATTTAATTGTTTCATTGCAAGTCCACCAATGTATTTAATTATTTCATTGCAAGTCCACCAATGTATTCAATTGTTTCATTGCACGCCCACAACTTCATTCCATTGTTTCATTGCACGCCCACAACTTCATTCCATTGTTTTATTGCACGCCTAACAATGTATTCACTTGCTTCATTGAAAGTCCCTCAATGTATTCACTTGTTTCATTGCAAGTTCATCAATAATTTAATTTGTTTCATTGCAAGTCCACCAATGTATTTAATTATTTCATTGCAAGTCCACCAATGTATTTAATTATTTCATTGCAAGTTCACCAATGTATCCAATTGATTCATTGCAAGTCCACCAATGTATCCAATTGTTTCATTGCACGTCCACCACTTCATTCCATTGTTTTATTGCACGCCTTACAATGTATTCACTTGTTTCATTGAAAGTCCCCCAATGTATTTGAAAAGTTATTGCAAGTTCATTAATGATTTAATTTGTTTCATTGCACGCCTACCAATGTATTTAATTGTTTCATTGCAAGTCCAACAATGTATTAAACTGTTTCATTGCAAGTCCACCAATGTATTTAATTGTTCCATTGCAAGTCCACCAATGTAATTAATTGTTTCATTGCAAACCCATCAGTGTATTTAATTGTTTCATTGCAAGTCCATCAATGTAATTAATTGTTTCATTGCAAGCCAATCAATGTATTTAATTGTTTAATTGCAAGTTCACCAATGATATTAAATTGATTCATTGCAAGCCCACCAATGTATTTAATTGTTCATTGCAAGCCCACTTATGTATTTATTATTTCATTGAAAGTCCAACAATATATTTGTTTCATTGCAAGCCCACCAATGTATTTAATTGTTTCATTGAAAGTCCACTAATGTATTAAATTGTTTCATTGCAGATCCACCGATGTATTCAATTGTTTCCTTGCAAGCCCACCATTTTTTCAATTGTTACGTTGCATGTCTACCAATGTATTCAATTGTTTCCTTGCAAGCCCACCTTTTCATTCAATTGTTATATTGCAAATCACCAATATATTCAATTGTTACTTTACACGCCCACCATTTCATTCAGTTGTTACGTTTCAGGTCCTCCAGTTGTTTCGTTTACATGGCGTCACTGGGGAACCTTTGACGGGCCTTACGGCAGTGTACCTCCTACAGGTGAAACACTAGAGATGTATGGAAGCGGTGTGGTCAGAGTAACTGATGAAATGAAAATATTATCCATCGAAATATATTATGACCCCAATCCAACAATGGTGCATTTAACCGGCTTTAAAATGACAAAAGAATGCATGGATGTCCATGATAAAAACTAATTTTAGATTACTTAAAGCAGACTGTAACAAACTGTTCAGTATCAGTGCAATAAAACAGTATGTTTTGCTTAATATCATGGAATGAATATTTGACACTAAATCTGATAAAAGTATGCACAGGTCTGCATTTGTATTGCAAAATGCAACTATATTTATTTTTATTTAATCTTCTTTTTTCATAATGCAAATATAGTTGCTATTTTTGTTGATATAAACATTATTTGGTAATTTGTTTTAGAAATTTTTTATCTCTCATTACCTCAAGCATTTCATTAAAGGCACAACCTCCACATTTACTTCTATGTGCAGAACAGAACAGAATTTGAATGTAAATATATACACCTTCACTTATATGTATATATGTTTAATTCAGAAATGCCAGTTACATATACTTAATATAACTTGACATATCTTTACCTGTGACTAGGCAAATATCACGAAGTTTGATAAAATATATGAACATAAGTAAAACAAAACAACACCATAATGCATTTTCTTCATTAAATATTGTTTAAGTATGTAAGTGATGACTAATTTGTAATCTACATAAATTTCTGTTTCTGTCCCCAGGATAAATACCAACATATATGTTAAACAAAATTAAATCATGTTGTTACCTTTGTGTAGCCTGATATTAATAAGGTAAATGTTGTTGTTCAAATGACTGTTTGTCAAAATTATAATATTACAGTTTACAGTTTACACAGGGAATGAAACATTCGTGTCTCACTACACAGTTGTGTCCCTTTTTTGCCACATAATTTTTGCGCTTAAAAAAAGTTCTATGTAATTTGGCTTGATATATTTTTAAAATAGTTCAGAGTAGTTGTGATTTCTTGCTGCAGAAAGGTAGAGCAAATGTTGGCAAAGCATATACTGCAATAATAAGACATCACATGGACATCACATAGATATCACATAGACATCACATAGACATGCATTTATGAGCATTTCAGGACTTCTCTTTTTAAAAAAAATCTAAGGGTGTCACTGGACTGTCATTTAAACAAGAGCTGTCGGAGAACAACGCGCTCAGCTATTCGAATATTTGTCACAAAAGTACAAATTTGATTCAGACTCATGACAAATCCAAGCAAATAAGTGTTATCTAACTTACAAATTCAACAAAATTGAGTAGGTATAATAACTGCAATAACTTGTATGAAGTTTCAACCGAATACATGCAGTGGCTGCTGAGTTATAAAATTCAAACAAAGGCCTTAATTTGCCAAAAAAATCTGGCAAAATTTATCCCACTCGATTAATTTAGTTGGCTTCATGATTACAACTTAGTTATTGTAGTAGGATTGATGACTAGGAAGGCTCGTGTAAAGTTTCAATCAAATACATTGAGTGGTCGGTGAGATATGGACTTGATGGTACTTGCACACAAAACTTTAACCAGAAATTTTAAGTCAAACAAGGGCAACAATTTGCATTATATTCATGCAAGAGTTATCTAACTTAGTTACTGTATAAGGGTTGATGACTTGAAAGCTTGTGTAAAGTTTCAAGTACATACATGCAATTGTTACTGAGACAGGGACTTGCATACAAAACTTTAACCAAGGTGTGACGCCAGTGTAACGTTGTAAACTGACCCCCATAGAATAATGACCCCGGTCAATATTTTATATAGAAAATTACCCCTTTTCTATAAAATACTGACACCCCTTATAAAATAATAACCCCCCCCCCCCCCCCCCCCCCCCCCCCCCCCCCCCCCCCCCCCAGATTTTATCTATAAAATATTGACCCACCCACCCACCCTCCTTAACTATTACTTAAATACTCTATATCAATTAAAGTCACTGTCGTGTTTTATTGATTATATTAGTTGTTGTTGTTGTTGTTGTTGTTGTTGTTGTTGTTGTTGTTGTTGTTGTTGTTGTTGTTGTTTTGTTGTTGTTGTTGTTGTTTCTGTTGCTGCTGCTGCAGTCGTTTTAAGGTTACTTTAGAAATATTTAGGCTGGAGGATAACTTATAGTAATTGTGATTTTGTCCGAAATTATAGAAGAAACATCATTTTGTTATTGCATCCTACATTTAGCACTAATTTCGTAATAGCATGGGCTCGCGGGCTCATTACGAAAAAATGCTATTGACGGTAAAATAGTTCATTTTCTGGAGTGCAAAATTGTAAAAAGGCAATTTATACGTGGAAAAGCACAATTTTTTTGCCACCCCTGAAAGTGATGTCAAATACCCTTAACTTTCATGATGTGACCTATATGTCACGCATTTATACCTCCAAAAATAGGCGAAACGGGTGTGGGGTAGCCCAGTGGTTTTATTACCTGTGACGCTCCTCGTCTTTAGAAATTATACAAATTTCAGTATATTGATGAAGAGACATCCTTCTTTGTATTTTGGTTATTCTGTCACTTTTCAGGCATTTTAAAGTATAAAAAGTCAACAATTATATCAATATAAGGCATAAAATACGCAAATCGGTTGTGGAGAAGTCCCATGTTTTATGACCTGTGACGCCCATGACAATACGATGTTGTTCAAATTCCAGTATAATATTGAAATATAGTCATTCCCCTGGAGGTTTGGGTGATTTTGTCACTTTTCAAGAGCTTTTAAGTAACACGTCTTGAGCAATAAGTATACCCTTTTATAACAGTCAAAGCCATTGCACAATATATTAACTAAGTTTCTGTTACGATACCCGTTACGACTTATATATAAAGTTGTAATGTGTTTTTAAAGAAACAAGGGAAGCCAGGACCACTTCTTAGAAAAAAATCAAGGGCTGCAGTCGAATGACAGCCATATCTCCCGCCGATGCCATTTGAAAAAAAGGGCCATAACTCCAGAACGGGTTGAGCAAACGGGTTTCTTCCTCCACAAAAAAAGTAACAAAGGGCCATAACTCCCGAGCAGGTTGAGCAAATTCCATTTTTTTTCTTCCTGCACAACTAGGCATCGGTAGTAGTAATCCCAAAAAGTTTGAATCAATTCCGTCCAATAATGAATGAGGGGTTGCGGTCACAAAAATGTTGCACGGACTCACGCACGGACGCACGCACGGACGGGTGCCATTACCATATTCTCCTCAGATGCCTATCGGCGGGGGATAATTATGTTGTAAGTGTACCTTAGATGGGTTAGGGGGTCTTTATTCTATAGGGGGTCACAATTCTATGTGAGGGTCATTTTCCTACATGTGGGGGAGTCATAATATTATGACCCCCGGTCATAATATTATGATCGGGAGTCATTTTTTTATATAAAATAATGACCCCCCCCCCCCCCCCCCCGGTCTTTTTTCTATGGGGGTAAGTTTACACCGTTACACCGGCGCCACCGCTGACACCGACGCTTGGGTAAGTAGAATAGCTCTCTTTATTCTCCAATAGTCGAGCTAAACTAAAGCTGGTCAACCTACCAGTTATTGTGCATTTTTATGTTGGTATACATTTCTGCTATGAAAAAAGCCACTTTAAAACACTTTCTGTGTGGAAAAGGTTTTTTACCATGGAAATCCAGATGATATTTTATATAGAACAAAGACCAAAATTCAACAATGTTCTAAATCTAAATTCAGACGATTGATTTAAGTGGTAAAACAATAGTCAAATGAGAGTTTACATAAAGCGTTCATATGATGTTAGTTGTATAACAACAGTCAGGTGAAAATTTACAGGAGGTAATGAAGCGTTCATATGATGTAAGTTGTAAAACAATAGTCAGGTGAGAGTTGTAAAACAAAAGTCAGGTGAGAGTTTACAGGAGGTTATAAAGCGTTCATATGCTGTAAGTTGTAAAACAATAGTAAGGTGAGAGTTTACAGGAGGTAATAAGGCGTTCATATTATGTAAGTGGTAAAACAAAAGTCGGGTGAGAGTTTACAGGAGGTAATAAGGCGTTCATATGATGTAAGTTGTAAAACAAAAGTCAGGTGAGAGTTTACAGGAGGTAATAAAGCGTTCATATGCTGTAAGTTGTAAAACAATAGTCAGGTGAGAGTTTACAGGAGGTAATAAAGCGTTCATATGATGTAAGTGGTAAAACAATAGTCAGGTGAAAATTTACAGGAGGTAATAAGACGTTCATATGATGTAAGTTGTAATACAAAAGTCAGGTGAGAGTTTACAGGAGGTAATAAGGCGTTCATATGCTGTAAGTTGTAAAACAATAGTCAGGTGAGAGTTTACAGGAGGTAATAAGGCGTTCATATTATGTAAGTGGTAAAACAATGGTCAGGTGAGAGTTTACAGGAGGTAATAAAGCGTTCATACGATGTAAGTAGTAAAACAATAGTCAGGTGAGAGTTTACAGGTGGTAAAAAAGCGTTCATATGATGTAAGTGGTAAAACAATAGTCAGATGAGAGTTTACAGGAGGGAATAACGCGTTTATATGATGTAAGTTGTAAATCAATAGTCAGGTGAGAGATCACACGAGGTAATAAAGCGTTCATACAATGTAAGTTGTAAAACAATAGTCAGGTGAGAGTTTACAGGAGGTTATAAAACGTTCACGTGATTTTTCACATAACAGTTTATTGAAGGTAAAAAATATCTCAAATGATATTTTAAGTTGCTAAGCGAAGGTTTTATAATAGCTGACAACATGGAATTTCGAAATTGGGCAAATATATATACACAATATTCAATCTATTTATGTCACGTATATAGAGTTTTTAAATCTTGAAAAGGTCACGTATGTGTGAGTGAGAAAAACACAACAATAAAAAAGTATTCGGGATAAAATATTGAGTTTTAGATATATAATTAAAAGAAAATCGCTTTACAAATTTCATTTAATAAATGTCAAATTTCAACCTCTTAAATAGAATATAAAATACAGATTTGAAGATGTTTCTTAATATGTTACACTATTCAAAATTATATAAGAGTTGTCACATGATAATTATTTTAAATGTACTTTATGCATTGACAAAGCTGCCTTTACGCCACAACGCCCGGGCTTGCACTTTTTTGCGGATGCATCATTATATCTCCTGGAAATGCCCACAGAACACAGAAAATGCATCCTTAAAATCAATCCCCGATCCCCTAAAACCTGATGGACTTGCACAATATTTTAGGGTCAGCTACGCCACTGGTATGTATGAACCAGGGCCAGGTTTCACTTAACATCTCCAGCTGAGATTTTTCTTAAAATCTCAATTTCTCTGAACGATTACGTCTAACTTATTACACATTAAATGAACACACTGAAGTAAGTCACGACACATATATTCTAACTTGTACAGAATAAAATGCAAATTGATGAATCCAACCGAAGTTATAGCCTAAGGAAGACTTGAGCTGAAGAGGATCACAAGCTGAGATGTCTAGTGAAACTGGGGCCGGAACATAGACGGTCAACAACACTCCGAATGCACGTATATGGTGTATGTAATGTTCTTGAAATGTGCATCTTTGAAAAAAAAATCAATCACCTAAAATGTGTTCTT
Organism: Panopea generosa; assembly: GCA_029582155.1. Lineage (NCBI taxonomy): Eukaryota > Metazoa > Mollusca > Bivalvia > Adapedonta > Hiatellidae > Panopea > Panopea generosa. The sequence goes on along the minus strand of CM055900.1, from coordinate 33,119,800 downwards.
AATTTTTGTATTTATTTCATTGTGAAATACATAAAAAGAATTTCGAAAATGTTCGAGGTAATGCTTTGAATAATACAAAATTTTAAAATGTCACCATTTAGCATTTATGACCATGACACATCCAACATATGTTAAACAGACGTGGTTTTTTTTACCCGTGTTTATGCATGGTTATACACGTATATAACTTAGATCTAATATTGTATTACTCTGTTAACAATGTTAATTAGGATATATTGTTGGAAAGCGTTAAGACATCTGATGTTTCTTTTACCGAATAGCTACATAATAAAATACATGTACATATTTACAATGTTTACAAAATATACAATACAAGATATAGTGTAAAAACTTGTGATTGAGATAGCTGTCCAATGCAATGAACTGTACCAGGCATAATGTACAAAATGGCTCTCATGAATGGAGAAAATGTACACTACAAGCTAGATGAATTACGGACAGATACACGTATGGGTAGAAGGCATCCTAATTTTCACATAAAGCGGCGGCCTTTCCATTACGGAATGTTTCAATACTTCAGTTAAATTTGCATTTAGAAATTCTTGTCTAAGTTTCAAGGCTTTAATAATACAAGGTTAATAAATAATAATCATATATGTGGTATTCAAAAGTTCAATAATATTTTATTCTGATATTTGCAATTATGTTGAATAATGTCGCATAATAATGCAAAATGGAATTCATCTTCGATTTCTTTGTAACACAGCTCACACACTTTCAAGTTTCTAGCAATGTGTCTATCAGAAAGTTTTATTTACGGTAAAGCATATCAAAATATTTTATTACTGAGAAATTAACTAGCAAATTACATTTTATTGAAATTATCTCTATACTAAAATTCATTTTTTTTTTTGATAACCATGAGAAGTTAACAAGAACTATAGTTTCATGCAAGTTTATTGACAAGCAAATCAATTTTGGTGTAGCAAAACTAAGATGTAATTTATTAAAAATGAGACAAAACCTAAAAATTTGTGAAATCATTAACATAAACCACTGGGATTCATTTTCTTAAGTTGCTTTTGTGTTACGAATTATGAGTCAACTGATATGAATACTACATTGAAAAGGATATGTCTTAAGTTGAATGCTTATTATTGAGTCGAAATTTGTGGCTCCCCACAAAATTGACGAAAATTAATACCTAGTGGAAAATAATGTTTTCACAGTGGTCTGACTTGGACCCAGGTTTCAAAGGTAAATATTTTACATATATCTGAATATATTAGAAGAGCATTTTTAAGTGTAAACCTTAGTAATAATGTCATATTACAATCATAACCGATTGCCCCGTTTATCATAAATTGACCAATATCATCGCCGTTGCCAGAAATATGTGGCTCAATGAATTCCAAATGGTCCTACCTTGGGAAGGAACTAAAACTAAACCAGTTTACTTCGGTTATGCTGTCTAGGATACAGCTAGTATAACCTGGTGTTGTCTGAGCAACAAAACAAGTATCTGAACATGGCTGACGTTTGATTCAAACTTGTGCCAAGTGGTAAAAACTGTAAATAAACAATGAACACACAATAAATATCTTGAAAATATAGTCCATACATTCTTATCATTTAAGCTTGTACTTCCAATCTTAAAAATAATCTTTCACTGATTATGCATAATAATGATATGCTTTGTACACTTTGAAACATATAAACATGTCAGCATCAACTAAATAAGCAACTTGTAAATATAGTCTTTCATAATTGCGCCGATGTACGATGTAGATGTAGATGTAACTCAAAAGTGAACAATCCGTTTTCTATACATAACAAACGGCTTTGTGTTTACACGAATAAATCATATGTATTTAATGCTTTAGAGTTATAGTGAATGCAAAACGTTAAGCAATTAAACACACCATACATATAAACAGTTATTAAAACTAACAAAATTCTCAAAACCATAAAAAACAATGCATTGTTGTTGAAAATAGCTTATATCATAACAGAACGAACTGTTTTGGTACGAAGCCGCTGCACATGACCAGCAGTTTTACAGTTTTTAAAGGAGATTTATGTTGGAATCATATGATAGTATTCCTTTGAAAATAATAGGTTTACTAATTATCAAATGAGTCTCATACTGAAGAAAATCTTACGAGAAAATCATATAAAAATAAACTAGGGTCCATGTGATTAACATATGATTCTCATACTGTTTTCATATGATTCTCTCAAATATGAAAAGAGCTTCATATGAGAATCACATGAAAGTGTTTCATGTAATAATCAAAATCGTACACTGAAAATTGCTAACGAAATGGTTTGGTAACATTGAGGCCCTCCTGGGGGTTTTGGGGATCTGGAAAACATTGCCATTTATTTTCAGAGATCTAGGGAACATTGGCCATTACTTTCAGAAATCCAGGGATCAAAGGCCTAATTTTAGAGATCTAGGGATATTGTCCTTAATGAAAAAAGTACCTAATTTGATCAATTTTATCAGAGACATATAAACAGAGATAGGCAACTGGAGGCAATTATCTAAATTTCAGGAGGCACATTTTTGCTTTTACTAGTATAGTTTGAACTTATTTATTTTACTTAGATTTTGGTTTAAACATATTTATTCATAAATTATGTACAGCATATTCCACAACATATTTAGTAAAAGGATTGAAACGAAAGAAAATATTTCTTATATAGTTTCTCTCCTCAGTAACTTATACAAACATTTGTGTAAGGTGGCGAAGATTCATTAGATTAGTTTTGATATATTAACAAAATAGAGTTCTATAAAAGATATATGATTTTTACATCGATAGTTGTATGTCTTGTTAAGTTTTGAAAGAAAACAAAATTTTATAATTAATCATATAAATTAGAATTAAAAACAAAATAAACAGAAAAAAAGGTGGACGAGTTCAGGACTAAAGCGAGCGAGCCAAGGGAAACAGACAGCAACATATAAATTATTATTATTATAATTATAATAATTATTATTATAATTATTATTGTTATTATTATTATTATGATTATTGTTATTTACAAGTCTACAGCTTTACAGCGTTGTTAGATAAGTTTTTAGTTTTCGTTATTAAAACGCTTACTCGAGAGTATATATTTGTGGACAGCTTTAAAAATTTCGACGTTTGTATTGTGGAGGAGATGAGGTTCTCCAAAGAGAAGTGTGTTGAGGGTAACAGTGCATATATGAGAGATTGATGCAAGAAGTGTAGCGCGTTCGACATGATAAATAGGACAGACGAGGAGGTAATGATTTGTACTTTCAATTGCTCCACATGTACATAGTGGAGAATTTTCAATATTTTTTTGGAATAAGTGTTGTTTCAGCGTGCTACAATTTGTACGAAGACGAGTATGCAAGACCTGACATTTTCTTGTGCCTGTGTAAAAGTGTTTTGATGTTTTGGTAAGATTTTTATTTAGCTGGTGCTTAAAGGCATTGATAGAAACGGCTTGTCTTGTTTCAATAGGTAGATTGTTCCAATCACGGACAACAGATGGCATGAAAGAATTATAGTAGAGCGCTGTTCTCGAACTTGGAATTTGTAGGTCATAACTATTTCTGAGATTATACGGGGAATTTTCACCTATTTGGGATGGTACTAGTGTAGATAAGTAGGGAGGAATCATATGGTTTACCATTTTATAGAAAATAATTAATTTGTGTTTCGTCCTTCGAGTTTCTAGACTTTCCCACCCAACTTCTGTGTTTAAGTTATTAATTGATACAAGTTTTGTTGTTCCAGTTGCAATGCGTGCTGCTTCGTGTTGAATTTTTTCTAACTCGTGTTTTTCATAATTAGTGCAGTTATCCCAGATTGTGTTACCATATTCTAACAGTGGTCGGATAAAAGATGTATATATTGTCTCCAGGGATCTTCTGTCAAGCTGATATTTCAGTTTTCTCATGACTTTAATTCTTGACCATGCCTTATCCATAATGTATTGAATATGAGAGTGCCAGGTACAGTTGTTTGATAAAAGTATACCTAAGTGTTTGTGTGATTGTACTTCTGATATTTGTTGGTTATGCATATAAAGTGGTGGATGGACGGGTTGATTACGTTTCCTAGATATAAGAAGCGATTCAGTCTTCGATGGATTAAAAGTTACAAGCCATTGTTTTGACCATTCAGTGATTTTGTTGATGTCGGAATTCAAAATTTGTGCAGCATTGTTTATATTGTTATTATGATCGATTATAAAGTACAGGCTTGTATCGTCTGCAAAAAGACGAATGTTAGATGCGATATCAGATACTATGTCATTAATATAGACTAAAAATAGAAGCGGACCTAAAATGGACCCCTGAGGCACTCCGGCCTTGATTAATGTCCAATCAGATTTGGTACCAGGCAAAACAACACATTGTTGCCTATCTTGTAGGTAGTCATTTAGCAAATTTATAAGTTGATTTGACATTCCTGCTGCTTTTAACTTGACTATTAGACCTTTGTGCCAAACTCTGTCAAAAGCTTTGCTTATGTCAAAAAATATAACGCGAACTTCTTTACCGTCATCAACAGCTTTACTGAACATATTGTACAGATAAGTTAACTGGTTAATTGTTGAATCACCAGGAACAAAACCAGATTGAAATGACGAAATAAAATTAGTATCACGAAAGAAATTATACATGTGTTTAAAAATAAGTCTTTCAAACACTTTGCCAATTACGCTTAACAGTGATATAGGTCTATAGTTATTAACCAAAGAAGGGTCTCCTTTTTTATAAACAGCGCATACAAATGCTTCTTTCCAGACTTTTGGGAAAACACTTTTGGTCAGACAAACGTTAAATAAGTTGCATAAAGGCGTCGATAATTCATTAGCTATTTCACGCAAGACGTAACTGTTGATATCATCGGGACCTGAGGCTTTGCCTGTTGGCAGTGTTTTTAGGATACTACTTACATCGTTAGGCGATAGTCTAATAAATGAAATGATATCATTGTGATCACTTGGTAATATGATTGGTGGTAAAATATTGTCATCATTAAGAATTGTCTGTTCCTGAAAAAAATTATTTAATATGTTTGCTTTGGTATTGTTATCAGAGACAATGTTTCCATTATCGTTTAGTGGTGGGACAGCTGGTTTATCATTTGAATTGATAAATGATTTTAATGTTTTCCACCAGTCCTTTGGCAAAAGAGACGGTGAATTTAATTTAGAAGCTAAATTTTCGTAGTATAACATTTTAGTTTGGCGTATAAGCTTGACAACGTCATTTCTATATTTTTTAAACCTGTTCCAACTATAAATTGAATTGAATCTCTTGGCTTTTTTGTATAATCTTTTACTTAGATTTTGAAACAAGTTCTTATGACTTAGACAAATCACGCTCGAAGTCTTCCTGGGTATAACCAGTAATAAGCATATGTGGAAAAGTGTCTTGCTCAAGGACACCACACATAGTCGTGGCGAAGGATTGAAATACCCACGACCCTCCGATCACGGGTTCGGTGCTTTACCACTAGACCACGTGACGTTTTCTAAATCATGGAAACACACATCCTCCAAAATCAAACAACATAATTTTGTGATTATGGTATTAAAAGAAAGGGCTTGATTAGTGAGATTATTTTTTTTTCTTTTTTAAATTTAAAGAAATGAAGAATTTTTTTTAAATTTAACGAAATGAAGAAGAAAACTTTTTTGTGTGATCATTTTCTCTTTTTTAGCCCATTTTTTGAAATAATAAATAAGTAAAACGACTTCAATAAATATCAATATGAAACTTTCGCCACCGATGGAAAACTTACTGCTTCATCTTTCTGCCTAATATTTCTATTTGTATTGTGTTTTGTTTAAACGTACATGTTATTTGTTAAATCAAGACTATTGTTTTTTGTTTAAAAAAAAAAATTTTTCGTGAAATTTCAACATATTTCGATTTCAATCCGTAATAGTTTCAATTCAGAAGAAAAATATTAAATAATTAATAATTGGAATCGGTCATCATTTTTATCAGCTTTACTTTGGCACCAAAATTCAGACAAAGATACGAAGAGTTATTATAGAAATACTCAAAGTGCCGTGGACATTATATTGCTATTAGCCGGCCAGTCTCTGCACTTAAGTCACTGATTTTATGTATAAGTTTTATACTTGATCATAATTTACTTTTAAACTGAGATGTCGACTGTTTGAAACAGCTTTTAAGGTTTCTTACGTGTTAGTGATGGTTCCTGCATAACTTCATCCTATAAACATATATACACGAAATAAATTTTGGATGGTAATTCCGAGCAAATATATATTTACAGTAACGATGAGTAAAGGCAGAATACTGCAGTGGTTAATATCGTCGATATCGGATCGTAAGGACTGGTGTTCAATCCCATCCGGCATCTACTTTTTTATTACATCGTGTTTACACAATAAAATCAATTACTTATGTGTATTTATTGCCTTTTGTAAATTAACCGTTCAGCTGTTCAATTTTTTTGTCTCTTCTGTCCTTCCATCGATATCTTCTTTGGCTCTACTTGCCAAAGGCCAGCAGGGCTTATGTCGTGGTTTATTGTCCGTCGTCCATCCGTTAACCTTTTTCTTGTAGAAGCTTTAGCATCTCCCACATTTTTCAAAGAATCTTATCGAAACTCGCACAGCATTTATATAACCACAAACTCTTGAAGTTCTTGAACCAGCGTAATTGAACCACAAATGCTCCCTGCCACAGGTCTTACAAGCACATTTTAAGGAAACTAAAAAAAACACCTTTTCTCTGAATTCAAGCCATAGACCATAGATATTTTAAACAAGTAAAAGAAGACAGTACATGGATTTTGCTTATTATGATGATGTGTAAATAATAATAAAGAAGATTATAGTAGACGTTTTACTTAGAGAAACACTATTTGGTACATTCAGGGAACTATGTTTAAAACTTTTGGAATTCTAGGGAACAGTGGAAATACTTTTAGAGATCTGGGGAACATGGACAAAATACTTTTGGGGAACATTGACAAATACTTTTGGAGATCTGGGGAACAATAGGCATTACTTAAAGAGATCCAGTGAACAGGGTGTAACTGATATTCATGTAAAGCACAGGTGAAGATACGTACCTATTCTTAAATGTCTTACGTAGTTTTTGGTGACCACCGATATAAAAAAAAAATTTAATTTAGGTAAATTATGTTACATTAAGAAATTTTCATTTTAATGAAAATTATAGAGGAATGAAAATAATCATATTGAACAGATCAGTTCTGCATTGATGTTTTGATTTCATTGAGTATTAAATAAACAAAATAGTTTTGTTTCAAACGACACTGTACAGTAACTTGCTGAATCACTGTACCGTGTCTTGCAATGGAAAGTAAATATATGTACAGCTTCATGATCTGCTGAATCGCTTCGTTACTGCAGGTCTAGTGGTAAAGCGTCCGCATGCGGAAAATCGTAGCTTCGGTCATCAAACGAGTCATACCAATGACTTGAAAATGGTACTAGAAGCTTCCTCGCTTGGCACTCAGCATTAAGAGGATAGTTCTAAGTCTGGTCGGCCCGGACAGGGTTCCATATCATGTGTCTGCGCCATGATATGCCAGTGTTGCAGCGCTTAGAAGACTGTCTCTGGTAGACACCGTGCGATGTGACAGAACAATTGTTCAGGGGCGACACTAAACAGCATACAACAACGCGCGTCTAACTGAATGATATATGGAATTATGTTTATAATTATTTCATTTAAGGCTGTTGTTTCTGTGTTTAACGGCCGGACATACTTCAGACTCTCTGCATTTGGAACTTGAATAAAGTGAGATCGTAGCACATAAGAATGCTTTTCTCCTTTGTACAATGTTCTCGTTTCATTCTTCAATTTATCATAAAGTCTATTAGAGTGTATGATGCATTGTTATTCCATCTGTCACATGTTATCTCACAAACTCCAGCAGACGGCGTTGAAGACTTAGTGTTAAAGGGATCGACCTCTGCTAAGACTCTTGCTATGACACGGACATGTTAAGCTTATCACTGAGATTCTTATATAATGCTACGTGATTTGAAAATGTAAAGCAATGTATCCCTTTTTGAATGAGTGACTAGTTATATCTCATAACAGATAACATTCAAATTTAAATTTAACCACACCCCTGGAGAGCAGTATACCATAAATCTTAGGAAGCAGGTTCCACATGTCTACAAGTATTTCGTGGTCATTTTAAGAGAGTCATCTCGATAGATGAGGCAAAATATTGTATTTTAAACAGTTAGATAAGCCACTTCTAATAAATTACTCTAATTTTTTAAGAACAAGAACTTTCATTGACGGAAAGTTATAATGAAGCCAGCTTCAAAGATGGGTTTATATGTAGGCATAATTACATTTTACGAGTAATGCAGACAAAGCAGGCACTCGAGTTTTCTTCAAGATTTACAAACATTTCAAAATTCTAAAAATAACATTAAATCTAAACATTTGTAATCCTGAGTTGAACAATTGCTTCGTTGGACTGGAATTCCTTGACTTATTCATGTCAATACAATGTTTACATATAACAAAATCTGACAACTCATTGCACCCATTTATTGAGATAAATAAAAAGTGCCCACCTCTGTCAAACAAATTTTGAACTAGACAGTATTATGCAGACTACATATCGCAATAGGGATTTTAAAATATACTAATTACCCGTGAAGCTAACATACTCTATATTATACGATTCATAAAAAAATAGTATATGTTCATTTACAAATGGATGGCAATGTACGCCACTCCCATCATGGCATATTACAAAATCTAATAAATCAATGCAAAACCGACAAAGTTTACTTTATCAAACCTGATTAGGCGAAATTTTATAATAGGCCATGTAATTAAGCTCTTTTGAATATTCCAGAACCTGATACCTCCCGAATCAGGTCTATTAACCACCAATGGAAAAGGCCGGGAATTCTATGCCTGTCCCACAATTCATAGTAATTGAACGCTTACTAAATTATGACGTCATTCAAACTTTTCCTGAAGCAACTGACCAATCAGCGTGCTCGTAACAATTGCTCTTGAACGGACCCAATCGGGAGAGCTGGGTTCGTTCTACAGACTAATGAGCTCTTATTGTTTGTCAATTGAAAAATGTCTTAATCACGTGAAATATTTCATATTGCTTACCTTGTATAAGTAAAATAACACCTGCTTTAGTTACCTAAACACTTTGAAAGCAATTTCCGGTGTATGTTGCCAACAAGTGACCCATGGATATGCTTATACTGCTATTCGTTACTTTATTCCGAGGACTTGTATAGAAGGATAGGAAACTTGCATCTCCTGACTAAATGTTGATGAAACATCACACGAAAGATTCATAATTTGCAAATTAATCATTCATAATTCACAGGCAACTGATTTTGTGTACATAAAATGTAAGTTGTATGTAAACATGTTTCGATCACGCAAAATACTTTTCAATAAAAAATATTGAGGTTAGAAGAAAAATTTATCGTAATTTGACGTTATTTTAGCTGCAGTATACACATTTTGTAATCACAAATACTTCATAAATTTTAAACACAAATTTCTGGGAATGGTATTGTTTTGATGACAGTTTCATTTTGCAGTGTAAGAATTTTGATTTGTGTTCCTGAGATGAATGGAAGTGAGATAATTAAAAAAGAGATATTGCTGGATTTTGCGTGAATACGCAAGCGTTCAAAAAATCAGTTGCCTTTCCTTCTCTATACAATTCATATTAACGCATTTATTATGCTAATTGATTTCGCTGAGATATCTCTTATATTTGTAAACATCCTCTCGGACCTTAAATATATATATATAATTTTATATAACTTACTTACATATATATATCGCTTTTATAATTTAGTTATTTTAATCTGAATATGGGTATACCTTATTTTATTTTTAGATGCAAAACAATTTACGGTGTTAGGCAAGAGCAGTGTGCCTATCGTAAAGAAAATTAACACAGCATATACGAAATGTGCCTCTAAAATTATAAATATAATAACACTAGAGTGTGAGTTTTTACATACATTTCTTTTACCACACGACTCTCCAAACACATGTCACCTGATATTACGTAATATGTTAAGTGCAAACGTGTGGTATGTGTATGTGTTAACTCAAATATCAGGTAGTTTAAATACCTTATTTTTCAATAATTTGTAACAAAAAATGAGTTTCTTTTGCACTGCTGTTGATTTCTATTTCTATTTTTTTTTTACATGGCTGTAGATCATTTAGTTAAAACAAATATCTTCAATACAGCCAACGAATAGTGACGTGATGAGTAACGGATACATGCATATCGCAGGAAATACGATTAACACAATATATCTGTAGTGCATAATTATGTATCTATATATATCATATACTATAACAAGAATAATATCCGTGTTTTAATACACAAAGGTTGTGTTAATATTTCTAATGTTCGAACTAAACAGTGTTACTATGCAACCAGCGAATCGACTAAACCAACCAATGTAAAAGAAAATCGTTGTGTAATAAACTCGTTTTGACAGAGTGGCATTTGTAATAAAAAATATACCTTTATTAATATTTTGATTTAGTGTAGCTATTAAATTTTGGTAGAAAAACTGACAAAATACTCTCTGATACTTATTCTAGTGACAATCAAAATAAAATTTACTTTACCGCGTAATTTGAAAAAAAAAATAGCTCTTAAAGAATGCCATCGTTTTATAAACTGCAGTTGCAAAATTAACATTTTTATACTAATTGAGCATATTTGTATAAATATTAAGATTTTTATTATGTTTCATATTCAGGATAAATTGCTATATACAATTATTTTAAACCAGTATGAAATTTTTTATATATTCAACACAATATAAGAAACAAATTTTAAAAAAAAAAATAACGCTGGTAGGACACGGCTGCGGGCGTTGACGCCGGGGTGATTTCAAACTCTCCTATTCCTAGAATAGTCGAGTTATAAAGCGAAATAATGACATTCGTTTAAATATGTCCACCTTATCATGGTGTAACATGCATGTTTCTAGTGCAAAACAGTTAATTCAATTCTAGAGAGGAAACATCACCAACTTTGCAAACTTTATGTTGAACAATCCAGGGGAATTCGAACTGGATATAAGAGATGGTTCTTGAATTCGACCAAAACATTCTATAAACACTGATTAATTTGGTAAAAACTAGATATTAATAACTGGATTTAAAGAGGAGCCTCGCAAATATTGCAAATGATGAACCATCCAATGGTCAGAATTAAATAGTTACTTTTCGATCCCGTTGGTTATCGCCAATTTTCAAATTTTGACAAGGGCCACGACTCATGTGCAACTTTGACGATGAGGTTGGCTATCGAAGGTTACTAAGTTAAATTATTCAAGTTGATGAGGGCAACTCGCCAACTTTAAAATGTTTAACAATCCTAGGAGCATTACCCCGGAAATTGTAAGGGCGGACCGTAACTTGAGTAACTGGGATTTTTTGTAATATAAATTTTCCCAATATATGCTGTGACAAAGTTTGAACATATGATTAATATTACTCAAGTCTGACAGGTTATTTGGACTATTGGGCTGGTTATCGATATCAATCTAGAAATCCTTCCAATAATCAATCGAACTTAAGTTTGATAAAGATCGGATTTAAAATTACTGAAATTAGAGGATATTAATTATTCGTACAAACGAAAGATTAGGCGTATGAACAGACGCAACAGCAGACGCTATGTACCGCGTATATGTCCTGTATTGTGGACATAAATGGAGTATTAGGGGTAATACGTCCACTCCGCCTAACGAATAGCTTGAATACCAGAGGATAGTGTCACAGGGCATGTATGTAGTGAAGAAACAATCGTGTCATTTTATGTTGGATCTTTTAATGTATGTACAGATGATGAAAAATAAATTTTAACGAAGTCAAATAAAGAAAGTATCACATATGTCTCAATTCAATGCAACTCAAAAACAAATACTATTAAAACTAGTAAAAGTCGAGGATTACACATACATTGCATATATACGTATAAAGCAACACGGACTCTAAATTATATATATTTTTGTTACAATTTCCATTCGAACAGTACATTACAAAAATAATTCAGGAAAATTCTCACAATGGAAAGAAAAGTGAAACCAGCTGCACATGAATGCGAGCCAATTGTATTATTTAATAAATAGTTCGAGCTCAGTATCAGGGAAGTGTGCAAGAAAGAATATCCGTTTTATTTTAAACTAGCATACTCGTCATACGTATATACCTTCTCATCCTTTAGCATTTATTTTCATGATATTTGTTTGCGTTTATACAAGAACAAAAACAGATTGGCATATAATATACACAACATGAACAATGGAATGATATTTAATTGTTATTTTGTCATTTCTAGTTGTTATTTAAATAAACAATGTGCATGTGGGCTATTATTATATCAAAAGGCTAATTAACAAATTCCTTATAAACTGTTCGATTAATACTGTTCAGTTTTGATACAGAACAGAGTTCCTCTTGCCATTTTATTAATCAGGAATTAAAAGCAGAATAAATGTTTACGTTTAACTAAACTTAGCTGTTAGCAAACATTGGAGCACGAAAAATTCATGGGAATAGACTAGTCAATTCCATGTGTTCTTATATTGTTTGGAAACAGGAATTGGTAGCTGTATAAATAAAATGTGCTATTGTGAACATACGTCCTCCTATTACCGTTTAGTGATATGTTGTAGTATGATAGCAGATTTATTCGTTATATATACTTTATTCAATGAGATAGGTATCAATATGAATGCTCTACCTATATTTAAAAAATTGACGATTCAAACTATATATAAAATGACATAAATTTAGATAAGCAGTTTTGGTTTACACCGATTATTTATTTGATTTAACTACGTGCACAACTTCATTGTAAAGAAACCTTACATGCATGCACACAGACCAGTGGCAGTATACTGCTGGACTGAGCAGTTAAGCCACGAAAAAAGAAAACTTGGACACCTTGATTGCATTTACTGCTCGAGCTAAAATAAACTGTGTGAGAATGTGATCTTTGAATATAGGAAAATGAAGAAGTAAGCCTCGTGGTTAATAATGCCATATCTACTTTTTTTCCCCATATTCGCCCATTTTTTAAATTATATAATAGTTTCACCACTTAAACTAATACAATAATGAAAAATCAATAACCGTAACGTCAGAATTTAATATCTTAATTCCTCTTAAGAAAACCATTACTGTTTAGATCAGTGTCTCCAACGCGCAGTTCCATCTTGACCTTTGAAAGAAGTAATATTGTTTTAGAATATTTCATATTTCATATAATTTGTTTTATATCTAAAAATCGAATGATCGAACACTTGTCACTTTGTCTTCATCGTGGATTTATCCCCTGCCACAAACAAAAGCTGCCTCAAGGATCTGTAATTAAAAATATAACAAATAATTGAACTGATGTTAATCGAACTGCGATTATGTGCAATCATTTAAGATATATACTAGTAAGTAATTGATAGATAACAAAAAAGTTTCTTCATTATTGTAGTTATTTAGTTTGGTAGAGTATTGGACCCGGGATCGGAGTTCCTTGTGTTCGATCCCAAGCCATGGCTATAAGTGGTGTCCTTTGACAAAACATTTTATCCGCAAAGGCTTTGTTCTGGTTCTATCCAGGAATATTTCAAGAACAGTTTGTCCAAGCTGTAAGAACTTGTTTAACGATCAATGTAAAATACATAAGTTTAAAAAATATATAGTTAAGACAGAATAAAAAGTATAGGTTATCTGTGAGGCTTAATAAATTAATGAACGAGACATATAAACTTATGCCTTATAATATGTAGTTTGCGAGACTTAATAAATAATAAACAACATACAAACAGATGTATCATAAAAGATAAAATATAGAGTCAAAATAAACAAGTGAAGAATACAAAGTCCCCAACCGATTGACAACAATACTTAAAGTAGGTTCTAACGTTTACCGATAATATTTTGAGGGTTGTTTACATATGGAAAAACTGTTCAAACTGAGCCAGTGGAAAACGGACTGGTCCGTTGGCTAGGCAACTACTACATATGTATGATTCATCGTCATATTCTACTGAATAGTATGTGCAGTAAATGGAAACACACAGCTTTCATATGTGTGCGTCCTATAAACGTAAATCCTGTATATGATCTTGGGGCTTTGATGTAATTGTCCAGGCAGTGCACGCTACATGATCTCATGTTACACAGACCACTTCTGTCAAGTAATACGAAAATCGGTCGTTTCATTTAGAAGTTACCATGCGGAAACGACCAGCAGTGCCGTATAAGTTCTGCACGTGACTAGTTGTTGCGAGAGACATGTTGTCATGTTCTACTAAAGACTTCTGTAAAGATATTTGAAAATGGGTCCATGCACGGGAAGATACAGAGCGCACTGATGGAATGACAGACAGACAAAATTGAAGAGCAAACTTATAGTCCCCGAAATCGGTTTCAACTGGTAGGGGACTAATAACCGACTAAAATATAAGGTGATATGGAGGTTTAAATAAATGATTGAAAGAAACATGCAAATAAATGCCTCATAATATGGTATAATGTTCACGAGTTTAAATAAATGTACAGGCAAATGCCTCATACAAGACGATAAGTCTAAATAAATGATTGAATCAAACATACAAACAAAAACCGCATATACAAGAGTCTAATACATAACAGATTCAAACATGCAATCACACATCTCTTACAAAATAGATGTGGGGATAAATAAATAATTTACTCAAATATACAAGCTGATACCACATACAAGGTGATTTGTGAATCTAAACAAATGATTGAATCAAACATACAATCAAATGCTTCATACACGATGATTTGTGAATCTAAACAAACGATTGAATCAAACATACAATCAAATGCTTCATACAAGTTGATTGATAATTTTATTTCTTCCAATTTTCAGGAGAGCATATAAATAATACAATGTAATAGATGAACAAGTACAAGTTAACATATCTACAAGAATAAACAATACATAAACATATTAAAGAAAAAAACACAATTATTATATGTACATAAATATGACTGCTATATATTCAGTTCAAATCAATTCAATTTTCTTATTCTGACAGCACAATCATCATAAATATTAATATGTCATTTAATAAAATGTCAACATATATGGATATGTTCACCTGTTCAGACTAAGAATATTATACCTCGCAAACGGGATTATTAAACGTTAAATAAACACTATATATTGAGATATCGGCTCAGACAAAACGTACAAGCTGATCCTAACCGATATCCCAGCATATAGCGAAACATGCTAATGACATTCTTCTTTTATGACATTCATATAGATAACCCTGTCAAATATAATATAACATAACATGTACCTTGTTTAAACGAAATCGAAAGTAAAGCAAGGTAATATTGAGAACATGGCAATATTTCGAGATAAAGTTAACAAATATACATGCACCAAACAACTGCAACCAACATGACATACAACCTTCAATGATCCTATAAGGATCAATAATTTATTTCGGTCCATTAAATAGTGCAATAATAATCACGATATAATATAATATGCATCTTGTCAAAGCCAAAACGAAAGTACAAGAAGATATAGAGGCCTTGCTAAGCATGTAGCCCTATTGCAATTATTATTTTGAATTAGTAAATGATAACTTTATCCATGCTCCATACACAGACATATGTTTACTAAGTCCCATACTAAATTTTGTATATTCACTGTCATGTACTTCTTGTGCCGAAAAGTAACTTTTCAATGTTATTTTCAACTTTAATAATCTATGTACCGTTTTAAACAAAGCAAAACGACATAAAGATTCAGTTGGTACGCTTCTGTGCATTACAATACACATGTATAAATAACGCTACTTAAAGATTGTGCATGCAATAAATAGCTGCAACAAATATTTTTAGACACCCTTCAACATTCCTATCATTATTATTTCCAAGACATTAAAGAGTGCAAGAAGTTGCTGCCTTGGTGTTAATGCCATAAAATTTGAAAAAGCGAGAACACCGGTTTATTTATACAACTTTTGCCATAGAAAATTACGTATAGCCTCGCCACGTCTGCACTCCATAACTACGTGATGAGTTATATTACAATCAATGCTAAGATCACACATGAAACATGTTGTGGTAAATGTGTCATAGAATAGGCAACAAAGTAAGACGATTGCGCATTGACATTGCTTGGAAAATGGTGGAAACGCTTTACTAAGTTGCCATATAGGTGACAAAGACAAGTCATTTTCCTTAACAAACAAGAAGTCCCTGGGTAGTATATCTGATTTCATGGCAATCTTGTTTTGATTGGAATGAAATGCATTGATTTTAAGCTTGACGATGTGCGTCCAGACACTTTTAGACGGAACTGCCCAGTAATGAGAAAGTCTTCAAGGGCTCCATCGATATAATATTTGCGAAGAATACGACTTATATCATGAAAGAATTCATTTTGACTACCTGGGTCGTTTACATAATGCATCAGTCTAAAGAAGAAAATATCTCTTGAGAAGTGGTCGACCGAGTGCCTACATAATTGACCGAAAAATATTAGTTTACGCTTGTCAATTTCACACTCTAACGACAAGTAAACTAAGTGAGACACTAGTTCTAGAGCGTTTTGGAATACTTTGCATGAACTTCAAACAGAATCTGTGGGAACGCTCCAAACTCATTAGATCTACATTTATAATATATATCTATATATATAGGTAATATGTGAGTCTTAATTAATGAATCAACCAGATTTACAAACAAATGCTTCATACACGGTGATGTGTGAGTCTAAATAAATGATTGAATCAAACAAACAAATGCTTCATACAAGGTGATATGCGAGTCATTATTAATGAATCAACCAAATTTACAAACAAATGCTTTATACACGGTAATGTGTGAGTCTAAAAAAATGATTGAATCAAACAAACAATCAAATGCTTCATACAAGGTGATATGTGAGTCTTAATTAATGAATCAACCAAATTTACAAACAAATGCTTTATACACGGTGATGTGTGAGTCTAAAAAAAATGATTGAATCAAACAAACAATCAAATGCTTCATACAAGGTGATATGTGAGTCTTAATTAATGCATCAATTAAATTTACAAACAAATGCTTTATACACGGTGATGTGTGAGTCTAAAAAAATGATTGAATCAAACATACAATCAAATGCTTCATACACGGCGATATATGAGTCTTAATTAATGAATCAATCAAATTTACAAACAAATGCATCATACACGGTGATGTGCGAGTCTAAATAAATAATTGAGTCAAACAAAAACAATTACTGGTTCATACTAGGCAATATGCGAACCTAACAAAGTAACTCTCTAAAACATACAAATGCCTGATACAAGTTATAATACGAGTCTTAATAAACAATTAACTCAAACATACAAACACATGCCTCATACAGGGCAATCTGTGGGGTTAAATAAAGACTTGGCACCACATACAAACGCATGCATTACAAAACGTAACATATGAAACCAAATAAATAATTGACACTATCATACAAACCATATAACAGACAATAATGAATAGTTATAATGATACATACCAAATGACATATAAAACCTTCCAGAAGGACCGCCTTCAACGCGATATCTTCCCTCCATTTTGGCACCATCATCCAGTAGTATACCTCTATATTCAACACTGTGTTTCCAGAGATATTGTTTTGTAAATTGTATAGTTCCTGCAACATGTCATTGTATCGTGAATACCATGGTCTTAAAAGGATGTTATCTGATCTCAAAATGTCCAAACGTTTTCAATAATTACAAATGGTATAGCTAATCCCGTACCACAAGTGTCATCTATAATGTAGTTCAAATGTTGAATAATTTCAAGAGAGGAATATGTTCTGAAATAATGACTGATTGATTGGTTGAATATTTTAATAGCGTCATTTTATGCCATCAACGGCTAACAGACGATCCGTTAACTTAACCACTGTTTCCTGGGATCCTGAAAGGTTAACCACTACTGGGGCACACTCCATCTCCGCAAGTAACTGATAACTTTCCTACTTGAATCAGCGGAGAGAGACAAATGATAATGAGACACAATGTTGTATATAAATCATCACTGAGACTGTTGCCAGGTTCTGAAATAAAGATACTCTTATCATATCATATCAAGTCACTTGTTTTTCTACGGTGTTATTCGTTTCTTTTGAACAATCGTTTATTTTTGTTTTTACAAATATATATACTTTTATAATTATTATCTGCATACAGTCTAAGCTTTATCTGAAATAAAGCTAAATTGACAGTATGTCACAAAACTACTATAAATGTCTGAAAATTAAAATTATTTTAACACAAATACAAAGGATCTCATTATCATTTATAAATAAAATACAAATGATATGGACTTTCAAATCTGCCTAACGTGACAAAAATATTTTAATCGGAGTGGTGGAATTGAAATATTTGAAATCAAATCAGCATTTTAAATATAAATAAACGAATTGTTTGATGATGTTCAAACATGTATCGTCATTCGGACGCTCTCTATGATGACCCAATGCATAAATGTAACATCAAATTCAATATGAAACCATGCGACTCATTTGGTACCTCACAAAATAGTACGCAATTTCAAGCGGAAAATCTGCTTTAGTCTAACCTAGGCACATATGCCATATCTGTTCAATATATTATTGTAGGTTGTTTCGAATATATATTTTAAATTTTTGTGCTAATAAGAGTCAAATGAGTGTATACAGGCAAGATAGATTGAGTGTTAAAACCAAAGTACATGTATATGATTTTTAAAAGTGTAATAGTATACCGTTTTTATATCTGAAATTTAAAGTCAGCTTTCTTCTGATTTGTTTAATATAAAAGCATGTAAATAAAATAATAAAGTCACCTTTGATGTCTGCAGTCCCAGCAATAGAAAACTCCCCTATGCCATCTGTACCATGTCCAGTAACTGTTGAATACTTTTTAGAGAAATCAAGACGATTCATTGCGAATTGATATGCACCATGTCCGTATATGTAGTGGCCATGCCATGTCCCTGATTGGCCGAGGAGCATTCTGCATCTACTTATATATACACACAGAACACACTGGTAAACAGTTCATAGATGACGTATGTATACTGTCGAAACTTACATTGACTGTACCGTTTAGAAGCTAACATTAAAAAAAATTGGCAAACTATTTGGTGGGAGAGCCGCACAATGTTCTGTCCTCAATAAATATTTAATTATTTAAAGAATCTGAGCCTTCAACGACTTTTACATATTTCTAAGATAAATATATATGTAATATTATACTGAATGTTGATCTAACCATGCACAAGAGTGTATTTCAAGACACATTTCGAATTTGTATAGTTTATTAAAAAAAAATAATAATAATATGTTTATATGTATTTAGAACAAAGTTTATTGTTTAATAATACGTCAATAATAATCAGGTTATTGGCTGGAAAAAACTCCCACTTGGAAAGACTGTTGAGGAGTCGCCAATAACTTCCTCCACCTGATTTGGCCCTGGGTTGGATTGAATATCCGCAGACAAAGTCAACAATAATACTGCAAGTAAAAGCAAATTTTGATTTGTGCATTTACTATCTCTCTGTTCAGGTCTGTACCATAAAGTAAGTTTCACTAACGATATAAAGGCCAGTTTACAGTCTGGTTTTCTTTCTGTCTCTTTGAGGGGTGGGGGTATATTTTTGGTGATTTGGGAACCTATTTGCAAGATTTACACATTCAGATTTACATAGCAAGTTGAAACATTTTTTTTTATTTTTGTTTCATAAACCCATTTACAATACCTGTAATGCTGTGCTATAATATTTATTTCATGAAAGATGTTCCGGAAAAAACTTCCGGATTCGAGCGGATGTGACCTTGACCCTGAATCAACTGATTTTGAAGAAACTTGTAAATCGTCAAAATATTCTGAATGCCGATTCAGTACTGGGCTTTTAAGACAAGGATGTTGCCATAACCTTTAGAATAATTAATAACCCTCTCACCATATTTCCTGATGTTGTAAAACTAAAAAATTTAGAGATATGCTCCAACAGGTTCATTGTTTGAGAGATAGCCCAGGCTATTGTATCACATTTACTGATTAATCACACTAATTAAACTTACATTTTATTGTGTTTTCTTTTAGTTTAATCAACAGTTCTTCTTCTTTCATAACGTCGAACGTCAGTGAATGGCTACGGAATGCCTTAGACGAGGTAACACAGTCAGTTTACTCGGGAACACTTTTAATACAACTTATTCAGTTACTGTCAGATTGTTACAATCGACAGATATATAGTACAAATGGCGTAAAATAAAACAAGGGAACAAACTCTTATAACTGGCACGGTGTAAAACGCTGACGCTTAAGCTGACAATATAGGTAAAGAAGGAAAACGCTGATAATATTATACAAAGAGATAAAATGCTGACGGTATAGAAATAGAAGGGAAACGCTGACGACACGTTTTGCAATTGTTATTTTCATAATGTAGCTCTATTATAAGTGTTAATAACACGGATAATATTAATAATGATACATCTAACAATTAAACTTATTTTAAAAATGTTTATACTTTTAGAAAGCTTAGAATATCTTATTTCTGAAACTGGAAATATAATTAATATCCGTTATCAAATGAATGAGATACAGACAGTTGAAAAGAGCAAGCAATTGCCATTAAATTTAGACAATATTTTTAGCTCAAAATGCCTGGCGGTACCCTTTAACTTTTTCATTTATTATTGGAATTTAATAGTTTTTTATATTTATATGTAGGTATATAATGTAGTTTTAAAAAGTTAAAAAATTTAAAAATCGATCGAGATTTACGGAAGATACAGCCTTTCAAAATAGGTAATGAAAAAATATTATTTCGCATTGATATTTTGCTGGTGGAAAAAAACTGGCGGTTACCCCTTAAAATCTTTATTTAGTATTTGATTTTATATGATTGTCATGCTGATGTTCTATAGTTTTATATAATATAAACAAAATTAAAATTGGATCAGAAATAAAGAAGTTACGAAGTGTTGAACTTGAGCAATTATTTTCAAAAAAAAGTGTCAATCCGGCCGTTAATGGTGGCAAGCGGTTATTTTCTTATCGCAATAATTTATTTATTTACTTTAAACATATTTTATTGCTTTTTTATATACATGTAGTAGCAAAAGGGTTATATATATATATATATATATATATATATATAAATGTGTGAGTCAATAACAGAAAGTATTTTAAGGTATTGTCAAAATGTTAAGTTTCATATAGTGACAAGAATTTTCGTTTTATTTTGGCTTGATCAGTATCAAAGATGACCGACTCGTGACTTGTAACTGTGATGTTCTAAAACTGTTCAAAATATGCTATCCTCTCTTTTGGCTGCAAATTCTGATGCTATTTCTAAGACACTGATGTTATCTGTTTCCTCTTCGTGACAAAGTAACGACAGCACGTTCCTGGGACATAATTATATATAGTTGATCTTTGGTATGTGTTCAGTCTACGTAATGTTGAAGATGATCGCCCAGCCGTAGCTGTCGTGACTGGAACAGGGAGATACATTTTAATTAACAAAACGACAGTAGACATTAATCTTTTTGCCCCTGGCTCATTGTTCAAAAGTCCACAGACAGTTCTAATTCTAGAGACATGCATGTCTTCTATTAAATGTTACTGTACAGGCTTAGTACCACCATTAGAAAAAGGTAGTGCTTCCGTGGGGTTGTCGCATAATGGCGGTTATCAATAATCCTTGTTTCTTCTTCTTTAAAAATACATTTTCATTTTTTCAATGCTAATTTTTTATTTCAATGGCATTATAGGTGTATTTTGAACATTTTTTAAGCATTGTCATGTTTGAATTGTGAATTTAGAAAAATAAGTAAATTCTGTGAACTGAAACTACGATTTTTCACTAATTAAAAAGAGGCATAACTCTACAACGCCAAAAGTCACAACCCCGAAAATCGACCTTAGACTGTGTTTTGTCATTATACACATTGTTTTAAAATTTCAAAAGATTTGATACGAGCATTCTTAAGTTATTGAACGGAAACCGAAAGTGTGACGGACAGACGGGCGGACTGACCCAAATAAGTGTCTCCCGCTTTGCGGCAAAAAATGATGCTTGGAAATTAGGATTTGAATACATGATTTCAGAAGTCTGCTTTCACTTTGTCAACAGTGTAGACACTGAGCAGAAAAAATATCTAATACGACACATGGCCCCTTCTTTTCTCATCATATTTTGGTAGTGCAGAGGTTGACAAACAGCAAAATGTAAGTTTCACTTCTTTCATTTATAAATGACAAGCCTTCAAACTTTTATTATTTACTAAACAAGAGCTGTCGGGCGGGACACAGTTCGCTTGACTTTTTCTATGCTGTTATAAAACAACAGCTTTTTCAGGAAATAAGTACCAAACGGAGGACAAATAATAACTCTAAATACTTCAATTGCATAATTAGAATGATATAAATTGGTCAAGCATATCAAGAAATACTAATTAAACATTACCTGAAATAATTCCAGCAAGAATTTAAAACAAAGAGTAAGCTATAGTTGAGATGATCTTTTGTTTAAAGATTAGTTTATCAAAGTTTAACTTATGCAATACAATTATGCACTACCTTCAAATCATACGGTAATAGACCAGTTCTTGTTAATGGATCTAGAGTATTGTACAAATCAATGCTGGATATCCTTCTATATTCAAAGTTGTTCAGTTTTATACATATATACAATGTAGGCCTATGCACTAACTTCACCTCAGAGGGCAATATATCGGTACCAGTTCATGAAAATGGATTCATAGTTGAAAAAAACTTGTACCAGCATGCACAGTTTATCACAGCTGGATACCCTTTCACGGAAAGGATTAAGCTATAATAAAAAAAAATAACGGAAAAATGTTTATGCCTTAGGGCGGGCCAAAAAAAAGATTAAACTTTTAGAAAAAAAATTTTTTTTTTACCCCTTTGGGCAGGCTAATTTTGCCCCCAGTGTGGTGGTTTTGAACAAAATTGAGAGAGGACAACAAACTGACCCTATTTGTCTAAATCTAACATCTAAGATCAACGCCTTGTACTACAAACTTTAACCCGCCAAAAAAAACAAAATTTCTAAGTGTAAAAGGAAAATAATTCTGCCAAAATGCAATCAGGAGTTATGGTTCTTGTCTCTATGAGTTTCCTAGAGGATATGGAACACACGTGTGAAGTTTCATTTATGTCCAATGATAGGTTGGTGAAAAAAATACCAACTCAAAAACTTTAACATCTAAAAATCTCTAACCAAATTAGTCCAAAAGGGCCATAACTCTGTAAAAATGCAACCCAGTGTTATGGTTCTTGTGTCTTTGAGTTCCATTGATGCTGCTGAAAACACATGTGAAGTTTCATTCATATTGAATAAGTTGTTGCATAGATATCTTACCTGATAAAAAACTTTAACCTGAAAGATTAAGTACAAAAAGGGTCATAACTCTACCAAAATGCAACCCAGAGTTATGATTCTTATGGCTGTGAGTTCCATTGATGATGCTGAACACACATGTGAAGTTTTATTCATATCAAATGAGTGTTGTTTTTTTGTTGTTTTTTTTTAATTGAAATGGCTTCCATTTCCCAAAAGATGTTTTATTTTACCACACTGCTGTTTCAGTATTTAAAGCTATTAAAAATATAGCACCACCCTATATATCAAACCTTTTGACAATTTCAAATAATACATAATATAACTTACCATCTATTGATAGAAAATATCTCGTTACGCAAAAGGCTTGCACCAATTATTTAAAAAATAGCTTTAGTTATACCAGTACACTAATATGGAATGCTATACCAGTATCTATAAGACATCTTTCAAATATTCACTCATTTAAATGTCAGTATAGAAATTACCTTCTCCAATCTACTAATAAATGATTTTTGTTATTGTTTGAACAAAATAGTATAAATGTTCAAATATATAAAGGCTAATATTTGCATGCTTTGCTAAATTGAGTGTTTGTCACAAGTATTTATACATTGTAATATGTAATATCATATTGTAATGTTTTAAATGTTGTTGCAGAAGTCCATATTGAAAATATGATGTGTACCTTGAATTCAATTGTATTATGTCATAATGTGTTACCTTCTATAAATAAAGATATTATTATTATTATTATGGTTCTTATGTCTGTGAGTTCCATTGATGATGCTGAACACTTAAAACCTTAAACCTGAAAACCCAACGCCGACCCCGGGTCAAGTACAATAACACCCCTATTCTATGAATAGTCAAGCTTAAAACCAATGGTGGGCATGCACCTATTATAAGCATAGTACCACCACTGGAAAAAGGAAGTGCTTCTGTGGGTAGTCGCTTAATGGTGGTTATAAATAATCCTTATTTTAATGCTATTTTTTTTATTTGGAAGGCATTATTGATGTGCTTGAACATTTTGAAAGCATTGTCATGTTTGAATTGTGAATCTAGAAAATAAATTGATGCTTGGAAATGGGAGTATGAATACATGATTTCGGAAGTCTACTTTTACTTTGTCAACAGTGTACCAACTGAGCAGAAAACATCTCTTATATGACACATGACCCCTGCTTTTCTCATCATATTTTGTTAGTGCAGAGGTTGATAAACAGTAAAATGTGAGTTTCACTTCTTTCATTTGGATCTCTCTTACTCTCCTTTGCATCGTTTGTATATAACTATGTCGTATTGTATACAAAGTTCTATGTCATATTGGTAATTTAAACGAAGAGGAAATCGTCCGCTGACTTGGGAGAGTAGATCTCTCTACGAATGACAAGCCTTCAAACTTTTATTATTAACTACAGAATAAAGAACAAAAGTCAATGGTGGGCTTACACCTACTTTAAGTCTTGGCATATCGATATCATTCTCAGTAATCTTCTTTACGGTTTCTGGTACAGTGACATGGGACACAGATGCCCCGGCTTTGTAACTACATTGTAGATATCAATAAAGCCAAATATCAAGTTTCATCAAAATCGGTCCATCAATAAAGATTTTAGAGATTGGAAACCGTCAGCCAATCAGAGTCCAGATCACCTAATTATTATGCACCAATTCCATCCATTGTCGAACTTGACCTGGGTCTTGTTGATATAAAGCCAAATATAATTTTTTGTCAAAATCGGTTCATAAATAAAGACTTTAGAGGTCGGAAATTATCTGCCAATCGGAGCCTAGAACACCTTATTAATATGCAGGAATTTTGATGGAAATCGAACTTGAGCTGTAGTTTATAACCATACATCTTTTTACCAAATATGAATCAAATCCATCCAATCCTTCAAGAGATATCGAGCAGAAATCAATTTCTTGACATTTGTCCAAAAAGGGACATAACTCCATCAAAAATCATCAGACTGAAACGAAATACGAATGTATGTGTGTGTGTGTGGGGGGGGGGGGGGGGTGCACGCACGGACAGCGGTGATACTATATGCCAGCCAAATGAAAATGTGGGGGGAGGGGCATAAAAATGCAGGTTCAAGAGTGCAAAGAAGGTCATAGAGTGCTTCTTTTTTTTAAATGCAATATCACGGCTTATTAATTCCATAATTATGGAAAGTAAAAAACTTCTCCAATATACCATGGTTATATAACTATTATGAAGTTTAGTGAAGATACACTGAAAAGTGCAGATGCTAGAGTAAAACACAACAAAAAAGTTCTTGGACGGACACGGGGCGATCAGAATAGCACACCATCAGCTTTGTCCAGGTGAGCTAAAATGATTAAACATACACTATGTGTTACAATCCAGTCAAAAAGGTTTACTACAATTGAAATCTTAATGACTGAAAAATAAAACAGAATGGTCAGTATAGAGATGCAACTAATTTCAGTTATATTTACGTTGAACAAGTTGATTTTTATCAAGATATTACTTCCCTTTTAAGTTTGGTCGCAAAGTTTAGTGCACTCCATTTAGTTTAAAAGTATTTATTTTACTTTGATTGTGAAACAAGTTATTACAACTTAAACAAAATCGTCCTGGGTAAAACCAGTACTAAGCATGTGTGGATTAAGTGTCCCATGGACACTTCACATAGCCATGTGGGAGGATCGAACCTACAACCTTCCAATCATGG
Source organism: Panopea generosa (assembly GCA_029582155.1). Classification (NCBI taxonomy): domain Eukaryota; kingdom Metazoa; phylum Mollusca; class Bivalvia; order Adapedonta; family Hiatellidae; genus Panopea; species Panopea generosa. The sequence goes on along the minus strand of CM055900.1, from coordinate 33,093,685 downwards.
GATTGATGCTCTTACACTGGACAACACGCTTGCTTCAGTTAGGAATATAACTTGGTCTACATAATGTTGAGGGAAATCTTAAAGGGGAACGCAACCCTGTGTATAAAACAGGATAATATGAATAGCTATGAGTTCAGCTTTCTATTAATAGTATTATTATGCATAAATTCGAGTCCATAAAGATATATCAGCTCGTTTTGTAACGGTCATTTTCGCACATCGACTTTATGGTGGAAGTCGCCATATTGGATACCTGCGTGACGTCATAACTGCACTTCCGGTTTAAAACATAATTGATTTATACGCTACAGCAGATGTAGAAACGTGCAATTATAGTCACCGGCAAAAGTACTCGCAAGACTAATAAAATGGATTTTAGTAACGGAGAAGGACTTTTTGCCTACAACTTTGAACCAGAATTTTCAGAAGCAGAGTTAAATGAATTAGAAGACGAGAGAAATAGTGAGACGGCACAGTTGTTCACACACGTGAAAGATTTTTGCAGCTGCAAAAACAGTGTAATGATGCTTTCGTCTGACGAAAATACGTGCTGCAGATGCAATTTCACACTATTGGAAATTCAGAAGATTTAAAATGTATCACAGAAATAATACAGAGATGTCACAGCAATGTCTTATGAAGTTTTCACCCAAAAAGATGATAACTGTTAAACAGTCACACCGATCATGAACCAGAGATCAAACCCGAAACCCATCAATCACAACTCTGACATCTTATCATGTAGCCTGACATTGATGATTGAATTTTTCAAAATAGTAAAATTACCCTTAGCTTGATAAAAAAAAGTAATTATTGCCGTCAGTGTTGATGTAGATCCAGACGAGCCTGCACATTCATGCTGTACTATCAGGGTTTATACTGTTTGCTACTCAGTCAATACATTATCAAAAAAAAACACTAATTAGACCAAGAATGGAATTAAGGGAAAATGTTTTGTTACATATATTTACCTGTCTAAGAGAGAATAAGAAATAATATTATATCTCTTTTCTTATCGTGTTTAGCTGGTGCGGCCATTGTTGCGTACTGAGAAATGGCTGATAAAATTTTGATTTCATATCCTTTTTAGTAAATTTAGATGAAGCATGAATGAGTTGGGTTTTTTTTGTGTTGTTTTACATAACTGGCACTGTCTTTTGGTTATTCAAATGGTGTTACTACCCAATTTGATATATGATGATTATCTATTCTACCAGTTCTCTGAACATATATGAATGTGTCTCCTTATAGGGAGTGTCATATGGAATATAATGTCTACAGGCATATTGCACAAAGTGTATGTTACTGTCCAGCTACTGGCACCCTGCTGAGCTTTCATAATTCACCAACACCACATTCACACCATGTGGTAATGAGAAATACCCTGCCACATTGTGCATATTGTACCCTAATAAGCGTGATCACCCCAGGTTTAATGACCCCAGGGTTTATGACAGGATGTTATATCACACAGTATTATGCCTTATTACTAATTTAAACATTTTCAGTTAATTAGGGTTTCAATATTAATGCAAACTTACAAGTAAAAAAATTAAGTTATATGATTTTATGAATATTTTTCATAAATTGTATACCAGAACACTATTTTAACAGTAAAAAAAACTTTTCATGTATTAATGAATAAATAAAGGAACAAAGGTTTTACTTTATCTTTTTTCATTGCGAAGTTGAGGTAGTTCAAATGTCTATTCAAGAATAATGACCTAGTTGACTGTGAAAAAGCCATATATCAATAAACTAAATTGCCTATTGATTATAAAATTAATAAAATGAGTTTATGAACAATTAATGGTTGACTGAATATTTAGCATCATTTTTTGTCATCGAGGGTTTACTGTTCAGATGTTCAGTTAACCTAACCACTGTTTCCTGCAAAGGTTAACCAGTACTCGAGCACACCCAACAACCGCAAGTAACTGATAATTTTACCACTCGAATCAGCCGTGAGAGACAAATGATTTTAAGACACAATGTTGTATGTCAGTCATCACAGAGACTGTCGCCGGGTTGGGATTCGAACTCGAAACACCAGGATTGATAGTTAGACACGTAACTGACTGAGCTAATCGGGCCTGTCACAACTAATTGGCCTTAATTTGTATTTTAATAATAACTTTTAGATACCATGTCGTTTTCACACCTTATGTTTTGGCATTAACCTCTTGTTTTTATTGTTAATTGGATTATCACACCTGTTCAAACAGACTGCAATTATAATATTGTGAAAGTTTGCTATATCAATTTCGCAATATTTTGGAAGAGTATATAAAATTACAAATTAAATTTTAGAAATCAGCTGAGCTATATGTTATTAGCACATTTTTAAGAGCTTCCCACTGGATAATATACACTAAGTTTATATGTATGTCGCATATGGTCATCTTCGTACTGAAATCATCAGAAATTGTATCCTTGGGTAGTAGTACGCCAAGGCATTGGAACGCTTCATTCTACAATCTTAAGTCCTACCCCAAAGTATAAAGGTGTTTTGCGCGTGATGTCACCAGAAGCTTGACACTGAGGCAATGTGAAATCACATATTAGGAAAACTAAAAACAACGCTGCCCACAAAACATATCGCATTACTCCACTCACTTATTCCGCTGAAGAAAACAATATTTATGGTTAAGTCCTTCAATTCAGAATAGTTTTCGCGTTTAATTGTCTTCCTTCGATGTTCACTAATGTACTGTTTATCTATCTATCAATTGTTTACGTGAATTAGTGTATATACAAAAGAGTATCAGTAGAGAGCAGTCACTAACGACACAATACAATTTGCGCGATAACTAGAACGGAAGTGCAGTTATGACGTCACCGAATACCTCCATCACAAAAGAGCTACAAAATGGCGGCGCCCATAGCATTTAGGAAACGCTTGAAATCATGATATTTAATGTCATTTTTCTCATTTGATAAATTTCGTACAATTAAAATTTGTTGATTTTTGTGTTATTTACATGTCTATTAACGATAAATAGCCATTTATATTCTGACGTGCGGTACCCTTTAAGCTTTCATTCAGTTTAGTTACAGCACTTGTTTTACATTAGTTAATCAATGGTTTAGGCCAGGGGACAACTGTTTTATTGTTTACAGATAGCCTGAGTGTTAGTGATGGTAATTCTCAGTAAAGTGACATAATGTAAGACCTAAGGCCAAGAAAAAGAATACCAGTGTATAGGGTTACCCTACTGACCCCTCAATTGTGTCCCGGCTTTAAACGTTGTTTTTTTTTTCCATCTTAAAAAAATAAAATAAAATATGAATGTAAAAGTATGAAAATCTTTGCAACGAATCTGCTTAATGTGTCAAGAAAATTATATTTGTATTGTTCCTTATTGGTTTACTGTCATAATTAGTTTTTAATAGAGCAGAAAAACAAGTTAAAATCAATTTGCTTACAATAGTACATTAAAATGACATTTTCTCAATGAAATAATAACTAGAAAAACAAGAGGTTCAAGAGGGTCTGACTCGCTCTACTGGCAAAATGAACATTTCAGTGGAAAGTTTTTTTGTTAGTTCCTCATCAACAAATCTTTTAGGAGCCACCAATGCAACATACATAAAATATCTAAGGTCTAGGCCTTGAACTTTCAGAGAAAAAGTCACTTAAAATGTGTTTATAAGTCTTGTGGCTAGGGCATTCGTGGTCGAATCATGCTGATTCAAGAACTTTTCAGTGATCTTGTGGCTACATAACTGCTTAGCAAGATCAGTTAAGATTCAATGAACAAAAGGCCCAAGAGTGCCTGAGGATGCTCTACTGACTCATAGTGGCCATAGCACTTCTTTGAAATTTTACAATATTTACCCTCTTTGCAGGGGTCGTCTTAACAACTTATGGACAAATACCCCCACCACCCCCATACTGAACAAAAACTTAATTGCTATGAAAAGGGAATACTTAAAATTGCTATACCATTCATCTGTAAAAAAATATAGTCCCCTGCACAGAACCCTTTTACAACCCAGCCCCTTAATTTGTCAGAACTTCAATTACCCACTCTCAGATATTTGTTATGAGCAGAAATGATTCAAATTTTAAAAAGAAGTTTTTTTGTACACATGGGTGTAAAATGAAACAATTCAGTTTTCCCTATAATATTCCTTTGTAAATTTAGCGCCTTAACTCTTATCTGCAATCTAACTCCTATACATAGGGATAATTTACGCCAAATATGAACAAATTTGACATACCGGTTCTTAAGAAAACAGTTTTTGTAATTCCCAATTTTAACCTTTTTTCCCTCCTGACCCCTTAAGATAGTGGAACCCAGTCATTTTTACAAATCTGAACCTCATTCACCAAACAATGCTTCAGTGAAGATATAAGCAAAATCATTTCCATGTAAAAAAAAAAATAGATTATAATGACATGTGTCCCCTAATTGAAACCTCTGGGCGGGGTGATTTTTAACCCTAGGGTCACCATTTGAACAAGTCTAACATCATTAAATGTGGATATAATTACTACATAAATATTTTGAAAATCTATTGGGCCGTTCATCAGAAGATTTTTTAAGTTTTGAACTATTTTTAGTAAATTAGGCCATATTGAATTTCAGATCGAAAAAATATCTGTACATACCGTAGTCTCCAATGCAATAGAATCATCCATGTGAAGTTTCAGTTTAATTGGCCTTGTGGTTTCAGAATAGATGTAAAAAAAGAGAATTTTCTGTGTTTCCCATAGTATCCCTATGTACAATTCTAATTCCCCTTACAGGGTCCCTATAGATGTAACCCCTAAATTCTTATCTGCAATCAAACCCCTACACATAGTGATAATTTATGCCAAATATAAAAAAATCTGACATACTGGTTCTTAAGAAAACAGTTTGGGTAATTCCCAATGTTTACCATTTTTTCCCTTCTGACCCCTTAAGACAGTGGAACCCAGTCATTTTTACAAATTTGAACCTCATTCACCAACCATGGCTTCTGGCAAGATATAAGCAAAATCATTTCCATTTTTAAAAAAAACAAGAAATGTCACTGGTAAATGTCGCATGTCCCCCAAATGGCCATTGAAAAATAACAATATAATTATGTAATAATAGGTAGCGATGTATCTAAGAATATAAAGAGTAATGGACTGATGTTTCAGACTAGACATGTATTTTCATGTTTTTTTTACATTAAAGCATGACCTTGACCTTCGTGTAACTTTGACCTTGACATCTTATCTAATAACCTGGGTATTTCAACAGTTAAAAGCTGCTGAAACATCTTCATGGTATGCTGATCACTTGTGTCAAGCTATTTTAAAATCCCTAAATGTAAGACAAAGTTACAGATCAATTGTTGATAAATTGAGCCAAGTGTTTTTGTAATCCATCCATGTATGATAAAGTTAAAGGAAGGACTTGAAATCTCAAACAGATTCAAAGGGTTGCCATAAATACTAAAAGTGTGACATTTGAGGTATGGATCTAGGTCTTACTTATGACACGTCTTCATGTCATCTTGATAAATTAAGCCAAGTTAAAGGCAAAGTCACAGACCAGGCACACAATATCAAACAAATTGAAAGTGTGACCTTGATCTTTTAGGAAAGGTTCTGAGCCTTACATGCCACACTTAATTATGTAATGTTGATCAACTGAGCCAAGTGTTTTTAAAATTTATCCATAGATGAAAGACCGGACAAGAAATGTCAAAATGACTGAAAGTGTTGTCAAACAAAGTTAAATTACGACCTTGACCTTTGAAGTGGGAGTTTGGGTATAAAGTGCAACACATGGTCATGTTATGTTGATCATCTATAACAAGTATTTTATAAAAATCCGTCTATGCATGACAAAGTTGCAGGCCGGACACGAAATCTCACGCAGACTCAAAGTGTTGTCAAACTCAAATTGTGACCTCGACCTTTGAGGTACGGGTGTGGGTCTTACTCAGGACACATCATAATGTTATGTTGATCATTTGTAGCAAGTATCATAAAAATCCATCTCTGCATGACAGTTACAGGCCAGACACAAAATCTCACAGAAACTCAACGTGTATTCAAACCAACTCAAATTGTGACCTTGACCTTTGAGGTACGGGTGTGGGTCTTACTTGCGACACGTCGTCATGTTATGTTGATCATTTGTAGCAATGTAGCAAGTATCAACAAAATCCATCTATGCATGACAAAGATACAGAGATACAGGATAAATGTTGGGGTGTGGGGGGGGCGTAAAGATTTTTTTATAATGACATGTGTCCCCTTATTAAACCCTCAGGGCGGGGTCATTTTTAACCCTAAGGACACCACTTGAACAAATCTAACAAAACTATAGTTGGTCATCATTACTACATAAATATTTTTGAAAATCTGTTGGGCCATTCATGAGAAGATTTTTGGACTATTTTTAGTAACGGTGGCCATCTTGAATTTCAGATCGAAAAAAAAATCTTCTATATAGTCTCCTATGCAACAGAAACATCCAAGTGAAGTTTCAGTTTAATTGGCCTAGTGGTTTCAGAGAAAGTGCAACAAACTGACAACAGACGACGGACAATGCGCCATCGCATAAGCACTTCTGGCCTTTGGCCAGTAGAGCTAAAAATGAAGGTGTTATCGCATCTACAACATTTTCCCTATAGAACTCTAATAGACTATATAAAACAGTGACCCCTGTGCAGCCCCAAATCTGACCCCAGGAACATCACCACAACAAACCTTTTAGAGGACCTCAATGAAATGCTACATGTAAAATATCTAAGGTCTTGGCCCGAAACTTTCAGAAAAAAATGTTTTTTAAAGTTTCCCTTAAAATGTGCTAATAAGCCTCGTGGTGGGGGTATTTGTGGTCAAATTATGCTGGTCCAAGAATTTGTCCAAGACTTTGTAGTTATATATTGACTGTGGAAGTTTGGTTAAGATTCAATGAAAAAAGAACGTGCTATCATGTCTACAACATTTTCCCAATACAACTCTATGTAAAACAGTGACCCATGGCTGTGGCGGCCCCAAATTAAAGTTTCGCATAAAATGCTTATAAGCCCTGTGGCAATGCAGTAGTCAAATCACGCTGGTTCAAGAACTCGTTCAATATCTTGTAGTTATATACTGCTGTGCAAGTTTGGTTAAGATTCCATGTAAAATGATTGTTATATCGTGTCTACAACATTTTCCCTATGTATACAACTCTATGTAAAACAGTGACCCCTGTGGCGGCCCCAAATTTGATCCCAGGGACCCAACTTCAACAAATCTTTTAAGGGGCCTCCATGTAATGCTACCTGTAAATATCTAAGGTCTAGGCCTTGAACTTTCAGAGAAACTGTTTTTTACAATTTTACTTAAAAAGCCCTGTGGCATTTGTGGCTGAATCACGCTGATTCAAGAACTCGTCCGAGATCTTGTGGTTATATCTGCAGTGCATGATTGGTTAAGATTCAATGAAAAATGAGGTTGCTGTCATGTCTACAAGAAGAACGGACGAACGACAATGGACAATTTACCATGACATAAGCAGATTAACAGAGCAGAGCTAAAAATTTACTAAGTACCTAGCCTATTATTTTGGTCAAGTAACCCTAAACACTGGTCCTTTTTTTCTGGCCTTATCATTAACGGATCATCATGATACCCATGACTGGCCTATCTGGCTATTCACACGTAGACACACACATGATAGGTCACATGACTTATTGAATGAATGAATGGATGAATGAATGAATGAATGAATGAATGAATGAATGAATGAATGAATGAATGAATGAATGAATGAATGAATGGTGTTTTACTGCATGTCAACTCAGATATAAGTCATTTTGTGCACACAATGACTTACTGAAAATCACGAATGCAGAAAAAAGAAATTGAATGTTGAAACTATAGCTGTATAAGTTGTTTGTACTGATATGTATATCTAGTTATAAGAACCCCAAATGCGACACCCATTCCAGACCAAGACTGTTATTGACTATGACACTGGGTAATAAATGCTAACTTCAGTCACCTTGCATATAAAAAGGCCCAACAAATTCAATACAGACAATATTTTATTGCACAATCTTGAAGATGAAAACACATTATACCAGGGAAAACTTTCCGCCTGTCCAGGAAAAAATGAAGCAGATTAACAAAAACTGTCTGTACTGGACATAGTTTGTTAACTGGCTGTAGTTATTTTTAAAATAACTTGTTTTGAGTTACGCAGTCACCTTTGACTGGTCATAATTCTTTTTTATAAACATTTTTCATCCTTCAGTAAAAGTCCTTTGTTAATATCCATCTATATTTGTCCACATTATTCAATGTGATTTCATCTTTGAGAGTTCTTCATCAACTGCAGCTAAATGTTCATATATTTTTGAATTTCCCACATGTGTGGCAAAACATTTAAGTTTATTGATAAGATCACATGACTCCAAAATTGTCGGCACATTTCTGTCAGGGTTCTTGTCATCTACAGCATTATCAGTTTTTATGTTATTTACAGCCGAATCTGACTTCAACTCGGCCAATAGCTCCTGTACTGGCTTTTCCCAATCTCTTTCATCAATAGCACATGTCATAATGCCTTTGTCTATATCTACAAGACTGTCAAAAGAACATCCAAACAATTCATGTGATAATTTTATGACAGTTGAAGGAATATGCACATGAACAACTTTGTCTGCAGTCTTGACATCACCATCCTCACTTATGTCATTAGAAACAACTAAAGGTTCAAATCCAGCCTTTCTGAAACCTCTTGCAATTGTTGAATTATCCACTTCCTGCCAAGAATGATTCAACCAGTAAATGGCATCTAATATTGTTATCTTCTTCAGCAATTCTGACCCGAGTAGAGTTGGTTTGTGGTCCATCTCTCGTACAATATGTTGAAGCTGAAAAGGATTAAATACAATTATAAGAGGTTGCTATAATATAATAATCGTCAACATGATCTTATCAGTGATGGGTCTTGTTTGGAATTTCATAATTATAATTGACTAAAATTCATTGGTTACTAATTGAATATAATCTGTATCAGTTATAGCTATCATGAATAACAGAAATTAAGCTTATTTTAAATGAGATTTACTTTCAGTGATATGAATAAACAAAACCTTAGGCCTAAATTAAAATACTGTTTGTTTTCCTCTTCTGACCGACCTACCCAGTCAACAATCTTATTTGAAAGGTGCTCATTCAAAAAATCTCAATTATTATGTGTCCTTAAAATATTCTCTGATTGATTACAAAAAAAAAAAAATCAAAGGACTCAAGGTCCTGAAAGGCGCTATTTGTTTGTTTGTTTGAATATTTAGAGTCATTGTTATGCCATCTAGTGACACACCCATTTCAGCAAGTTACAGAAAACGTTCCCACTTGAATCAGTGGTGAGAGATGTGACAATGAGATGTAATGTCATATACCAATGATAGCATCACGATGACAGTGGTCGGATGGGAATTCAAACTCATGAAGCAAGGATTGCTAGTAATACGCCCGCCACAGGGGGAAATACTGGTATTGACAATTATGAAGCAATTCTCATTAATTAGAAAATCATAGCTAATTTAAATAAAAAACATAGTACATTTCAGTGTTTCTCTTAGAAACACATGTAACAAGAAATGAGATTGGGTAGGTACGGGATGTGTATGCCATCATGTGTTGAAAAAAGTTTAAGTTTTGTGTTCATTAATGTATCATCAGATAACCCCGGGTATCAACTGCAATATTCTTCATCCATCATTATGTATAAAACTGACACCCAGTGTTTCCGACGATGCATAAAAAGTGCATTTTAAGTATATGTTTTTCTATTCTTTATTAAAATATTAATGCTATAAAAATATACCGGTAGTAAATGAGATTTTTAGTTGACAACTTTTTCATAGTCATATTTCAAAGTTAATACAATTGATAAATTTGTAGTTTTAATGTTTGATTCTGTAATGAAAAATATGTTCGTTAAGTATCTGTGTATTTCAAAATGAATACAAAATTCATAAAAGTAGACATTAATAGTTAAGTCTTAAAACATCCTTAATATAAACAGGACTGCAGTAACTTATACACCGGCTTTTAGGATCTGATTTTGAAGGCGCCTATTTTTAGACCAGGTTTCTCAAGGTAAGTGACCTCCCGTATTTTTTGCTTCCAAACAAATTCTACGATTTGTTCACAAAATAAACCGTTTCAAGTGGCGATTTTATCCTATATTGTTGAAATTAGATGCTCAGAAAACATTTTACGAGTGCATTGTTTTGTTAACTTGTAAAATGCTCTCAATAATACAATATGAATAAAATACTTTCGACGAAAGAGTCGATATCTTCCACAAAACAACGTGTATGTGTAACTTGCTGATATAATCCCTTTAAGTGGACAGATCTGAATCTAAATCTAAATGACATATGGCCTATTACAGCATATTACAGAACTTTTCTGTTATAATGTTTAACATTTCTGAATCTAACATCTATTTTAAATCAATCAAGATTGATGATGACATGAAGAAAGCCGGTTAAATAACATTTGCTTTAGGGATTATTTTCATTATTGATATGCTAATTAGAATGGACGCTCCTACAACAGACTATTTTCATTGTTGAACGAGATGCTAATTAGTATGGAAGCTCCTACATTTCAGCCTTCGTAGTAAATTGCAATCGTTTGCAGACACCAAACAGTGTTTCATTTACCCCTGCGTCCTGCATCCCAGACGCACAAATCTCGCAGCATACGCACAATTCTGAAATATGTGCATCCGCTGGACGCAGAAAATCGCAGCCGATATGTCCCGATTATCTCAAATACAGACATTTATTTCCCAACACATTGTATTTCTTGCACACTACTTTGTAAACAGCGCACCCATTATCGGATGAATTTCAAGAGCATCGGGTTACTACTGCACCGCTTTCTAAACAATGATGCCCACACATACAGCTTTATCAATGTCATCAGATAGTCTGTTACCATTACGAGTGGTATATATGCAAGCTGCTTGCCACCCTTGAATACTTCTTGTGTTAAAGTTTCACTGAATCGAAACGGTGTTATAATTATGATAAACATTTCAATCAGCGGGGTAGCTGCCTTTAAGCAACAACGCCAGGGCTTGTATATTTTTTTGAGAACACATCATTATATCTCCTGGAAATGCCATCAGAACGCATGAAATGCATCCTGAAAATTTTTTCTGATGGGGAGAGTGGCATGTTCCCCAGACCCCTCCCCAGCCCTTCTGGAATCCTATGGGCTTGTACACCATTTTAGATTCAGCTACGCCACTGTCAATAAAGGAGATACAGTGTGTAATGTTATTTGAACTAAATCAACAAACACCTTTTTTTACAGACTAAGCTGCACAAGTGTTTTTTTAATATTATTAACTGTTCTAGTAAATGTTTACTGTTGTTTAATACTCATTTATGCTTGTGGTTGTTTAAATAGTGCACAGCTAAAGGTTCACACAGTGCAATGGTGAAGTATCTTCATTTTCACAATGTTACATCATTTGAAATTATAATGATTGAGTTAAAATGTCTCGTAAAATGGAACTCACACTTTCATTCTTTGGACTCACAGATTTGTAGTCCGGAGAGTCCTGGTACTCGTACATTAAAATTTGTAAAAAAAATCACTTATCAACTATCAAAAGTAAAGATTCGACCACGTTTTCACGTCATTACTTTATTTTTCGTACACTGAAAAGTTACTTTCATCTGACAGATACATAAAAAAATCAAGAACTACTTTTTCTTGAGCAGTTAGAGGGTGCATATGAAATGAGATCATTTTTTGACTATGATACAAAGGAGACGCCAGAAAATCTGTTACTTCAAAAAAATAATTTACCTACCTACCCACACTTAAACAGTATGGGTCAGAAATGGAACAAACACTTTTTTAAGGGTGGCCTTACAGGTACTGCAAAATGAAGATATCACAAAAATAATTCCCAATTAATCTGTTCCAAATTATATTTTCCTACCAAAGACGCCTCCAAACTATGGTGTCACAGTCAAGATTGCAATTTTATAATTTGTAAGGCTGCATAAAAGTGTAAAAAAATACCAAATGTAGAGTGCATTACAATGTTCAGTGATTTCATAGATCTAGGAAGTTTTCAAAGAGTGGTATTTGTTTCCAAATAATTGAAATAATCATTTTGAGCTCCATTGCTTGCTGACTTGCTAGACATAATTGACTGATTTTTTAATAATTTTCAACCATCTGTGCTAAATCATATTTATATACCTATATATATTATATATATTTAAGTAAATTATGAAGATAAAAAAAGTTATTAAACAACTCAAGGTATAACATCTATTCTCCCTTAAAATGGTAAAAAAAGATTTTTCACTTAAGTTTAAATATTTAGCGTCCATTTATGCCATCAAGGGTTTAGAGATGATCAGTTAACCTAACCACTCTTCACTAGGATCCTGGAATAATAGACAATACTTGAGCACATCTCCGCAATTAAATGATAATTTTCCCACTTGAATCAGCAGTGAGAGAAGAGTGCCAATAAGACGGAAATAAAACCTCATTACATGTACCTGGCGCTTTCTAAAATTCAATTTTGCTGCTTGGATGATGCCTTGGTCCATTGGCTGGGTAGAAGCTGTGGTGTCACATGGCAAAAACTGTACTTTCACATTACTTAGAGTTAATACTGGGTGTGCAGGTGCATTGTCAACAAATACAAGTACATTTCTCTTCTGTGTCCTCATTTCCATGTTAAACCATTCAAAAAAATCTTCATAAATGCTACTATTCATCCATGCCTTTTTATTATGATAATAGTGTACAGGTAATGATTTCGTGTCGATTTTCCCGAAACACTGTTTGGCCTGTGTTTTTCCAATCACAACTGGCTTGACTTTCTCGCCAGTCATACTTGTACACAAAGCTACAGTCATCCGATCTTTAGACTGTTTTCCATCAAAATCATCTTTATCATCAGGGTTAGAATGAAATGTATTTTTTGAAGTGTCACCATAAAACAAGCCAGTTTCGTCCAAGTTAAAAATATCTTTGGGCTCATAATTTTCACAAATTGATGGTAATTTCTCGATCCATTCATTCAGTCTCGACTGCCGCAGATCTCCTCTCCTAGTGCCAAGCTTTATATCGTGTCTCTTTAGAAAACTTTGCAGCCAACCTTTGGAAGCTTTAAAATCATGCTTTTCTAGTTTGGTAGCAAAATGCAGGGCCTGTGTCTGCAGTAATGGTCCAGTCATGGGAACCCCTCTGTTCATCCCATCTTTGAACCATTCAAATGTTAATCTGTTTATGTCTTCGTTCCCCGTACTGTGGTGACGCCTCTTTGTGGCACCGGGGACGTTATTTTCGAAGTCTGTAAGCACTTCCAGTTTTCTTTTTCTCAAATTCTGGATTTGCGTTTTACCCACACACATTTGCTCTGCAACCTTATATGCTGGGATGCCTTTATCCAACAGTTTGATCGCTTTAATTTTCTTGTTAAGAGTTAAAAGTATGCGTTTTTGAGGTTTCTCAAGAGGTTTCGTCTCGGCCGCCGCCATGTTTTTATAATAATACATACTCGGCCAATTCCGTCACCATTCGGGATAATCGGCGAGGTCACTCTAAAGCGCTGACTTTCATGCTGATTTCAGCTATAGGCTAAACACATTATGCGGTGTGTGTGTGTGTGTGTGTGTGTGTGTGTGTGTGTGTGTGTGTGTGTGTGTGTGTGTGTGTGTGTGTGTGTGTGTGTGTGTGTGGAGGGGAGAGGGGAGGGGAGGGGTTGACCATGGCTTAGCAATTGGGGATCGAAATTTGTAAACATCCAACTAATAGCAGCAACACAGCAATAGTTAAAGTTGCATAATCTTGAACAACCGTGGTGTTTTCGGAACCGTAGAATACCGTCCAAGAACTTTCTGATAGCCTCGTTCTTCCTTGTAATCAATGATTTATTCTCTATGCAAGTCCTTGCTGTAGTAGACTGTTGGACGAGGGCAGCTGATCCAGATACCAACTCAATGGCACTGCCAGAGAGATGGAACCCGTCTTTCATTATTAACGTTCAATATTACCATTATAGTTAACCACAGATATGTATTATGTCCCTGAGTTAACAATTTATTATCGAATGGGAACCAAATTAAAAAAAAAATAATGCGTTAAAACAGTGTTTATGTTTAATCACGGGTCCAAATAATATGCAGTGATATAGTTTGTAATTTAATTAGAGAGATACTGATAATACATTAAGTTATATAATATAATGAATTTCAAAAATATAGAATGAAAAATCATCAAATTTCAGAAATACGCACATTATCAACGAATTATATAGAGGAGGAAAGGCAACTGTCTGAGATTGTGTGAACGCTTGCGTATTCACGTAAAATTTCGCCATATCTCGTTTTTAAGTATCTCAACTTCCATTCATCTCAGGAATACAAATCAAAATTCTTACACTGCAGAATGAAATTGTCATCAGAACAATACCATTCCTAGAACTTTGTGTTTAAAATTGTTGAAGTACTTGTGATTACATTTGTATACACGAGCTAAAATAATGGCAAATTACGATAACTTTTCCTTCAAACATCAATATCTTTTACTCAAGAGCATTTTGCGTGATCTAAACATGTTTAAACATCTAAGATTACATACATCTTACAGTTTATGTACAAGAAATCAGTTGCCTATAAAGTATGAATGATTAACTTGCAAATCATGAATCCTTCGTTCGCTGTTTCATCAACATTTAGTCAAGAGAGATGCAAGTTTCTTATCCTTCTATACAAGTCCCTGAATTTATTAATAAAGTCAATAGCGCGTTTTTGTTTTCGCATAAAAGTCCCGATGTTAGTTTAAACAGGTGTTAAGAAAAGTATTTGAATCTTGCACAACATGGTAAGTGGATAACAAACTTTGCTTTTAGGCAAAACTGAATGTATACTGTTTGGACCTCCCAGGAAGATAAAATCTGTCAGAAGATGTAAAATTTAAGATCACTTGTAATGGCCGTGCCTTATCAACCTCCTCAGTTATTGTTTTTTCTTTCTTTCTTCCAATACGGTCACCAATCAATTCTAATCATCACAATAGGGTGGTGGCATATATGCAGTCAGAAACTGTTAATATGTATTAAAAGTTAATTTTTTATTTGATTTATTTGTGATATATAATTATATATGTACATCAAATGAAAATCTGCTTACAAAGGTTATATTCAATAAAGGGGAAACCGCATTAAATTGTTTAAAAAACACTCCAGAACAGTATTAAGAAAAATGTGTTTAGTTTAAGAGTTGTAAACGCCTGGAATTCCTTACTGAATGAAGCCATATTGTTGCCTAGCATAAACGCCTTTAGAGCCGCCTAAACAAACATTGGCTCAACAACACCTCCAGGTTTAGGCCGAGCTTCTTCTCGGAGGAACCAAGAAGAAACAAAAGAGGACCAACAGAAGCCAAAGGCTTACAAATGGTTTCGGTACAATAAGTTACAGTGTCTAAAAGTAAATTGGAAAGTTAAAAATGACTACTGTCCTTAACAATAAAACACTAATTACAAATTTGATGTAAGAGGTGTGTACACAATTATACACCTCTCATTTTTTGTCTCATAACTTTTGACTTAAAAGAATCTACTGTAGTCATGGCAACAGTGGATTCTGATTGAGCATTCCACAGTGATATGCCTCTTGGGAAGAATGGAAACTTTAAAAGGTCAGTTGAGGCAGTCAGTCGACCATATCGTTGTAGGAGAGATATTCTTTTAGAGTATCTAGTCGCTTTGTTAGTCATTACGTATCGGTCTCTGCTAATGTCAGCCAGTGCATTATGTATTTTTCTTAAAAAATACCAAGCGGGTCTTGGTAAAGGGTTGACCATCGTAAATCGGAAATTATGTCCCGAACATACTAGTGTTATGTTTGTTTACCCGAGTGTGGGGATTTCAAATTGGAGAGGTATTCTCGAGTTTGGACTATACATTGATATATTGCTTTCAGGGTAACTTATTGTTGACAAAACGTATCGAAATTAAGTTTAATGTTACCACATGTATGTCTCTATCGCCACTACAATTGTTCGAGTGTGTTTACTAGAAAGTTGTATGTTCAGTCCTAATCAAGTGTCATGATGACTTTTCTTGTTAAACCATATTTACTTAATTTAATGTTGTAATTAACACATTAATAAATTCATTAATCCCTGCGTGCACGAAATGACCTATGCATGTGTCAATGAGCCGTGAAACCATTCTTTCATTTATTCATTATGACCACGGCGGTCCTAAATCGCTGAAAGCATTTCATTTGATAATTTGGGAGCCACAACTCAAATAGTTATTATCAAACTCAACATTTTCTAAACATTATCCGAAATCTTATATGTAACTACTGCGTTGGTTGGGTGATGATCCAATGAAAACATTGATGCAAGGATGCACACATTGTTAGAGGACCTTATAATGTTTTTTTTGATGATTAAGACAACATCGACTGATTTGATCAATTCAAGAATGTGTTCAAGATCTTATAGTTATTTGACTACTGTGTAAATTCAATGGTGATTCTATTAAAAATTTGGACGCTAGACAGCACACAATGTGAGAAAATGCATTATGATTAAAGGGTGGTATCTCCAATATTGCTTAACCAATTGGGATAGTTTAAGGCCTTATCCCGGACAGTATGGTTGTCTGAATTCTATGTAAGTTTGGTGAAATTCTATTGACAAACAAAGAAATAAGATTGTACACTATCAAAAATTGATACATGGGACATTAGATGTTGTATTTGGCAAATTCAAAAACTTATCCAAGATATTATGATTATGTGAGTTTGGTGGATATTTGTGGCAAAATATGTACATATATCTTTTTTTAGATTCCAATATTTGTTGAGAATCATATTCAATGGCAATAATTCCAACATTATTGATCTAATTTGTCCAGTTCAACTTGGGCGACATCTGCATTAACCCTTTACTTCATAAAGACGCCTTTTGACACCTAATATAGACGCCTTATGACACCTATAATATAGACACCTCTAATATAGATGCCGTTTGACACCTAATATAGAAGCCTTTGGACACCTCTAATATAGACGCCTTTTGACACCTAATATAAACGCTTTTCAACACCTCTAAGATAGACGTTTTTTGACAACTCTAATATAGAAGCCTTTTGACACCTCTAATAGACGCCTTTTGACAACTTATATAGAAGGCTTTTGAATTATTGGGTGAATTATGTTTATATTAACTGACAGAGTGGAAAACAGTGCCTGCACTGTTTTCAAAGGCCTTCTGTGATTGGTGCGGAAAAACACGTATCTTTGGAGCTTAGGGTTAAATCCACTGTGAAAGTTTGTAGAGTAGCCAATGACAAATGTCGGTGCTAAAGCGAACACAGTCATCTGGTGCAATTTTTTTTATACATTTCAAGGGCAAAAACAATTTGATTATTTATACGGTTTGGCCAATCCAAGAACTATCCCAGGTATATGATAACTGTATTGTGTAATCTAATGTCAAATGCTAGTGCTAAAGTGAACAAAAAGAAAAATAGGGCAATACATGAACTTGAAGATTCAAGAGCCATAACTCTGGCATTTAATATCTGATCTAGCGAGTTTAATGATGCACATATAAATAATGCATATGTTTGGTGAAGATCCAATATAAAATGCTGTTGTTATATGGTGTTTGACAGCAATTTGAACAATTTTCCAGTCATATTGTGCACATGGTATAATACTCCATCCAGTCACATTATACTGACACCGGGTCGACCTGACCTAGAACTATCCTTTAAATGCCTTGTGGAAAGCGAGGAAGCTTCTGGTACCATTTCTGGTATGACGCTGGTGATGGAAATCACGACTTTCTACATGCAAGGCAGACTCTCTATCACTTGACCATGCCACGGTATAATATAAATGCAGGCGGTAGAAGGCAGGTAACTATTGAAGTTTACAGAACGATGACTGAAGACAGTTAACAAACAGGAATGGTTTGCATACCCGGTTCCAGTTTCTCTTTTTATTTCAGATTCACGAGCCCAGCTTGGTCTAAAAACTTTGTGAAAAATTTCAGTTGCTTGCGGACGTACGGTTGTTCTACTCGATTCATGTCAGATGTCTTCCTTCATCAATAAAACTTGGCCAGCCATTTATAACTTATCATTTGTTGGAAATGGGGTTAAATACAACACTTGTGAAGAATGTCATAAAATTCTCTTCAAATTTATGGAAGTGATGACTGATACACGAGACTGGCTTTGACATTAGTGTGGCCTTGACATTTAGAGCAAGGACCTGGCCCTTATGCACAACACAACTTTTCATTGTGATTAACATTTATGGTCTTGAGAGATTCACAATATTCTTTCTGTCAATACTTCAAAGTTATTTTGGCAGAGACATGGTTTTTTTTCAGATGAAAGGACAGATGGACAGGCCACTGTGGTAAATTGATATCCGTTTATACCAACTACCTATCAAAAAAAAAAAAAGAGCCGGGCCTGATTAGCTCAGTTGTTAGCACATCTATCTATCCAGGGGTCATGAGTTCGAATCTCTGCCTAGCCACAATCTCTGTGATGGTTGATATATGACATTGCTTCTCAGTATCATTTGTCTCTCACCATTGAAGCAGGAAAGTTATCAGTTACTTGTAGAGATGGGATGTGCTCGAGAACTATTGAACCTTCCAGGATCCCAGGAAACAGCGGTCATGTTAACCAATCATCTGTTAGCCCTCGGTGGCATAAATCAATCAATCAATGAACTATTGAGTAAGATTTTATTGCACTTATATATCATACATCAAGAATCAAATGCTTCCTGGCACATTTCTTTAGCCAGTTTTTCCAACTTCTTATTGGAGAGCTTCATATCCTCAGAATCACAGTACTCTTTAGCTTTAGAGGTCCAATAGTCGTTCGTTCTTACAAAGTAGTCATTGACAGATTCAGAGGCAGGTTTCTCTGGAGCATCACTGAAGTCTATGTCCATCTCATCATCAGAATCTAAAACAGAAGTAATAATATTTCATTCAGCATGGAAACACTATAACCATTTGACAACGTCAATTACCATATTATATTAAATGAAAAACAGAGAAAGCACTTTTTGGATGGCCTAATGTCCAAGACAAATTATATACAAATATGACTATTTATTAGTTTAAACTTATTTATTTCACTTGATTGTGGAACCAGTTCTGAGGTAAATCAAGTCTTCTCGGGTAAAAGCATATGCGGATGAAGGGGATAAAGTAAAGTAAATGACTTTTCATTACAGTAGTACTGAATTGGTCATACATACATGATTAGGAAAAATCACCTTCAACTACACATACATTCATTTAAAACCCTACCGATATAAATTCTTGGTTTAAAGCTGTTTAACAGTTGTTTGTTTCAAATATCTCTTTTTACAGTCATGTTTTGAAAGATTTTAATTCCAAAATAATTCATGTTTTATTTATTTATAAATGATAATGAGATGCTTTGTTTTCATTTTAAAAAAAAAAAGATTTAACCCTTTACTTCAAATAGACGCCTTTGGACACCTCTAATATTGAAAGCATTTATTCACCACGTATCAGCAATGGGTGAATTATATTTATATTAACTAATAGAGTGGAAAATAGTGCAGGAAGTGTTCAGATTGCTCATTATGAGCAATCTGAACTCTTCCTGCTCTGTTTTCAAAGGCCTTCTGTGATTGGTGCGGGAAAACGCGTATCTATGGAGCAAAGGGTTTAATAATACTTTTTATCTAGAATAACATTAAAGATGCATCACCTCTAACTTTCTGTTCATCAAATGATGGAAAGTTTATTGAATCACAAAGAGGAAGATCCCATTCAAAGATAATCGTTGATTCTGTCCTTGTAGATAATCTTATTTATGAGAAATTCGTTAATTCACCGGTTGGCATTTTCCATTTTATTCGCCAATAGTTTAGGATAACCCGATACTGGCCAACGAGTGACTTTATCGCAGGCCGCGATTTACTATTTTGTCAACAAAATTAAAGAATTTTACAATACAGAGACAAAACACAATATAAGTTATTGAACAGAATATCCATAATGTATGATGTTTGATACAAATGTGCAGTTTTACTACCAAGATAAAAAAAAAATATCAGCAATATAGGTAAGGCCTCTTTAACAAAGTATCGACAAAATACAGTAAACATTTATATAATACCACCATGAGTTTTTCTCAATTATTAGTACTGCTAGTAAGTACCAGTAGTTACATATAAAAAGTTACTATTTGATTTTGTGCTGGTAAACTGAACCTCAGCAGGGAATGAATATAACGATAATGGCTTGTGATGATATACATACTTTTTAGCCCAGTAAAAAAAGAAACATGTTTTACTTCCTCCAACACCTATTGTGATATGTATGTTTTGCAAAACCAAATGTAGAATTACAGGGTGAGATTTTGCTCCATCTCAGGTATCAGAACAATTTCTTTAGGAAATCTGCAATTAAAATATTGTTTTTGCTGTGGACTATTTTTCCAGTCTTTCAAGTCTTTTTTGCAGATGTGTGATATATTCTGTGATTATGACATCCGTATTATACATGGTATTAATGAAAATATAAATGGTTGCATGAACTTATGACCCTTTTTACTCACCTTCCTCACTGTCCCCGCCACAAGCCCCTTCTGCTCCTTCACCCATTTCCTCCTCATCTGAAGAAGAATCGGACTCCTCCCATACCTGAAAATAAAAGTTCATAACTGCTGAACAAAAATACATATATAGATAACATGTTTATCAATACTGAACTGACTTCCTGGACAACTGACATGAAAAATAACATTCAAACTCTTGAGATGAAACAAATTCAACAATATGTGTGTACCATAATGATGGATCAAAACCAAATGAAATCACACTCATTTGAAATGGCAAAATATACATTCTAAGACCATAAAAAACACCAGTCCTTTGTTTCTGGCTGGAAACTATCTATAATTTTTACTGCAGACCATATTTATTTTTTTTATCATTTTTAGTTCATCTGCATGATTTCTGTTACACGGTCACTGTATCCTACCTTCTTTGATATCCAACATGGCCTACCAGAGCAACAGTGCCCTAAGTAGATCTCATTCCTGATATGACTGAACAATTGTTATTCATACTACCAGTAGTTCAATGAATCTACAACCAATTATCGCATGTTTTGAATATAACTAGTATCTCGAGAGAGAAAAAAAAACATAAAAGAAAATCCTACCTACTCTATTTTATTTTCAGGGGCTAACCAGAAACAAACATATTCCCCTTCCCACACCCCTCATAATTTTAATCATGAAATTTATTTTAGTCCAACCTTGGTCTTTAAGTCAAGTTTGGAAATCTTTTTCAACATCCTTTTTCGACATATTTTAACAAATATCCTTTATATTCCATTACAAGCTAAGTAAGTATAATATAGGTAGGACATATTCTCAAGGCATTTCCTAATGTTAGCCAATGTTTACATTAAACATGTTCAGTTGACTATGTTATCAAACGTTAAAATTAAATATTCAATTTTACTGAACAAAATCCTGAAATCCTGCTCCAGATACCATAGACAGACTGCATTGAGTGCAGCTGTTATATTTTCTATCACATTATTACATTATCTAAATTAGGTCCCCAGGGTCAAATCTGTGGTGACATTCTCAGAATGATATTCTTAAAAAGTTCTTCATATTAACAACCTTACCTGATTTTTCAAATTGTTTTCGATAATAATGTTCCAAGAATCCATTTTATGAATGTCTATGGAGTAAAAGTCCGACAAGGTGTACTGCTTGTCCCCGTCTTCGTAAATTCCTCCATACATGAACAACTGACCATTTTTCATTGCTAGCAAAGCATTCATACGTGGCGACGGCTTGAACACATCAACAGGATCTACACTCATGGCAGTGCTGCCGTTTTCTGCGACAGAAGTTGAACTCTGTGGACCAATTGTCACTTTAAAGATACTATCTTCTGACTTAGATGCTACTACATTATCAGTTTCCATAGTATCGCCCTCTCCTGACTTTGAGGAATTACCATCCCCTTCTTTCACTGTCACTTTCATTTCTGTATCATTTTCAGTATTACTGGTATCTATTTTCAATTTCTTAATGTCTTGTTCCCCAATGTCCATTTGTTCTTCAGTCACTTCATCATCATTTTCATCATCAGAATCTTCATTGTCATCAGCTGTTTCCTTCTGTTTCCTTCTCTTCTTTTTATTCTCTGTTGCTCTCTTTCCTCTGTAATACAAAAGAAAAACTTTGCAAAATTGTCTAACACTGCTGTTAAAGCATTAATTTGCACCAGAATTGGATTTTTCTTTATTCAGCACAATTCATGAAATTTAATCCCAGCAAAGATATTAAACTTCAAGTACATTTGATTTACCAGTATACAAAACAAGAGGC
Source organism: Panopea generosa (assembly GCA_029582155.1). Classification (NCBI taxonomy): domain Eukaryota; kingdom Metazoa; phylum Mollusca; class Bivalvia; order Adapedonta; family Hiatellidae; genus Panopea; species Panopea generosa. The sequence goes on along the minus strand of CM055900.1, from coordinate 33,071,265 downwards.
ACAAATGGGCGTAAGTCGCTCACCTGATTTCACAGTCAATTCTTTGTCAAGATTGAGAATTATCTGTGTTCTCATAAAGTCCCCTTACTAGGCCCTAATGAACACAAACTTGAAACCCCTACTCATAGGCACCATTTATAACAAATATGAACAAATCTGGCTGATTTGTTCTTGAGAAAAAGATTTTAGAAAACCACAATTTTATCCCTTTTTGGGCCCCTACTGACCCCTTCCATGTACTGAATTCCCCTTAATCATCCAGTCTCAACTGTAATGACTAAACAATGCCCCAGAAAACAAGATGTTTGAAATAATACCGATACCTAAAATAAATGAGAAAATCATAATTTCCTCTTTTTCCATACTATTGGTACATAAAAATAAAGTCCCCTTACTGAACCCAAATGGAACCTAGCCCCTTTATTTGATCAAACTTGAAGCCCCTAATCATTGAGATCATTTAAACCAAATATAAACAAATCTGTTTGTCGGTACTCAAAAAGATTCACAATTGTATCCCTTTTTGGGCCCCTGCTGACATCTTATGGATAGTATACCCCTTTAAAGGACCCAGTCTCAACTGTTATGACTAAACAATGTTCCAGACCTCAAGTTGAAATAATATGTAAATTAGGTGAGAAAAACAGAATGACTAGTTTTCCCATAGTAATCCTATGTTAAAATCAAAGCCCCTTTCGGGAACCTCAGTATACCCTAGCCCCTTTCTTTGAACAACTTTGAAATCCCTATTCATAGGGGACATTTACACCAGAGAAGAAGAAGATTTTTGAAATTTTGAAAAAAATACTGATAAACCCGTGGGCCAGGGCCAAATATGACTCAAGGGTCAGCATTTGAACAAATTGAGAGAGCTTTGTGTAAGAAAGCTTCACACAAAATTTGGTGAAAATCTGTCAAGTGGTTTCAGAGAAGAAGTCGTTTGAAGCAAAAGTTAACAGACAACGGACAGATGACGGTAGATCACAATAGCTCATCCTGAGCTTTGCTCAGATGAGCTAAATAAAAAACTGTATGTTAGAGTAGAAAATTAACTTGAAAACTCATGCTGATATTTATGTTAAAGAGCTTTACAAAAAATGCCGAAATTAAAGTGTATTCATACCGGAGCTCCACATCAAACCATTTGCCTTTATCGAGTTCCACCAGGTACATACTATTGAAGAACTTCCCCTTAATCTGCTCCTCATTTTCTTCCTGCAACAAAACATTACATATCTCTCAGTGTAAAACAACAATAGGTTCACAACTTAGTGCGACATATTGCACATCTCGTAGGAGCCTTTTAAAGTTTTTTTATTTTGCCTCTCCGGAGTCATTATAGATAGCAGATCAGATATACAAACAATAAAAAAGCTGCCATTCACACCTTATTTAACAAGGCTAGCTCATGACAATGATATGTTCTTTTCAATAAATTTTACAGTAACACATTTTTTTACCATTTTAATGTGAAGGGTTATAATGCAGGAATTATCATAACAATAGCCAGATTAATCAAACCAGGCTTACCTAACATATAACAACAATGTGAAGATCTTCATAAAATTTGGAATGAAATAAAAACAAGAGGATCATGGGCTTTAACATTCACCTGATTATCCTTGATTACAAAAAGCTATATGATTCTATATTCCAAATTTTGTCCTTCAAGAAGCAGCAAAAATCCAAACATGGACTTTGAATGTCATATCTGCATCAACAAATCACACCAAATTCTTATATAGATTTAGTAAAGTAGTACCCACCCCAAGGGTCAAACTGTGAGACTCAGTGACATGGAATTCAAAATTTTTATGACAGACTCGTAGGCCTCATTAATTATGCTTACAATTTGTTTTCCAGCGCTTCCTATAATAAGAATTTTAAAGTTTACTTTAAGATTGATCGTTTTGGCACAAGGTTACAGAGGAGGGGGGGAAGGGCTCAATAAAACAAGCATTAACCGTCATGTTAACAACAACAAATGACACCAATAACCATTCAAATGAGTCTATACAGGGGGACCATGCAATTCACAATTTTGATTTACCCTTTGGTACCAAAACTGCATACAACATTGTATTACAATTGAGCTTGCGGTTTTTGAGAAGAAATAAAAAATATGAATTTTTTATGGATGCACAATGGAGGACAAAAGACAATTGCAAAAGGTCACTTGAAACAAATTCTCAGGTGACCTAAAAATCCAGCAGTAAGTGTTTTTTTCGTTACAAACAAAAGAGATTAGTTTTCAATATATTGGATATTGGAATGAAAAGAAGTTTATAATACATTCACACATCCTGAAAAATTATCCAGTCAAAAAATAAAACGGACCTTAATCTTCAAACATATAATATACTGCTAATATGTGTTGGTTCAAACATATTTTATTGCATAATTCATAAGCCAACGTGTTGGGCCACATTAATTTCTAGCAACACGAGTTACAGCCCTCCCTTTTCAATATACAAATAACATTAGAATCAAGATGACAATTATAACATTCAATAGGATATAAACCAATAAAGATATATAGAGATGAATAAAAAGAGACAATAATAAAAGCTGGAAATAAAAAAAAGAGAGGAAAGATATAACAAGTTTTTTTTAAGTGCTGTCAAAATGTCGTTTAGGTGCACTGAAGGGCTGCATAAAATTGGGTATCTGATGCCAAGAGAGTCAGTTGTTGACAAATCATTTAGTGATTTTAATGACTTGTTGTATCTATAAATGTGTTTTCATCTCTAGTACTGTATATTTACTCTTACCAAATAAAAGCATCCGTGTACTTAAGAGATGAAAACGTTGTGTAGAACGAAAAAGACAAAGTCGTTTATCAGTATATATAGGACATTGCATAAAGTAGTGCTCGGCATCTTCTTTTTCATTACCACATCCATCACATATTGCATCAAGCATTAAAGAATTTAATAAAGTATCAAACTTAAGATGACTACATTCGTTTCTCAAACAAGTGTGGGTAACTGATAAAATAGGACTATCAGTTAGATAATATGATGGTATTCTTTGTGTTTTAAAATACATGTTTGTTATATGTGTTTTAAAAACAAATAAAGTCTCTAAGTTACAAATGTACTCAGGAAGTTTAATTCAGATAGATACACATGATGTCATAACAAATTTGCAAATAGTTGTGTTCTTGTGTTAAAAAAACAACAAAAATAATGTTCATAACAAATATGAAATAACTCTGCCAGGTAATTATATGGGAAGCAAATCTTACTAATCTATATTGCTTAAATTGAACTGAAGTTGTTTCCCTTTGACTATAATATGTTACAGACTTTACATCATTCGATCCGCCAACTGCAACATTTTTGCAAAGTTTTATGAAAAACCAACAAATAGTTTTTGAGGAACAAGTATCACATACAAAAATCTAGTGACAAACGGACGGACATCTGACAGCTCTCTACGGTAGATCCTTGATTTCAAGCTTACTAAATTGTTCCCAATATTTAAAGCAAAATCCTCTTTTAAATGTCTACAAACAACTCGCTATTATTTTTGTGTTATTTCAATATTATTTATCACAAACTTCATGCAAGACTTTATCATACTCCGTACTGATACATTTTAATATCTTTGAATTGATGATTCTGAACATTAATTAGAATAACTAATGACTACTAGCACGTGTATAATTATCATTTAAATTTCTGAAAATATGTCAAATTAACCCTTAGTGTTATATAGACAATGTCCTTACATACATGTGAATATTAAAAATTTACCCATAACAATATTGAAAATATCTCACTACACAGGAAAATAAGCCACATGATTCTAAAATAATATGCATCACTTCTACGATTTATGAAATGTTTTATATAACCTGTTTATCTTATTTGTGACAAAATGGATACAAGATGTTTTATTGAGTGTCACTACATATAATCAATAAGTTATTACAAGTAAGAAATATTTATTTGAATTTATCTATCATGAAGTGCCAGGCACGGTTAGCCAAGTCTGTAGCTCGTCTGACACAATCCCCATCTGGCCATAGTCTCCTTGGTGTTTGATACACGACATTGTGTCATTTATCTCTCACTGCTGATTCAAGCAAGAAAGTTATCAGTTACTTGGGGAGCAGATGTGTTCGCATACTGGTTAACCATCCAGGATTCTGGGAAAGAGTAGTTAGGTTAGCTTATATAAGTTACAGATTTATTTGAAAATTAATACTCATCTTAGTAATCACTAATTAATTGTTTTAATGACTATGAAAACATCCCGCACCTCATCAAATACTCCACCAAAGCAGACCGCTCTGTTGCCAGGTATAACAGCCAATGAGAGACCAGATCTGGGAGATGGGCGACACCCAGACTGTTTCACAGATACCCACTTCCATTTAGCTCCTGGCTGACCATCTTCTTTAACTTTACCTATAATATAATATACATGTAGATTCTTTCTGTTAAAGTGTATACATTTACCATGGTCCATCCCACATTTTGTTTTTGGAAACTGAGCCTATAGATTTTTTTTTCATAAACATAAGCTTTTCGTGCTGGTACGCTGTAACTCAATTTCATTTTATTAGTTAGTGAACCATTATTAGTCATCACTTAAAATTTAAATAAAGAGACCGATTTCTTGATATTTGAACCATTAAAATTATTTTAATTAAAGGTAAGAAAATATTCCACCCTGAGAAATAGTCAATGTAAAACTATGTAACTTAAATAAGGAGGAGCAACTGACTTATTACTTATACTAACGAAACATACCTTCTGGCATAAGTGTATACATATCCGTGTGCATCTTGCCGACATCCACATCCTTCTTTACTCGTTCCTTACTGTATCCTCCATACACCATGACCTTGACCTGATCCTGCAGGGTTGCCATGACACATGCAGACCTGGGAGCGGGTGGGATGCCACTAGTCACTATCTGCACCCATGTGTATGTGTCCAGATTAAATGCGTGTACATCGTTGAAATATTTGTAATCTCTGAAACAAACAATTATACCCATAGTCTTGTGATGCAAAATTTGTTATTCTATTAAAATATGCATGTAATGTTCCATAAAACCACTGGAATGAGTCAATATCGCAGCTATGGGAAAACAACCGTTTCAATTTAATAATTTACATAATTTTATTTCTTCAATACGACAATATCGATCACCATCAAATCTTATGAGACAATACTCAATCAATTGACAATACTCAAACAAGTGACAATACTCAATCAATTGACAGTACTCAAACAAGTGACAATACTCAATCAATAAAACTAAACAATGAATAATAACCGAACTTCATTAAATCAAAATTGCATTCAGTTTCAATGGTGAAGAAACATCTTAGAATCGTCACTTTCCATGGGCTGGTTTCACTAAACATCAAGCTGAGATTTTCCTCAACTCAAAAAAATTCCAATTTCTCGAAATGATTATTTTGAACTCATTACCGGTACATTATATTTAATATTATATTACCACATAGACTTGAAGTCAGAACATATCTTTCTTTCATACCAGACAAGGATTTCTGCGTATTTTTACCGGGTGGGTATGGAATTTTCTACACCCCCTCCACCTGCTCATCCTACCTTACTGTGATGTTAGAACAATTTATGACATGACATATTAAAACATATGACACAATATATTTAATTTGACATCTTAAAATCCATCATGGTAAAATCAATTATAATTTAAATTAAAATAAATATTGAATTGGTTTGCATGAAAAGTCATCTTAAATGGCTTTTTTGGTTCAGATAGAAAATTCCATCCCTTGGGATAACTGTTTTCGAGAGAGAGCCTCATTTCTTCCAAAAACAGTTATCCTACTATATTACCCATTGGTAAATCATAGCATACAAGATGTTAAATGTAAATAAAGTGATAAAGCGTTTTAAAAATTTGAGTTCAGGAAAATCTCAAGTTGAGATATTTACTAAAAATGGGGTTATGTAGTTAGCTGCTTCTGTATCTCAACTACTATACTTAAATCCTTGTAGTAACAAGCTGGGCTCAAACCCACAACCCAAGCAGTGACAAGAAACTGATCTTAGGGGACAGACCATTGTGTCACTACCTGGAGTGGACCCACCCAGTTATTATAAAAACTTGGGGGGACAGACCATTGTGTCACTGCCTACAGAATATTCAATATAAAGCTCGACTACGGCATTATGTAAGTAACGAAGATCTAAATGTATTGAATGGGGGCTGTGGCAGTATGAGAGGAACTTATAAATTATACCTTATGTTGTCATGGAAACCACCAAACACGATCAGTTGTTTCTTACAATGAACCATTCGGTGTCCGCTGCGAGCTGACGGTCCACCAGGCGCACTACAAAGATATATATAAAATGTTTCATTATAATGAAATGATAATCACCAAGGAATACTGGCATTCAAATTCTTATATAAAAGTATAATATGTACATGGGAACACAAAATGATGTAATTTCATTTTCATTTCTTACAATAGTCCGACTTTTTTCAAATCAATGTCATGTTCTCCAAATGTTTATTTCTACCCAATTCTCTGCATTTTCCATGAATTACTTGTAGACAAGGGTGTGGTCTAGTAGTAGAGCATTAGATCAAGGATCACAGGGTCAGGAGTTCAGTCCCCTATCATGGCCAATCATCATTGAAACTGCAGCTGGGCAGGGCTTCAATCAATGACCGATTGATTGACAGATGTGTTATGTAAGTTTGGTTGGAATCAGATGAACATTGCAATAATGTGCACAATAAACCCCTTTATGACTGATCATCAATTGACACTGAGTTTCCAACTGCAGCGGTGGTCTATGGGTAGAGCATCTGCCTCGCATGCAGAAGGCTGGAGGATCAATCCCCAGTAGGGTTGTAGTAAAGACTTGAAAGCTCTTGGAGCTCAGTATTAATAGTTTAGTTCTAGGTCTGGTTGGCCTTCTTTCAGTACAATAATACTGGGTGGGGTATCATACCATGCATCTGTGGCATGATAATCAAGTAGAATAAAATTGTTAAGAGCGGCGCTTAACATGATACAAACAAAACAAGAGGCCCAAGATAGGCGAAAGTTTCTCATCTGGTTTCACATAACTGACTTTTTCTGATAATTTTTTTTAAAAGCTATACATGATAACTTATTGAACAGAAAAAACAACAAAAAAAGTATAAAGGGAGGTAATAAACTCTTAAAACAAGATTTTTGACTATTCACCATTTTATCCCTCTTTGGGTCCCTTCTGGCCCTTTATGGATATTAAATATCGGGCTCAGCTGTCATGACTTAACAATACTCCAGACCTTAAGATGATTAAAATAATTCCTAAAATAACTGAACAATTAGAATTTACTGTTTTTTTCATAGTATTCTTATGTTAAAATCAGAGTCCCCATACAAGACCCGAATAGATCCTAGCCCCTTCTTTTGAGCAAACATGAAACCCTTACATATAGGGATCTTTTAAACCAAATATGAACAAATTGGCTGGACATTTCTTGAGAAGAAGATTTTTAAATTCACTATTTAACCTCTTTTTAGGCCCTTGCCGACTCCTTATGGATATTAAATCCTTTTTAAAGGACCCAGCCTCAACTGTTATGACTAAACAATGTTCCAGACCGCAAGATAATTGAAATAATACATAAAATAGGTGAGAAAAACAGAATTATCTGTTTTTCCATAGTATTCCTATTTATAAATAACAGTTCCCTTACGCGACCCCTGTATATCCTAACCTCTTTATTTGAATAATTTTGAAACCCCTATTCTTAGGGGACATTTGAACCAAATATTAACACATTTGGCTCATCAGTTTTGGAGACTGAGATTTTTGAAATTTCACAATTTTATCAATTTTGGCACCCCTGCTGGTCCCTTATTTATATCAAATCCCCTTTAAAGGACTCTATCTCAACTGTTATGTCAAAGTAATGCTCAAGACATGAAGATAACTGAAACAATACCTGAAATACTTCAGAAAAACATAATTTTCCATTTTACCATAGTACTCCTACATAAAAATCAAAGTCCCCTTACTGGGCCCCAATCGATCATAGCTTTTTAATGATACTATTTCAATGATATTTTATTTTTTGGGGATGGACTTTAAGTACAATTTTCAATCTATAACAGGTTATATATTTAAACAATTCAATTGTATTGACAGTGGAGACCTCAGATGCATATTTATAGTAATCTAAGCCAATCCATTGTCTTTCTGCAAGAAACTGGCAAATTGAGTAATTGAACCAAGCTGGGCATGAACCCACTGCCCCCGTGGTGACAGGTAAGTGATCTTGACATTGCGTCTTTGGTCACTCAATTACAGAGGACACAATCAATTTTTCTTCTTGTTTTTTTTTTTTAATGGAGTTTAACGCCATTTTCAGGTTATATTTGGCATATCTAGTTTTACTGGTGGAGAAAGACCTCAGACTGAGTCAGACTGAGTAGAACCACCGTCCTTCCGCAAGTAACTGGCAAACTTTCTCACATAAAGTTTTTGGAGCTAGTGGGATTCAAACCTATGACCTTAGCGGTGAGAGGTAAGTGATCTTGGGACGGCGCCTTAGACCACTCTGCCTGGGAGGACCCGACACAATCAAAACTAAATGCAGATATAACAAACCATCAATCTTGGACTCACCTCATCTTTTCCCATCTCTTTTCCTTGAAGTGATAAACCCAGAGGTCCTTGTAGTGATAGAACTGTGACTGGGTCGGGCTTGCAAACTCACCACCAAATACCCACAACTGGCCACCCTCTTGTTTCAATGCTACAGCCTGTGTTAGAGCAAAGCTTTTGATTTTTCATACTTGAAATAAAATCAAGTTCAGATTTATCAATGTTTTTATTAGATGGAAATTTATTCTGTTCATTAATTGTTTCTTTCTTTTCTCTTCATTTCGATTTTTTTAAATTGTCTTCTCCAATTTAAAAAGTGAACAAATAAGTAATTTTGTTGTTTTCTTGTCATTTACATTCAAACCTGTGGTAGTGGTCATCTCTATTAAGTAACCACTTGTCTTAAAGCAACTTTTTCTATTTATCTTTTTTTTTTTATTTTAGATTGAATCAACCTGTATTAAGCAGTCACCTGTCTTAAGGGGTCGGTTTTTCTCTTGAGCATTAGGTGTTTGAATAAAAGCAACTCCCAACCTAGGAAATTGGACTACAGTGCATTTCCTAGAGTTTATAAATTTTAGGGGTGACCAATGAGAATTAAGATGACATCAAAATGAAAATTGGCAAACTCTCGAATACGATGAGGCTAAGTTGGATTTGGCTACAACACTACTTATTTGAACAATGATGAGAGATTTTAAGATTATTCCCTTGTGATTTTTTTAAAGATGAACAAAAGAGGTTTTTATTTTTCCTGTGAACAGCCCCTATTATACATGTAATAGATATGTGAGAAGATTTTGCATATATTTATATGCATAGTATAGTATTTGGTACAAAAAGTAAATGATTAACTGTTTTGTTGATGGATTACAGTTTTACCTGGTGTGCGCTACGGGGTGGTGGTCCATTAGGGACGGACACTTTCATCCATTCATTCTTCCTGATGTTGTAGAACAGCAGGTCATTATATAGGAACATCTGTCAAACAAAAAAAGGGAGATAAATAATGTAGAGCTCTGCTCATATAGAATTGTACAGGTATTTACACAAAAATATGATTGTGTCAAATAAGTAAAGGGAGATAACTGTCGAACAAAACAAACATTTAATGCAAAGAAACTTTGTTCCGATTAAACAATTAATCTCAAAATTATTATCAACCCTACCATCGCAAATGTTGATGATGAATTTTTTATATGTGAACAGGTTATACTAATTATTGTGTTTTCATCCAGTGCCCAAGATAAGAATTGACTGAATAGAGTAAAAACTCTTCAAAATTAAAATAAATGAGTGAAACCTTTTATCAAAGAATTAATTGAGCGATTTTCATTCAGTATGTTTACAATAATCAAGTGAAACACAGGGTATTGTCTAAAATGCCTTACTTTGTTAAACTAGTCTATTTTTAATACACAGTATTGTAAAACTATTGCTGCCTGCAACTCTTGAATTGCACTATCAGTACTATATCAAATGTTGCTACCTACTACTCTAATGTTGTTGTATGGTGTTTAGTGTTGTTTTCAACAATTTTTCAGTCATATTGCGACAGTGTCTACTTGAGACAGTATTCTGAGTGCTGTCACACTAGAGTATCATGCTGCAGACACAAGGTATGATACTCCACCTAGTCACATTAAACTGACACCGGACCAACCAGACCTAGAACTTTCCTCTTAATGCTGAGCGTCAAGCGAGAAAGCTCTAGTACCATTTTTAAAGTCTTTGGTATGACCCTGTTGGGGATCGAACCCACTACCTTCTGCATGTGAGACGGACGCTCTACCACTAGACCACACTGCAGTCTCTACTACTCTAAAACAAACTAGTTGCTTCTTGCACAAATGCAGCTGCTGCAACTCAAAATTTCTTGTCTAATTCGTTATTTGACAATGTCAAATAATATTGGTTTAAAATAACCTACTGAAGAAATGTTGTTAGAGTAACTTACTAAATATTGTACTTTGGTCTATCAAAATATGATGAGAAAAGTAGGGGTCATGTGTCATCTAAGAGATTTTTTTCTGCTCAGTGTGTACACTGGTGACAAATGAAAGTAGACTTCAGAAATCATGTATTCATACCCCAATTTCCAAGCATAAATTTTTTTTTCTAAATTCACAATTCAAACATGACAATGCTATCAAAATGTTCAAAATACATCAAAAATGCCATTCAAATTAAAAAATGAGCAATAAAATAACGAAAATGCATTTTTAAAGAAGAAGAAATGAGGATTATTTATAACCACCATTATACGACTACCCCACAGAAGCACTTCCTTTTTGTAATGGTGGTACTATGCCTTCAACATTTGTCAGTGTGTGATCTTAATCATCTAGATGCTTTCTTACTACTTAAAAATAATATGCAAACTACTGTTTCAGAAAGCTGAATAAACTGGCATCAGAGGTCTGGGATCATTTTGTTTTTTTATACAGAAAACCGATTACAAATTATAATAGTGATTTTAATTATTAAAGGACTGTCTGAAATGTCTGATTAATTGATTAAAATATTTATCTCTGATTCCCAACACTTATGCAAATGCTTCATTTCTAATATCGGAGTTATCACTGTTTAACTGCAAAAATGCAGCTCAAAGCAAAATTGTGATCTGCTGGATGGGGCAAAGACTGACCCTTAATGAAAATAATGTTCTTATAGTACAATTTGATAAGTTTCATGTAAAATCTGACAGCTCTGTGACAGATGTCAGACAATGACAAGACAATAATGTGTCAGAGAATAAGGCCTTCATAACCTTGATATTGTATGGTATTTAGTGATGTTTTCAAGTTTTCAGTCATATCAAGACAGTGTCTACTTCATATTATAATTATTCTAAGTGCTGCCACAATGGAGTATCATGCTGCAGACACATGGTAATGATACCCCACCCAGTCACATTATACTGACACCAAGCTAACCATATATAGAACTACCCTCTAAATGCTGAGTGTTAAACAAGAAAGATTTTAGTATTATTCTTCAAGTCTTTGGTACAACCCAACCTGACCATACACCAAAAAAACTGAAAACAAGCCAACCCAAAAGATGTGAATAAAGTTTTTGTTTGTTTTATGTATGTACATTAATGTCATAACGAAAATGCAGACTTTGGTTGTAGTGGATATCTGAAAAATAATCCTTAATAATAATAAAGTGTCCATTCAAGTCAAGATCAACTAACACTAATTCTTGCCAAGAACTGGGAAAGTTTTAATTATTTCTTTCACTTATTTTTATTAGTTTCGCCATAGATAGTCAGACTAAGCCTCAGGGCGGTCGAGACCCTGCCGACTTGTGGGTTGTAAATCAGTTCAGATCATCCACCACTAGTCATCATGTTATCTATGGCCCGAAGGCCACAGGTAAGGAGTTAACCTACCTGTTGACAATTTAAGATGTGTTTCAGCTTAACATATAAAGAATCCATCTGTACCTTTAAACCTGGTCACAAAATTTAAATAATTACACTTTTTTTTTTTTTTAAACGACGGAAATATTATAAATATTATTATTAATTATAAAATAAGTTTAAAAATATATTTAAAAAATAAAACTATAATAAATATCACTTAATATTGAAAAAATCTTATTTTTGAATTACTTCCCTTTATATATCAGCTGTGTATCAATTGGACACATTATTTTTAATTACCTCCCTTTTTTACACACATATGTATAATATTAATTCTTAAATCGCTGTAAATCTGCTAATTTCCATAGAGACTTAGTGAGGGGTAATACTAGTATTGGTTTAAAACATAGATTATTTCTCATTAAAATATTTGACAAAAGGTTTTCATTATCTCTAGCATGTTTAATAAAATGACAATAGAAATAGCAAAATATTAAATATAGGTCCTTAGGAATAGCTGAAAAAAGCACAATTACATGTATGTGTGCAGGCCAGAGACAGTGATTTTGTTTATATTAAATCCCAATTTTGACGGAGGGACTAAAAAAGCAAAATTTTCTTTATTTACCATTTAATATTGCATTGTATAACTACAACAAAATCACTATTGATGGGATGGATTTTCAAGACATTTTTTATATTTTTTAAAATTATCAAAATAAATAACCAATACTTTAATATCTAAAATTATACTTCAGCCTGAAGTATAAAGGATAGACAACGTCATTTATTCATTTTTCATTTACTCATTTAATATTTCTTGTTTATTATTTTTTAGTGATTCTAAGGTTTTCATTCATTCTCATGTGGGCGAGTGTTCTAAGGCGCCGTCTCAAGATCACTTACCTCTCACCGCTAAGGTCGTAGGTTCGTGTTCCACTCACTCCAATAACTTTATGTGACAAAGTTTCAAGTTACTTGCGGAAGGAAGGTGGTTCTACTCAACCTGAGGTCTTCCTCTGTCTGTAAAACTGGATATGTCATAATTTTTATATAACCTGAAATGTGTTGAAAATGGCGAAAAAAAACCTCCATTCACTCCTTCTATCTGCCAAATCATCCCATTTAATTTTTGTCTAGTATAGGCATCTTTATATAATGTTTTATATTATATTTTATTCATGCATCATTTATAGCATAAATTGCTTTTTTATACTTGATTTTATTACCTCCCTTTAGTAATATAATTTTATGCATCTGGGTGATTACTGATATTTCTCTAACCTGCAAGTGCGTTGTGGGGAATAAAAACAGTAGTCAAATGCAAAAGGCAAATAAAAACTCAAACAAATAAAGTTGTGATGTGAAAACATTAATTATGTTTATTGCAGAGGTTGGAAATTTTAGTTACTGGTATTATTCCTGGACATCAGAATATCCCAATACCAGACATATGGACAATTGTGCAATCACAGAACAAAGTATAATGTTTATTTTTCTCTTGTTTTATGATGCAAACTGACAATATTATAAAAAGACAACGGAAAGAAAGTACATTCTAACAGAAATTTCCTATGATTTCATTGGTTGGTGCTCTTAAGATTTGAGGGTATTTAAAACTGCGTATACTGTCAGTAAAATCAACAAGTTTTTTGGGGGTTTTGTATTACTAAGTCATTTTTTAAAATAGTGAACAGTGTAAACAGTAGTTTGAATTTAATAGATAATCAAATCTGTTTCTAGACTTAAATTTATTATTTATTTGTAATATGTCAAAAATACAAAGATGTATAGAATATGTTGAACAGTTTGACGATTTAGTTTGAGTTTTACCAGGAACTACTTTTATAGCGTATCAATCGCTGATACTTGTCATTTGTCTAAATGGTAAGATCAATTTGACCACTAGTTACTCAAGAAACTTGGTTTAGCGAATAAATTTTAAAGATAAAATGTATAATTGCGTTAGTAGGATTAAATATACAGTAATTTTGAAATTTGCGACCTGTCACCATATATGAGGTTTTTAACGATTGTAAATTGATATTAATGGTGCCCCTTCAGTGTAACTGTTAAAAAAATTGCAACCATTTAAAACCTTGTACATCGTTGCAAATTTACAGTAAACTTAACCTTACATTCATGAAGAAAATGAACCCTTCATTAAATTAAATGAGAATAAGGTCATTTTGCACTGTAAATACTGTATAATTTGTAAGAGTGATGTCCCTTATTATGGGCAGTGCTATTAACAATGTTAGACATAATTGTGTTCAAATGTATTATCCTCTTGATGATGAACTGAAACCAGTTCTTCCTCCACCAATAAATATGGCCACTCAAAAATGAAGGCAGTTGTGTCCAACAACATACCTTATTTCCTGTGAAGTACTCGCCACCAAACATGATGAGTTCATCTTTATCTGGGTGGGGTGTTAGTGACATGTTACATCTGAAATGTAAAGAAATCATTTTTACCTCCGCAAAGAGTTAGTGATATAACATATGAAATTTAAAAATTTAAAAAAAATTTTGTCAAGTTTTTGTGTGTTTTTTTAATATATTTAAATTGTTTAAAGCTTTTTAAGAAAAATAAATAGAAATTTTCTATATTTATTATATAACCCTCTGCAAGTCAATAACAAAGTGTTGGATGTGAGACAAACAAATAATTGTTGAAGAATGGTCTCTGTGCTGTTTCCTCCATTGTTATACTAGTAGCTGACTTTTCAACATTACCGTGGTGATGGTGGCTGGCATTTCTCCTCAATCACTTGCGTCTTCTTCCGATCTTGTTCTTGGAAATCGGCTAACAATTTTTCTATGTCTTCCTGGAAGTTGGAAGTATAAATTATAGTAAACAAACATATGTTTGTTCTTTTAAGCAAAGGTGCAAATTTCAAGCATTTGATTAATTTTCTCTCGATAAACTACCTATATATTCATCTATTATTTTGCAAACCATAAACACCAAACGAGACAGATTAACTGCCGGGCTGAACCTATTTTAGAATTAACTCAAGTTGGTAAACCTTCTCTGTTTTAATTAGTACTACACCTTGCACATATCGTGCATATATCGATTTAAAGTTTGGAATGTTTGCACCTGCATATATCAAGTTAGAGTTTGGAACGTTTGCAACTGCATATATCAAATAGAGTTTGGAATGTTTGTGCCTACATATATCAAGTTAGAATTCGGAATGTTTGCACCTGCATATATCAAGTTAGAGTTTGGAATGTTTCTACCTACATACATCAAGTTAGAGTTTGGAATCTTTGCAACTGCATATATCAAATTAGAGTTTGGAATGTTTGCACCTGCAAATATCAAGTTAGAGTTTGGAATGTTTGTGCCTACATATTTCTACAGTTTGGAATATTTGCACCTACATATATCAAGTTGGAGTTTGGAATGTTTGCACCTGCAAATAACAAGTTAGAGTTTGGAATGTTTGCGCCATTTCTGAAACAGCCAATATTAAAAAACAATGGCATTCTATATGCACTGTTCTGATGACCGTTTTGTTTTGAACGTTCACTTGCCACAAAACCCAGCTTGATTTCATGATTTTTAACTATAACATAGATTTACTTATGTATCTATTCGGTATCAAAGTTGATGAATTGATTACCAGGTACAAACATATAACAGTTAAAACAATGTACATTAATGAAGTATTTCTACAACTTATAAATAATCCGAATATCAAAAGAAAACAGCTAAACGATTATATAACCAATACTAACTCGAATAAAACCTATATTTTGTTAGTTTGTTTGAATTTCTAGGGTCATTTTTATGCAATGAAGGGACAACTAACTAACAGCTCTTTCCTGGGATCCTGGATGTTTAACCAGTATTCAAACACACTGACTCTGTAAGTAACTGATCAATTTCCCACTTGAATGTTAGGTGAGAGACGAACAACTATGAGACACAATATCGTCACGGACACAAGGGTGGGGATTCTAAATCGTGATCCTTGATCTATCCTGATATGCAATACAATATGATATAGATTATTATTGACAATGTTAACACATAATAAAAACTCAGTTTTCAGGATGGACAATTTTCAGCAAAAAATATCCTAGCTTTAGTACATTGTATGTTAAAGCAAACAGAGTAATGAATAGTAATACTTCTGTGTTGGCAAATGCATTTTAGTTTATTAGTCTTGCTCTATTGCAATTAAGCAGATACAATTGTGCTGTATTGCTATGCTGCGTATTGCAGTATACTGATATTTCAATATTTTGCTACAACCCTAACCCATATATATATATATATGCACAAAGCCCAGTTTTTTTACATTACCTCCCCCTTTTCTGCAAGTTCCTTTTTTGACTTCTTGGTTGCTTTTTTCTCCATTTTCTGTAAGGTTTTCTCCTTTCCTTGACCCTTTTTCTCTTTCTTATTCTTTTTACCCATTGTTGCTTAGTTTTAGACTACAGATACATTCAATCTACAATATAAAGTTACATTTATAGCCACATAGAGCTTCTATTGTTTTATTAAACGATATTTCATTTTTTTTTACTGTTTCTTTTTGCTGTTCACTGACCGTCCATTAATAGTTAGAAATTTATTGTTGGGAGTAATACGTAGATGTAGAGAATACATTTCCATCAACAGGGCCTTTTTACGCTTTTTAGAAAACACCAATATTCACCATCTTACCCAAATTATCCAGTCCAATAAGTACACTATCAAATTTTTATGTCTCCTATTTAAATTTAGGGTTGACACTCTTGAATGCTTTTCATCCCATTTACAAAGTGACAGTGTCTTCCCGAAATTCCGAAAAAGTCCCCCTTCCAACCACCTGTCAGATCAATAAATTAAAATTTTATCTGAAAGACAAAAAACATTTGCTATGATATATATATTTTCATATAAATGAATGTTCGGAAATGAACAACTATAAACCAGTATACCAGTATATCAGAAAAACCCTAAAACTGGACCAGAATTCCTTCACATTAATAATATTTTGAGCTCATCTCCCAAGATATAGAAAGTTCTATACCTCAGGACATTACAACCCTCTTCAGGAAAGGGTCCCATACTTATGCTTCAAACAATAGGCCAGTGTCCTTGACCAGTCAAGTCATTAAAAAAAAAATTCTTTTTTTTTTCAGTCACCCTTTTGGGTGACCCATTTATCCTCCCTGTCCTAGGTGCGAGGGGGTCGGGGAGGACCATCCCCCTACAAACCTTACAATTTCAAAATGAATTTTAAATGAATAAAAATCATATCAATAGCATATAAAATAATTCACCACATTCATTCATCTTTCATTCTTCAATTAGTTAGTTTTGTAAATGTATAATACTTTATAATTATATATTACTTGATCACTATTAAAGCTTCATTAAACTTCCAAAATGCACACATTTTGATAGTAACGAAAATGATTGTAATTAAATGTGTTTATAGTATTGCCAAAACCATTCCTGTAGACCATTTAGTGACTGTTTTTAAAAAAGCGAGAAAAAAAATTGTATATTTCTTAGACAAGTGGACCAAACTTTTAACTTTTGTTTACATTGTTGTAATTCTGTAATGACTCCATTGCTCTCCGCCAGTGTTTGGAAGTACACAAATAAATACTGCAGTGGTCTAATCAAGATTAGAAAAGTTATTGCTTCACTAACATTATGTACCATTATTGGATTTTCTTTTTTTAAAAAAATATATAGATGTCTGCAATAAAACTGTATCGAACGTAGTACGCATTATATTATTTATACGCACTGAAAAACAATGAGTACAGAATGCAAGTTTGGTCTAGTAACTCTTGCTCAGGATACTCCCTTGCATATACGCATGATAGTATCGCACGCGCTATTACTTCACAAATCACTTTATCGCAGTCAATATTGAGAGGCTACCAATGAAGGTTTGTTTAGTATAGCTATTAAAAAGGTAATTTTATTTTTAATTTTATATTAACAATTCCTCGCTTACGTGCAATAAATTAGCTTGATGGTTCCAGTTCTTTAATACACTGAGGGAATAAAGGGGGTGCAAGCGGTTACTTAATTTTAACCACATCCTTACAGTTCCCCATACTATGTTTCAGACTTTCTCTCTGAAGTGAATTGATCATAAATTACCAACTGACGCATTATGGACAAGCTTCATAACTCCCCATTTTCTGCCGAAGGGCTTTATCGGAAAGAGACATACATTAATTTGTAAACAAAACACGTTTTAATTATGTACTACTAATATGCTTTATATCTATTTTTTCATTTGCAAAGTCTCTCAGTGATCAAATAAACATGCATTCTATCATCTGGAACAGTAAAACAGACTTAAATTAAAAGTAAAGACGACCGTTTCAGAAGTTTAATGAGCTTTAAAGAATGGGGAGAATTAAAAAAAAAAAAGAAAAGAAATGTGAGATAACAAAAATAAAAAATATTGGGGAAAGGGTGGGCCCAGGCAGGGGTGTGGGGGTTGCCGAAAGAGGTTGAAGAAAAAATCAACAACATATACAGTCCATATCCAAGTTTGTTTAAATTTAAGAAGAATTTAACAAAAACAGATTACATAGAAATATGTTATTTTACAGATATAAGTTGAAGTATGATACTCCAGTCCTCCTCAAATTTGTCAGATGGTCAGTTCTTAACTGGTATACATCTTTTTAAGACAAACATGGATTTCATACTCGCCAGGAGTTCTTTATAGGAAAAAGTGTCATTCAAGCATCTACTTGTATAAATGCATCGTTTTATCTAAAAAATTATCAAGTTCTCTGTTAATGTTCTTTTGTCATTTTTTGAAATCCCAAATAGAAGCTGGTTGCATTCCATTGTACTTGAATTTATTTCATTTAGATGCATCATTACATTTGATAAAAGTCATTAAAATATTAGAAAACATTATTCAGGATAAATTAGTCAAGTATGTTAAAAATAATTGGACAGATAATCAGCACGGCTTTCAGAAAAACAGATCATGTGTTGCATTACTTGACTGTCTAAATGATTGGACTGAATTCTTTGATAACAAAGCTACTGATATTATATACTTAGATTTTGCTTAAGGCTTTGACACTGTATATAGTGGCATTCCAGAGGGGTCAATTTTAGGACCAATATTATTCATACTTTATAATATGTTAATGACATTTCCCAGCCAGGTGCATTCAACAGTGAAAATGTTTGCGGATTACATTTATATTAGATCACATTGCCAGTGATGTAGAGAACTGAGAACTTCTTCAGAAATACTTAAATTCAATAGCTGCTTGGGTAAATCACTGCTTTAACGAGAGAGAAAAATGTATAGTTATCAATACAAGACAATCCCTTGATTTTAAATATTCACTGAATGGTATCCTCTTGGAAGAAGAGAGTCGGAAAGTATTTCTGGTTAACAACACTGTTTAAGAGTGATGTCATGGCCAAATTTAGTGTTCTCCTTTCATATATGCATATTCAATACGCATAAAAGGCAAGAAACATTAATAGTAATTTCTTCATACATGAAATTTTCACAGAAATGTTTAAAACCCGTACAAGTTGTTTTGGCTGTTTTGACACATGTGTTTCGATGGATAAAATGAAAGGTAATCCAATTGTTCCACTTTTCCCTAATGCACAACACTTTGTTATGTGTGTAAATCACAGGAGCGGATCCACACCTTTATTGATTTGGGCAGTGATTTACCTTCATATCCACATTTAAATGCGTCTTATAAGCCTTAATTCCACATTTGCTTAAAATGTTTGGTCCCTTGGTAGTGTGGATAATGGGAACAGCAGTAGCCTAGTTTTACAAATAAAAAAAAAATGCTAAAATAGGCCTACGTCAAATCAAGGACTTGTATATATATATATCTATATAATTCCTTGGTCAAATGTCATTGATACATACAGACACATGAACATAGGAGCTATTGGCAATATATATTATATATTCCTATATATATATACTAGTATAATAATTACTATTACAATGAATCTCCCAAATTTGCAATCAAGCCCTTTCGTTTGATACCATAATCACAAAAATATGTTGTTTGATTTTGGAGGAGATGTGTTTCCATGGCTTGGAAAACGCCACGTCGTCTAGTGTTAGAGCACCGAACTCATGATCGGAGGGACGCGGGTTCGATCCTCTGCCACAGCTATGTGTGGTGTCCTTGAGCAAGACACATTTTCCGCATATACTTAGTACTGGTTATACCCAGGAAGACTTCGAGCGTGATTTGTCTAAGTTGTAAGAACTTGTTTCACAATCGAAGTAAAATAAATAAGTTTAAACTAAACTAAAAAACGCCAAATGTGCCACCTGGAATTTAGACAAGTGCCTTCAGTTGCCTTTCTCTGGTCAGGTCCGTAGCTATTCTGAGAACCACAAAAAAATTATCTGAGCCTCTGTGGACGCTGTTGTCGCAGGCGGAGTAAGTATATGCACCTGTAAACAGTTTTATAATATTTGTCTTATTTTACTATGTAAATTTACAGTGCGTTTTGGAAGACTGGTCTTTCATCTTCTGAATGGAAGTTTTCTTTTTATTCTATTCCGCAACTCCTTATCAATATTGAATTTTAGCCATAATCTACCATCACAACCATTACCACTACAATCACTCCTACCACTACCACTACCTTTGCTATTATAAATACCATTTATAATTATATTAGCATTAGCATTACCACAACCACTGCCATTGTCACTATTACAACCACCATCACAACAACTACAATATTAACTGCCATGACATTGTCACTACCACTACACCTACCGATACCATTACCATTATCATTATCATTATCACAAACACTATCACCACTACTTCCACCATCATAAACAATATCACAATCATAACTACCACTACTATTAAAAAGACATAAAGAATTAACCCATTCATTTTGGCATGAAGAATGAATCATTTAGAACTAAGAAATACAAAGTAAGAATAAAACAGTAAACAAATTATATACAATGATAATCAAGTATCTAGAATCAGGCATTTGGCATGAATGTTTGAAAAAATCATTTAGAATTAAGAAATTGGAATAAAAAATTGAACATTTGGATTTTATCATCATAATACATTTAAGAAAGATACTTAATATGACTATATGAACTATTGCTGTGCTTGTATGCCTTTGATAACATCAATAATCTAATGTTCAACTAATAATTAGCAAATTGTCACAATTTGTTACCAGATAGACGTTGGTGAATGCTTAGTCTAATTCTTAAAAGTTGTGAATTTCAGCCTCAAAGAATTGATCTTAAGACTTATGCTACACACTTGTTCAATTTAGATTTTTGTGAATCTATATGCATGAACGAACGTTGCATTACATTTGCATACATGTATCAACTCATTTTATTTGCTAAAAAAAAACGAGAGTATAGATCTAATAAATGAGATATCTTTGTGCGTTTTTTATTTGTTGTCATTTGGTGATTATTTGTAAACCCCCAGATTTTTTGAACTTGATATTAAAAAAAAGTATCCAAAATCAATACGTCCAAATGGGCAAAATAGCTTCTGAAATGTAGGAAAACGTAAGAAATGGTATCATCGCCTAATTTTATTCTGGACCCCCTCCCAAACCCCTAGAATCGGCCTCCCTGTTTTTGAGGTCTAGCTACGGGCCAGCTGTTTACATGTCTGATAAAATTAATAAAATTGGGTACTTTTTCCGTTTTTTAAAGGACAATACCCCTAGATCTCTAAAATTAATCTTTTGTCCCAAGATCTCTGAAAGTAACGGCCATTGTTCCCCAGATCTCTGAAAGTAACGGCCATTGTTCCCCAGATCTCTGAAAGGAAAATAAATGGCCATGATCTCCAGATCTCAAAACCCTCTGGGAGGGCCTCAATAGTTTAGACGATAAAAATAATTACATCATCGGCTGTGTGGTGTCCTTGAGCAAGACAGATTTCCGCATATGCTCTATACTGGTTCTACCCAGGAAGACCCGAGCGCGATTTGTAATAAATTGTTTCACAAATGAAGTAAAATAAATAAGTTTAAATCATCGCATTATTTCTTTATTATGAAAGGATCAAGCCGTTACTTACATAAAGGGAGGTAATTGATAGTATAATATAGTTTTACCTAATTACCTAATTTCTAGTCTAAATACAATGATATTAATTTATATAATCATTTATATGTCTCAAAGATTGTATATAAAGAGATAAATATTGATTTTATTCTATTTTGATACAAAATATTATAATAAAATATTGTGCTGCATATCTATGTATTGTCATATACTGTAAATACTTTCTGCGCTCGTTCAAAGTCCGAGGGTAAATAAACTCTAAACTTGATTTGACTAAAAAGTTTAGAATCACACACAAACAAGCACGCGTATATAAACATCAGTCCACAATCAAAAGTGCCAAAACGGGTGAAAACCGCCGGGAATATTTTGCGGACGGTCTATAAACCTTAGAATCACACAGACATATATATGCCAATAGGCCATAAGATCCTTGAGGATAAAACATGATACAATTTATATAACAAATGATGCAATAATTATATGAAAATGTGTACAAATAAATAAAACACACATACGGGCTAACACACATGCATGCAAACCCACACACATACATGTACACCCACGCAAAACATTATTATGCGGAGAAGGTGAAATATATTGCAATCATAATTTAGTGTTTCTGAATTTTTTTTCAAATATATAAACTGTTGCAATTTTTCTTGAAACAAGAAAACTAAGACATATATTTGTTGTTCGTTCTGACTTGCATAAGTGCAAAAATTTAAACATACTTGGACTTTTCAAATAATAATATTTAAACATATTTGTGTATGTTTGCCTGTTCAGACTATAAGAAAATCATATCTCGCACACAGGATGACAATACGTTTGTATTCACTATATATTGTAATACTGGCTCAGACTTAAACGTACAAGCTGATCCTAACCGATATCCCAGCATATAGCGTAAGTGTTCAGTTGAATTTATGTTTTTACATTTCACACAAGTTATGTAAACTTAAAAACATATTATTTTAAGCTGTTTTTAACTGAATATTTCGGTTTTTTCTTATCTTGAAACGAAAACATTAAGGCATTAAAATGTTTTTTGTTGTTGTTTTTTTCGATTTTGCATAATTGCAATACGTCAATATCCATTATATACTGGAATATCGGCTCAGACAAAACGTACAAGCTGATCCTTGCCAATATTCCAATATATAGGATATTGAGTAATACATTAATTCAATTTTACACGAATGACACTTTTGACACATAATTGTATTCATGTGTATAGCACAGTTACTGTACATACAAACAGATTAGCTTTTTATTTTTACTAAGTCTTTATGTGCTGGATTATTTTTTTAAATTTCTTTATATTAAAAGTTTGGTTAACTTCATGTATTTTGCAATGAATCTAATTGCTATTTGGAGAAAGTGTTTGTGAACCTTCTTACTTGATAATGATAGAAATCTTCGAGCAATTAACTTTTGCAGTTTAGTCACATTTGTACCGTTACTGAGTTTATTTATGACAGAATAGCCAAATTGTGATTCTATGATTCTGTAGAGATTTTGTCGCATTACCGTTGATCGTGAACAATCAAACAACATGTGAGAAATAGCATTACTAAACAT
Source organism: Panopea generosa (assembly GCA_029582155.1). Lineage (NCBI taxonomy): Eukaryota > Metazoa > Mollusca > Bivalvia > Adapedonta > Hiatellidae > Panopea > Panopea generosa. The sequence goes on along the minus strand of CM055900.1, from coordinate 33,047,638 downwards.
TATCCCGCAGAAATGACATAGACATTGGTGTTTATTTTCAGACATTTGACATATCCACAATTTACTCATTGTGTGAGCACAAGCTAGTGTTTCTGGGGGTCAGTACTGTATTCCCAGATTAATGCATTTTCAATGTTAGTGTGTAAGAATCTAAATTTGCTGAAATTATTATCGCTTTGCAGATGAGATCACCAAGATTCGGTTTCGAATCCATGTACGTTAACTTTATAAATGGATTTCCATTCGATTTTATTAGGAAACGAACCTGACTGTATGTATCTGATAAGATGATGAGACATGTCATATTTTGTAAGAATATTAACAATATCGGGAATAAATCCGCGCTGACTATTATCCGATCTACATGTATATATCGAAAGGCGCGCATTGAAGATTTGCTTTATAAGTAACGTATTGGACATATTGCATAAACTTTCAAGAAAATTTAACTTTAGCTTAGCTAGCATAGCCTAGTATGCTCAAACAAATATCCGTTTGGATTCGCATTTCAAAGTTTTGTACCTTTTTCGCTGCAAGTCTTAAGAATCTTTCTAGTCGATTATAAGCTTGTTTGGTTAAGGTGTTCCAAAGCTCGGCTCCAAAGAATAGTCTAGGTATACATATTTTCGATATAAGTGATGCTGAACGAAATTGGGTTAAGATACTTCAGGTCAACTTTAACGGACAAAAGCGAGAATAACGACGATTTTGCCTTTTGACATGAGTTATTAACCTTATTACTGTCGCTTAGCCGAAAAGAATTCGAATGGATACCATTGGCAAGAATGCAGCTAAACATATCAAAGCATTATGGTAAATATTCACCAGACACCATATACATATATGTTTTACCTTTAGTACTGGAAACAATTGTTTTCAAAACAACAGAGACGAAATGAATGTATTTTGCATGCTCTATGCAGCCTCATTTCTAATGTATTAAAACAGCAATAATTATATTCTAAACATCCATTTCATCTGTGTTGTTAAAAGTCTAATAACACGCTTCCACCAAATAGGAACCTGAAAGTACTGAAGACCTGCCACGTAGTGGGCGTCCACGTGTATAGATAACAAACCACGTAATGGATGTCCATGTGTCGCAACGTGTGCCCAAGATCACTATATTACCAATATGCAACTACAGGAGTGACTACTACCAGAGCTTATAAACATGGTATAGATAACAAACCACGTAGTGGATGTCCATGTGCCACAACTTGTACCCAAGATCACTATATTATCAATATGCAAATACAGGAGTGACTACTACCGCAGCTAGTACACCTGGTATAGATAACACACCACGTAGTGGGCGTCAATATGTCACAACTTGCGCCCAAGACCACTATATTATCAATATCCAACTACAGGTGTGACAACTACCGGAGCTTATTAACACAGTATAGATAACAAATAGGACACTGGAAGTACTGAAGACCTGCCATGTAGTGGGCGTCAATGTGTCACAACTTGCTCCCAAGACCACTGTATTATCAATATCCAACTACAGGTGTGACAACTACGGGAGCTTATAATAATGGTATAGATAACAAATAGGAACCTGGAAGAACTGAAGACATGCCACGTAGAAGGCGTCAATATGTCACAACTTGCTCCCAAGACCACTATATTATCAATATCCAACTACAGGTGTGACTACTACGGGAGCTTATACATATGGTATAAATAACAAATAGGAACCTGGATGTACTGAAGACCTGCCACGTAGTGGGCGTCAATATGTCACAACTTGCGCCCAAGACCACTATATTATCAATATCCAACTACATGTGTGACTACTACCGGGGCTTATACACATGGTATAGATAACAATTAGAAATCAGGAAGCACTGAAGACCTGCCATGTAGTGGGCGTCAATGTGTCACAACTTGCGCCCAAGACCACTATATTATCAATATCCAACTACAGGTTTGACAACTACCGGAGCTTATTAACACAGTATAGATAACAAATAGGACACTGAAAGTACTGAAGACCTGCCATGTAGTGGGCGTCAATATGTCACAACTTGCGTCCAAGACCACTATATTATCAATATCCAACTACATGTGTGACAACTACCGGAGCTTATTAACACAGTATAGATAACAAATAAGAACCTGGAAAAACTTAAGACCTGCCACGTAGTGGGCGTCAATATGTCACAACTTGCGCCCAAGACCACTATATTATCAATATCCAACTACAGGTGTGACAACTACCGGAGCTTATTAACACAGTATAGATAACAAATAGGACACTGGAAGTAATGAAGACCTGCCATGTAGTGGGCGTCAATATGTCACAACTTGCGCCCAAGACCACTATATTATCAATATCCAACTACATGTGTGACAACTACCGGAGCATATTAACACAGTATAGATAACAAATAGGACACTGGAAGTACTGAAGACCTGCCATGTAGTGGGCGTCAATATGTCACAACTTGCTCCCAAGATCACTATATTATCAATATCCAACTACAGGTGTGACAACTACGGGAGCTTATACACATGGTATAGATAACAAATAGGAACCTGGATGTACTGAAGACCTGCCACGTAGTGGGCGTCAATGTGTCACAACTTGCGCCCAAGACCACTATATTATCAATATCCAACTACAGGTGTGACAACTACCGGAGCTTATTAACACAGTATAGATAACAAATAGGACACTGGAAGTACTGAAGACCTGCCATGTAGTGGGCGTCAATATGTCACAACTTGCGCCCAAGACCACTATATTATCAATATCCAACTACATGTGTGACAACTACCGGAGCTTATTAACACAGTATAGATAACAAATAGGAACCTGGAAGTACTGAAGACCTGCCATGTAGTGGGTGTCAATGTGTCACAACTTGCACCCAAGACCACTATATTATCAATATCCAACTACAGGAGTGACAATTACCGGAGCTTATACACATCGTATAGATAACAAACAGGAACCTGGAAAAATTGAAGACCTGCCACGTAGTGGGCGTCGATGTGTCACAACTTGCGCCCAAGACCACTATATTATCAATATCCAACTACAGGTGTGACAACTACGGGAGCTTATAAACATGGTATAGATAACAAATAGGAACCTGGAAGTACTGAAGACCTGCAATGTAGTGGGCGTCAATATGTCACAACTTGCGCCCAAGACCACTATATTATCAATATCCAACTACAGGAGTGACAATTACCGGGGCTTATACACATGGTATAGATAACAAATAGGAACCTGGAAGAACTGAAGACATGCCACGTAGTGGGCGTCTATGTGTCACAACTTGCTCCCAAGACCACTTTATTATCAATATCCAACTATAGGTGTGACAACTACCGGAGCTTATACACATCGTATAGATAACAAATAGGAACCTGGAAGTACTGAAGACATGCCACGTAGTAGGCGTCAATGTGTCACAACTTGCGCCCAAGATCACTATATTATCAATATCCAACTACAGGTGTGACTACTACGGGAGCTTATAAACATGGTATAGATAACAAATAGGAACCTGGAAGAACTGAAGACATGCCACGTAGTAAGCGTCAATGTGTCACAACTTGCGCCCAAGATCACTTTATTATCAATGTCCAACTACAGGTGTGACTACTACGGGAGCTTATACACATGGTATAGATAACAAATAGGAACCTGGAAGTACTGAAGACCTGCCATGTAGTGGGCGTCTGTCACAACTTGTGCCCAAGATCACTATATTTTCAATATCCAACTACAGGTGTGATAACTACAGGAGCTTATACACATCGTATAGATAATAATTAGGAACCTGGAAGTCCTGAAGACCTGCCACGTAGTGGGCGTCAATGTGTCACAACTTGCGCCCAATACCACTATATTATCAATATCCAACTACAGGTGTGACTACTACCGGGGTTTATAGATAACAAATAGAAACCTGGAAGTACTGAAGACCTGCCACGTAGTGGGCGTCCATGTGTCACAACTTGCGCCTAAGACCACTATATTATCAATATCCAACTACTGGTGTGACAACTACGGGAGCTTATACACATGGTATAGGTAACAAATAGAAACCTGGAAGTAATGAAGACATGCCACGTTTTGGGCGTCAGTGTGTCACAACTTGCGCCCAAGACCACTATATTATCAATATCCAACTACAGGTGTGACTACTACGGGAGCTTATACACATGGTATAGATAACAAATAGGAACCTGGAAGTAATGAAGACATGCCACGTTTTGGGCGTCAGTGTGTCACAACTTGCGCCCAAGACCATATATTATCAATATCCAACTACAGGTGTGACTACTACGGGAGCTTATACACATGGTATAGATAACAAATAGGAACCTAGAAGTAATGAAGACATGCCACGTTTTGGGCGTCAGTGTGTCACAACTTGCGCCCAAGACCACTATATTATCAATATCCAACTACAGGTGTGACTACTACGGGAGCTTATACACATGGTATAGATAACAAATAGGAACCTGGAAGTACTGAAGGTCTTCCATGTAGTGGGCGTCAATATGTCACAACTTACGCCCAAGACCACTATATTATCAATATCCAACTACAGGTGTGACTACTACGGGAGCTTATACACATGATATAGATAACAACTAGGAACCTGGAAGAACTTAAGACCTGCCATGTAGTGGGCGTCAATGTGTCACAATTTGCGCCCAAGATCACCATATTATCAATATCCAACTACAGGTGTGACTACTACGGGAGTTTATACACATGGTATAGATAACACATAGGAACATTGAAGTACCGAAGACCTGCCATGTAGTGGGCGTCAATGTGTCACAACTTGCACCCAAGACCACTTTATTTTAAATAATCAACTACAGGTGTGAATACTACCGGAGCTTATACACATGGTATAGATAATAAATAGGAACCTGAAAGTACTGAAGACCTGTCACGTTGTGGGCGTCAATGTGTCACAACTTGCGCCCAAGATCACCATATTATCAATATCCAACAACAGGTGTGACTACTACGGGAGTTTATACACATGGTATAGATAACAAATAGGAACCTGGTAGTACTGAAGGCCTGCCATGTAGTGGGCGTCAATGTGTCACAACTTGCTCCCAAGACCACTTTATTTTAAATAATCAACTACAGGTGTGACTACTACGGGAGCTTATACACATTGTATAGATAACAAATAGGAACCTGGAAGAACTGAAGACCTGCCACGAAGTGGGCGTCAATGTGTCACAATTTGCGCCCATGATCACTATATTATCAATATCTAACAACAGGTGTGACTACTACTGGAGCTTATACACATGGTATAGATAACAAATAGAAACCTGGAAGTACTGAAGACCTGCCATGTAGTGCATGTCAATGTGTCACAACTTGCGCCCAAGATCACTATATTATCAATATCCATCTACATGTGTGACTACTACCGGAGCTTATACACATGGTATAGATAATAATTAGAAATCAGGAAGCACTGAAGACCTGCCATGTAGTGGGCGTCAATGTGTCACAACTTGCGCCCAAGATCACTATATTATCAATATCCAACTACATGTGTGACTACTACGGGAGCTTATACACATGGTATAGATAACAATTAGAAATCAGGAAGCACTGAATACCTGGTATGTAATGGGCATCAATGTGTCACAACTTGCGCCCAAGACCACTATATTATCAATATGCAACTACATGTGTGACTACTACCGGAGCTTATACACATGGTATAGATAACAATTAGAAATCAGGAAGCACTGAAGACCTGCCATGTAGTGGGCGTTAATGTGTCACAACTTGCGCCCAAGACCACTATATTATCAATATCCAACTACATGTGTGACTACTACCGGACCTTATACACATGGTATAGATAACAATTAGAAATCAGGAAGCACTGAAGACCTGCCACGTAGTGGGCGTCAATGTGTCACAACTTGCGCCCAAGATCACTATATTATCAATATCCAACTACAGGTGTGACTACTACGGGAGCTTATTCACATGTTATAGATAACAAATAGAAACCTGGAAGTACTGAAGACCTGTCACGTTGTGGGCGTCAATGTGTCACAACTTGCGCCCAAGATCACTATATTATCAATATCCAACTACAGGTGTGCATAATATTGGAGCTTATTCACATGGTATAGATAGCAAATATGAACCTGGAAGTACTGAAGGCCGGCCAGAGGTACCATAGATGAAATTCCAAGGTTTATGACATTTTAAACTATTTATCGGACGTTATTTTTGTTCAGTTAAGAAATTGACAACACAGATCAACACTTGATATTGTGTTGCAAATATGCAGATGTTAGTTTGTCCCAGTAGAAACCAGCAATAACCATTTTTGACCATACATGTACAGATAACAGAACTCTTACCAGATAAATGCATTCAATATCAATGATGACGTCATGTCAGTACGGAAGTATGAAACGATTATCTTGATGAGTCGTGAAGGGAAACGTTATAGTTCAAAGAGTCGGCGAAACTGGATGAGTGTTGCTCTAGGACTGTGAGACGATAGCTACAGCCGATCAAACAGAACTTAAAGACGAAACGCTTACTGATACGAGGGAAGTTTATCTATTTAGCTTTTTGTCGATCAAATGTTGCAAATAGACAATACATAGTTGAAGCAGTAATACAAATGCGGATTTATCAATCCACTTATCTATAACATGAGCATAAACAGGGAGCAGACGTAAGAGATTGACCAGGTGCAATCGATAAGCTGGAAGCCGAAGCCAGCATAAGCATTGATATAATTAGCCCGACAAATGTCTTCATTTCACAATTAAGAAAATGTTAAGTGTTCAACAGTAGTAAATAAAGCTTTAATAATGAACATACAAGTTTCATCAGTCGGACCAACACTTCTTTCAACTGATCTGTTTATGTATGGATTTATGGTTTATACAACATTTTCTGTCGATAAAATACAGTAGATTTACTCTCATGACGAAAAGGAATGTATATATAAATTTGAACAAGGACAATTCATGGAAACGCTATGTTTTAAAACTGCTCTTGTTCTTAACTTTGCTTGAAATGCTAAATTGGCTTTACATGTCGTGGACAAGCATGCATCTACTTGCCAGCATAACCGTATCGGTAAATATTCAGTTCAATAATGGTTTTAACTGGTATAGTTCAATCACAAAGGTGATCAGAATGTTATTTTTTGGTCGTTTTGCATTAAGAATTAATCAGTAATGGCGGCCATCTTGAATATCGGCCATTTTGAAATTACATAAACTAACAACGGTATCAATGTTATATAAACATATGGAGTGTTTTATAATTATAAGAAATGAAAAACACCAAAGCCAGTAAATAATTGCTATAATACTACATAAATGTTAATTTAGAAGGTTTATTTTAAAATATTTTTTATCTTTTACATAAAATCACGTTCAAGCCATCGACCAAATAATGATTTTAGAAACTTTTTTTATATACGAGTAACCTCGACATTACTTATAATAGTTACTAAAACAGTAATTAATGCCTTAGATATTGTTTTAGACATGCAACATGTGTTTTTCAATATTTTGGAAGGATAGAAACCATGCCGTTACTATAACTGGCATCATTTGTGACCTGCTCTGGGGAAAAACATTTTGCATGTTGCTTTAAATTCGCTGTTCAAATAAAAATACTACTTTTCCTTTCCTTTCTATATTTCAATACAGCAATAAAGACATATGTTTAGTATTCACAAAACGATCTCAACACACACAGAACATATTGAGAACTTTCCGTGTGGCTGTTTTGATAAAGGCAATATATCTCGTATGATGTAAAAAAAATAACGGCCAATGTTTAAGTGATTTCCCTTATAGGAGCCTTTTTCATCTTCGCAACATATTGCAATATGTTAACATAAGATTGGTAATCGACCAGACGCTTATTTGTATCGAAAACTATTTAAAAAAAGGCTTTTAGAATATCCACCATCATCAAGCGTTACACACCCTTCATAATAGATGCACCACCCCTTCCAGAGTAACGGCGCTGAATAAAATCGTCACTAAATCGTACACCAACAGGTACCTAATAGGGTGAAACTATACTGTTGAGGAGAATGTTGTTTCTGATAGAAAAGTATATGTCAAATTATGTTGGGTAACAAAACAGTTTTCGGTCATTTAAAACATTTGTTCAAATGTTTCCACCGAAAATTCCTTGTATTTTCCGAATTTTTAAGAAAACGGCTACAGTTTGTAAAAGTTTGGTATATGCCGAGTGGTCAGAAATGTCACAGCAACATATTGCTCGACTCAGATTTTCCAAACATATCAAAAAGGGTTAAAAAACGATTAGTTTTCTTACCGCTAGTTGCGAATCCCACCACCATTTCAGCGTTATTACACCGTCATCCGACGTCACGTCCACCGCCTCCTCCAGAAACGATTGGAGTCGGTGATCACAATTGTGTCAATGCTTCATCACCGTTGTGCTGCCGTGCTGTCGTAACATGCCGTCTTTGTCATCGCGCCTTCATGCCAGAAACATTGTGCCACCTCTCCATCACCAAGTGTTATCATAGAACACTTTACTGTCTGATACGTGCAAACGAAAGTAAACAATGGAAGCTATCCTGGATTTCAGTATTCGGGCGTACTTAGTGTCAGCTGCTCTTTCTGTTTCAAGCGAACATTGAAAGTCAGATGTCGGAGTAGTGCTGTTTTTTATAAGCATTGTTTTTTCAAGATGACCGACGATAGTGATACGCATCACTTGTTCATTCTATAGATGATTATGGTAAATGTCTTTGTATTCTACATCTATCGGCTCAATGTTTTACTAAGATCCTCCGTTTACTCAAACAAATGCGTTTAAAAAAAGCAACAACAAAAAAAAACATGTACAAAGATCATTAATTCGTGTTTACGAAATTTGAAGCGACTATGGCCATATATTTTGGAAGTAAAGAACATTTTACGCCATCTGATTGGTATCAGAATATACAAATTTCAAACGGGCTGGTGTTTACGCCATCTGAGCGATATATGGTATACAAACTCAACCAGGCTGCTGTTTACGCCATCTGAGTGGAATAAAGATATACAAATTTCAAACATGATGCTGTTTACTCCATCTGAGTGGTATCAGAATATACAAACAAACAGGCTGCTGTTTACGCCATCTGAGTAATATCAGGATATACAAACAAACAGGCTGATGTTTACGCCATCTGAGTGGTATCAGGATATACAAACAAACAGGCTGCTGTTTCACCCACATATACATGTACTTAAATACTTCAAATCTTAAATCTAAGAAAATCAAGCAGTAACACAACACAGTGAGTTTCTGGGAAAACTTTTTTTATCTTTCGTTATTTTTATTGACAAAGTATCGCAGTTTGAAGAGTACGACTGTGCGATCACAAAAAGGTAATCAAAAGCATTATAAATTGCCGATTTATATCACAATTATAATCTTAAGACCCCAAAAATGCATGCTTTCCCGCTGGAAAGTCGTTTCGTCCAAGTTGGAAAGATATATTTCCAGCCTGTAAATTCCAAATTGGAATCGGACATCTTTTTTAGAATTGGCCAATTGGAACCGAGGTTTTCCAATTGGAGGGTTCCAATATTGTGATATCGGTGTTATTTAATTGGAAAGAGCCGGTGTTATGTTATATTCACACGCACTACGGAAAGTCCACGCTGTACGGTTGTACAATAATGCTTTTTTTATCTGTGTTACTTTAAGTTCTGTATTGATATTTTAATGATTTGTTTCATTATACCTAAACTTTAAATTGATTAAGGTTAGAAGAAATAGTTCAATATAATGTTTAAAATCACATTCAAAATCAATCAATATTGACAAAATGTACGGTTTTATCCTCAATGCGTTCTTTTTTGAATCCTTAATTCTCGAAAGATACTCAAGAAAGAAACAAAGAAACCTTACAAAACTTATTTGATATAATACATTTTCAATCGGACATATTGTCAAAGTTACCAATATTTTAAGTTTTATCAGAAAAGAAATCATCCGCAATTTACTTATTTCCTCACACTGTATATTTTTCGACGTCAAATGGTTCTTTTCAAAACCTTAATTCACGAAAGATATCAAAGATACCAATATGAATTCCTCACAATAACCATTTTGTATACTATATTTTCAATCGCCAATACTTTTAAAGTTATCTTAATAAGCTTAGATTGATTAAATATTTAATGTTCCTCCAAAATGTTTCCTTTCCCGAAAATCAACATTTCGCCGCCATTGTTTCTACGCGTGTACCGTTCAGAAAGATCTTGACTCTAAATAAACGGTGTTAGTTATTTTATTTGATTTTATGACCTTTGAAAATGCAAGTTTGATATATCATTCAACAACAAACATATGAAGATATATTTTCATTGTGTTTTGAGGGAAATATAAGAGATTAAATCCAGGTATTTGTTTCACAATATTTTGCCTCGCTTTCGAAAAATCAAGTCGTTAATTTGACAACATACAAATCCTTATGTTTTTTAATAGTTATATTAATTTTCTATAAAGAATGAACAATGGGGAAATTGAAAACATTTTTATAACAAAAAATAACATGCTGAAAGAATTTACGAGTGCTTTTGATGAGTAAGTTATGTTCAAGTTGACACCTTCCAGGTGTGACGTCATATTTACATATATTGATGGTGGATTCACTTTTCAGAAACTCACAACTTTTTTATTTTTTAAGTTTTGAAATTAAGTGTAGTGTAAGAAAATCATATGTCAACTAAAATATTGAGTATATATAGATCAGAAAATCTAGTGCCAAGTAAGAAAAGTCTAGTGCTGCGTAAAGATGTTGTATATCGAGTGATAAAATCTAGTGTCATGTATGAAAATATAGTGTCAAACAAGGAAATTGAATATTCTGTAACGATGGTGAGTAAATATAGATTAGAAAATCTAGTGCCCAGTAAGAAAAATATATAGTCGAGTAAGGATGTTGTGTATCGAGTGAGAAAATCTAATGTCACATATGAAAATATAGTGTCAAATAAGGAAATCAAATGTTGCGTAAGGATGTTGAGTATACATAGATTAGAAAATCTAGTGCCAAGTAAGAATATCTATAGCTGAATAAGGATGTTGTGCATCGAGTGAAAAAATCTAGTGTCACGTATGAAAATATAGTTTCAAACAAGGAAATTCAATGTTGTGTAAGGATGTTGATTATACATACATAAAAAAAACTTATGCCCAGTAAGAAAAATCTGTAGTCAAATAAGGATATTTGTATTCAGTGAGAAAAGTGTCGCATATGAAAATATAGTGTCATATAAGGAAATCAAATGTTCGGTAAGGATGTTGAGTATACATAGATTAAAAAATATATTGCCCAGTAAGAAAAATTTATAGTTGAGTAGGGATTTTGCATATTGAGAGAGAAAATCTAGTGTCGCGTATGAAATTATAATGTAAAATAAGGAATTTGAATTTCGTGTAAGGATATTAAGTACTGTACATATAGAATAGAAATTCTAGTGCCGAGTAAGAAAAATCTATAGTCAAGTAAAGGTGTTGTGTATTGAATGCGAAAATCTGATGTCACGTATGGCAATACAGTTAAATAAGAAATTTGAATGTCGTGCTTTGATGTTGAGTAAAATATATATTATAAAATCTAGTGTCCAGTAAAAAAAATCTATAGTCAAGTAAGGATGTTGTATATCAAGTGAAAAAATCTAGTGTTGCGTATGCCAATATAGTGTTAAATAAGAAATCTGAATGTCGTGCTATGATGTTGAGTAAAAATAGATTAGAAAATCTAGAGCCCAGTAAGAAAAACCTATAATCAAGTAAAGAAGTTGTGTATCAAGTGAAAAAATCTAGTGTCACGTATGAAAATATAGTGTGAAATAAGAATTTTGAATGCTGTGTAAGAATGTTGAGTAAATATAGATTAGAAAATCTAGTATCCATTAAGAAAAAATTACAGTCAAGTAAGGATGTTGTGCATTGAGCGAGAAAATTTAGTGTCACGTATGAAAATGAAGTGTCAAATAAGGTATTTGAATGTTGTGTAATGATGTTGAGTACATTTAGATTAGAAAATCTAGTGCCCAGTAAGAAAAAGCTATAGTCAAGTAAGGATGTTGTTTATTGAGTGAGAAAATCTAGTGTCGTGTATGAAATTATAATGTCAATTAAGGAATTTGAATGTCCTGTAAGGATGTTGAGTATATATAGATTAAAAATTCTAGTGCACATTAAGAAATATCTATGGTCTAGTAAAGATGATTTGCATCAAGTGAGAAAATCTAGTGTCACGTATGAAAATATAGTGTCAAATAAGGAATTTGAAAGTTGTGTAAGGATGTTAAGTATAATTATATAGATTACAAAATCTAGTGCCCAGTAAGAAAAATATATAGTAGAGTATTCAGTAAGGATGTTGTGTATCGAGTCAGAAAATCTGTTGTCGCGTATAAAAATATAGTGAATTTGAATGTTGTGTAAGGAAATTGAGTATATATAAATTAGAAAAATTTGGTGCTCAGTAAGAAAAATATATAGTCGAGTAAGGATGATGTGTACCGAATGAGAAAATTTGGTCTTGTTTATGAAAATATAGTGTCAAATAAGGAATTTGAATGTCGTGTAAGGAAGTTGAGTATTTATAAATTAGAAATTCCAGTACCAAGAAAGAAAAATCTATAGTCAACTAAGGATTTTGTGTATCAAGTGAGAAAATCTAATGTCACGTATGAAAATAAAGCGTCAAATAAAGAATTTGAATTTTGTGTAACAATGTTGAGTATATTTAGATTAGAAAATCTATTGCCCAGTAAGAAAAAGCTATAGTCAAGTAAAAATGTTGTTTATTGATGAGAAAATCTAGTGTCGTGTATAAAATTATAATGTCAAATAAGAAATTTGAATGACATTTAAGGATATTTAGTACATTTAGATAAGAAATTCTAGTGCTGAGTCAGAAAAATCTATAGTCAAGTAAGAATGTTTTGTATCAAGTGAGAAAATAAAGTGTCGTGAATGAGAAATTTGAATGTCGTGTAATGATGTTGAGTAAATATAGATTAGAAAATATAGTGCTCAGTCAGAAAAATCTATAGTCAAGTAAGGATGTTGTGGATCAAGTGAGAAAATATAGTGTCGCACATGACAATATAGTGTTAAATAAGAAATTTGAATGTCGTGTAATGATGATGAGTAAATATAGATTAAAAAATCTAGTGCCCAGTAAGAAAAATCTATAGTCATGTAAGGATGTTGTGTATTGAGTAAATAAATATAGTGTCACGTATGACAATATAGTTTCAAATAAGGAATTTGAATGCCATGTCAAGAAGTTGAGTACAGAAAGATTAGAAATTCTTTTGCCCAGTAAGAAAAATCTATAGTCAAGTAAGGATTGTGTGTATCAAGTGAGAAAATCTAGTGTCACGTATGAAAATAATGTGAAATAAAAAATTTGAATGCCGTGTGAGAATGTTGAGTAAATATAGATTAGAAAATCTAGTGCCCAGTAAGAAAAATCTATGGTCAAGTAAAGATGATTTGCATCAAGTGAGAAAATCTAGTGTCGCATATGAAAATATAGTGCCAAATACGGAATTTGAATACTGTGTAAGATGTTGAGTATATATAGATTAGAAAATCCGGTGCCCAGTAAGAAAAATCTATAGTAAAGTAAGGATGTTGTGTTTCAAGTGAGAAAATCTAGTGTCACATATGAGAATATAGTGTCAAATAATGATTTTGAATGTTGTGTGAGGATGTTGAGTATATATAGTTTAGAAAATCTAGTGCCCAATAAGAAAAATCTGTAGTCGAGTTAGGATGTTGTTTATTGAGTAAGAAAATCTAGTGTCACGTATGAAAATATAGTGTAAGATAAGAAATGTGAATGTTTTGTAAGGATGTTGAGTGTATATAGATAAGAAAATCTAGTTCCCAGTAAGAAAAATATATATTCAAGTAAGGATGTTGTGTATTGAGTGAGAAAATCTAGTATCGCGTATGAAAATATTGTGTCAAATAAGGAAATCAAATGTTGTGTAAGGTTATTGAGTATATATAGATTCGAAAATCTAGTGCCCATTATGAAAAATCAATAGTCATGTAAGGATATTGTGTATCAAGTGAGAAAAGGTACGAAACTTATCGTACAGTTGGTGCTTGCCTTGCTTTATTTAAGTACCAAACATATGTAATATGTAGGTAACATTTGTCTTGTATAATTTCGGTAGAAGCAGGTGCTTATCATCCATTGGTGCTTTTCATGTGTAAATTAGGTACCAAAACGTGTGGTTCACATGGTGTAAGTGCATGTCTATTGTATATTAGGCATCAAACGTGTGGTTCCCCTGCAGTAAGTGCTTGTCTTGTGTAATTTAAGTACCAAACACGTACTTACATGTATCATGCAGGTAGCGTATGTCTTTTTTAATTTTGGTACCAATCTTGTGGTTCTCATGTTGTCCGTGCCTTAATTGTGTAATTTAGGTACCAATCGTGTGCATATCATGAAAATTGTGCTTGTCTTGTGTAATTTAGGTACCAAACGTGTGCATCTCATGCCGTTGGTGCCTGTCTTGAGTGTTTTAGGTATTTAACGTGTGTTTTTTCTTATGCGGTTGTTGCCTGTCTTGTGTAATTTATGTACCATTCACGTGCTTATCATACAGGTAAAAATTTTCGTGTGCAATTTAGGTATCAAACATGTGGTCCTTATGCCGTTGGTGTTTTAATTGTGTTGTTTAGGTACAGTTACAGTCTCTCTGATGATTTATATACATCATTACGGTTCGTTGCCATTTGCCCGTCAATACTGAGTGAAGTGATACACTTTTAGAACTATGTTACACAATGAGCCGTTTCTCGAAGTCATATATCAGAGTGACTACGAAGACAATTCCGCCACCACCACCACAACGACCACCACCACTACTACTACAACGCTACCACTACTACTACTACTACTGTTACTTCTACTACTACTATTACTACTACTGCTGCTGCTGCTGCTGCTGCTGAATGAACTTTTCTTTTACGATTTAAAGAATCAAAGAATGTTTGCGTGTTAATTAACAGTTTCAGAGAAAATAGTTGTTTTATATATACATGGACATACCATTTGTTAACCAAAGACCCCCCTCCTGCAAGAGTGCTAACAATAAAATATGGCCCCAAGATATGTTCATAACATGTGGTAAGTTATAATAGAATGTAGGACAAAACCTCCCTACGGACAAAACCCCCTATACTGTTTTTAATAGAGTGGACAAAATCCCCTACAACAATTTATCAGAGTGGACAAAAAACCCTACATTTTTTTAGTATTCAATAAATAAGAAACCATGTCAACTTTTATTTTTTATTAATGTATAACAAGTTAAACAATTGTATTTATAGCACGTGGTATATTATTTTCTTTTATTCCTTAAATAAAACATTTCAGTTATAGTATGCATTACAGAAACATGAAGATGTGATATAAAATGTAGCACATATCAGCTAAGCGCATAATACTAAATAGTGTAATAGTACATTCATTTATCAGTCATTTGTCTTACAATTTTTAATGTAATCTTATACATATGTTCTATGCTAATTTCTGGGAGAGATTTTTCTTCTTGTTGAAGCACATAATAATGTTAAAGTACATTCATTTATCAATCATTTGTTTTAAAACTTTTACAATATTTAATGTAATCTAATACAATGTCCTATGCTATAAGAGAAATTCTGGGAGAGATTTTTCCTTCTTGTTGAAGCACATAATAATGTAATAGTACATTCATTTATCAATCATTTGTTTTAAAACGTTTACAATTTTTAATGTAATCTTATACAATGTTCTATGCTAATTTCTGGGAGAGATTTTTCTTTCTTGTTGAATTGTTCACATAGAGATTTGAGTTTATGTTGATGCACTACAGTTTGTCTCTTCACTCGTTTTTTAGCCGGCTCTCCACGTTGGTATCTTAAGTGCTCTGTTTCTACATTGGAGCAGTCTTTTTGCAGGCAGGATATGACAGTCCAGATAGATAGGATTGGTTGGCCAACCAAAACCCTGAAACCATTGTTCTAGGACTCACAGACATTGTTTGTCCTGTGTTGTCCATGAAGAGTTGCATCATGGACATTCCAGATTTGAGGCACATGCGGCGGAATCATATTACACCAGACTTGGGCATGACAGATCTGTATGGACCAGAAACATAGGTAGTATCAAAGTACTCCAACAGAGCACTAAGATTATCAGGAACAGTTTCCTTAAGCACTGACATTCCATTTTTAACACTATCAACTGGTAGAAATGCAAGACCGTCAATCATACCACAGAAGTGTCTTATTTCATCACTAGCCTTATAGCCAGATTGAAGACCCAGCTCTTGGATCTTTTCCCGTGTACTCTGTGTGAGATGATAGAAACACCTTTGGATATTGATGTTGGGGATGATGACAGACTTCACGGTGTTGTGGATGGCGATTTCATAATCAGCGACGATGGTAGATAGATTGGGTCGCGGATTTATGTGGAGGCATGTATCAAGAATTGTTGTGAGACACTCCGCATAGTCACTGATTTTTTTATTGAAGGAGAGCGTACACTGATGACACATGGAATGCCCCAAGAGGCACACGTATCACAAACAACTGAGAAAACTGGGATGGGCATGTTGAATGTGTCCCATCCATAAACCAGGTATCGGCATTAGATAATAAATCCAGACCTATATCACTTGAAAACACTAGAATTCTGATTGTAGTAGACCTATTGTCATATATTAGGAATTCTCAAAAGAGATTTCAATGTAAACAGTGTATCAGAAACTGTTTTGTTAATTAATCAATTATGTGTTCATTAAATTTAAAAAAAGCAATTGAAATAATTACCTCTTTTGGTTTACCGAATAGCTTGTCCGTAACTATTTGGACAGGTTTACCCCTGTTCGCTTGAGCGCTGACTTTAATCTCAGCCTTTATTTTGAGAGCAGTAATATGGGGGTCTGCTTCATGGTTGTGGTTGGTGCTGAATTTGATTTCTGTGACCTGAAATATATAAAAACAATATTTTTTTAGATTATTATGATAAAATAATGATTTGTATTTACAAACAAATAACAGTATGCATGGTTAAATGAAGCTTTACATTTAAAAATCATTCTATGAAATAATAAAGATATAATATTAAGTTCATTATATTTTCATGATTTAATTTATTGTATATTTAAAACTTACTGCAAGATCAGTGGTTATCGTGCCTTTGCAACTGTGACTGTATCTGTTAGAACATTCCCAGCGAATAGTAAATTTGGTTTTGTACAATGTTGTGTAGCTGAAGCCCTCATAGTGGAGCTTGTTAGAACCTTTGTTGTTGAGTATGATTTCCATTTTGGAGTGTGGGCCATAAAGATTTTACTAGATCTTATATATATATTAATTTCTCAGTTTTCTTTAATTAGTTGAACACTGATCAAACTAAATATGAAAACAACTTTAATTGTCTTAATTAGTGTCCAACATTTAATGATAACTTGATTATAGTTCAAATTATCTTAAAGACAAACAACAAACAACCCTAATTACCAATATTTTATTAATTATATTATTTAATTTAGACTACTATTTACAGACAAACATCCAACCATTTAGCATAATGTACATCAATTATGAATGGCTGATTTATTATTGCAACAAACAACCTTAATTACCATTTTTTTTTAATTATATTATTCAATTTAAACTATTATTTACAAACAAACATCTAACCATATTGACAATTATGAATGGCTGATGTGATTTATTATTGCCTTGATTGAAACTGGCTTTATTATATGAAGATTAGATGCATTTACTGTAAGACATTATATTCACAACTGACCATTATATCAAAAAATATTTAGGGTTTTTTGTCCACTAAGAAAAAATGATCTAGAGGATTTTGTCCACTCTGTAAAAAGAAGTGTGTGTGTGTGTGGGGGGGGCGGGGGGTCCACTCTGATAAATTGTTGTAAGGGGTTTTGTCCACTCTATTAAAAACAATGTAGGGGGTTTTGTCCGTAGGGGATTGTGTCCGTCTTCCATTATTTTGAATAAATAATTTTATTTCTGCGCAAGTTAATTACAAATTGTCTTAATTTCTGAGTATATTTTTTTTATGAAATATATTTAGTATTTTCGTCCTTTTTACAGTTTTTCACAAGCACTTTCAGCTTTTACAAGCATCCTCGTAAATGATAACTTGATTATGGATATATGTGTATTTTTATTATCAGTATACATCAATGTCTCGGAGCCCTATCAATATAAAGGGATGTATCCGACAATGTCGCAAATTGAGCTTTCTTGTTCCAGTATAAAAACACTCTTTTCATCTGTGGACCAGTAAAATAGTATACCTAGATTATAAAATGTATTTTATCGTTACACTTTAAATATATGTACTTTAACCGATATCCTAAACTTTCTTTATACAATTTTGTTCCGCGTAAGTTTTAAAGTTTCATTGCAAAGTTTGGCACATATACTGAATATATTATATGATATGATTCGCAATTTATTATAAACGTACGTTTTTAAAAATAATATTTCGATTTTCGATTTTATTATCTGTTCTCAAGTGTTTAATTTGTCCATCAGTGAGGTATAAAGTGGATTTTCTTAAAGTATGTATTGGACATCGATACTACCTTCTGTTAGCCCACATGGTCCCACAGCCTGTGACGAGGGGAATACAATAACGCACTGTCACTGATTAGGTTCATGCTGTGTGACGACATAGTGTCCAAAGTTTTTTGAGTCATACTGTTCCGGCATGTAATCGTATAAAAAACTGTGTGGCTTATTAACACTTTCGCCATTTTTTTAAAAAGGTATGTATTTCTAATATTTTGGGGCATCGAATGTTAAAGCAACACATCCACGTTTGAACTTTTAAAAAAAAGTTAATTGAGTTATGAGCACATTTCCCATACAAACATATGATCAATTAGCTGTATATGAGCATATAAACACAATCCCGAACAAAATGATGCCCAAATTATAATGCGTGACTAACACTTTATAAAACAAGCGTGTAACTCACCGCAGTAAAAAGAAATTGTCAAAATGACTTTCAAGGTTGGTAAAGTACACTACGCACTAAAACATGAAGTTTTTTAATACGACTTGCATAATTAAATTTGAAGCCAAGTTGGAATCCTCAGCAATTTAAAAATAATTTATAAAGCGTTTGTCACGCTTTATAATTTGGACATCTTTTTTTATAATTATAAAGCGCTCTGGATAGTGTTTGTTAGCACATATACAGCTCACTGACCATATATTTATGTATGGGAAATGTGCTCACAACTCAATTGAAAAAACTTTTTTAAAAAGTTTAAACGTGGATGTGTTGCTTTAACATACCTTAATTGCGATAATTTCTTTGAGTCAACTACTTATACTACTTCTGCAACAAATACTGCAAGACTATATCAAATATGAACAGCACGAGTGTTAATCGGTCAGTGTAACTTGAGGAATTAAAGGATATTTAAAATGGATATTTAGTTTAAAAGTGTAAAAATGAATGTCTAAATAGTTTTGGAATAAGTGTTGCGCTAAAAATTATAGTTATTCAGCATGAGCGTATCACAATTTGGACATAAATGAAAGTCGCTATACGTCCCTATTGGAAATCATTGACATATTTGAACGTGCAGCACGGGCTTGTCGTTATACATACTCAACATTGCGTATTGTGTATGTAAACACAGTGACACGTTGAGTTGTACACACATATTAACTATGGCGGACAGTGACAATGAATATGTTGAAGCAATGGAACAAAGAGTGGAACCTGTTTCAGTTGGTAAAACACCCAAACCAAAAACCAAACGCAAGGGTTCACCTCTACAAAAAACTGAACTTAAACGACAAAATTCGCTACCAGATATAGCAAAATTAACGGGAGCTTCAAAAGGTTTGTCTTTCTCCGATATGCTACTTATAAGTTTTAATGATATTACCTTCATCAATGGTGTAGCCCCAATTATTTAAGACATGATATCACCATAAATAAAGAATGCCATTGAAAATGCTGTTAGTACTGCTGTTAGCAACCTACGTTCAACCGTTATAGACCAGGTCGTATACTCCAATGCTAAACTACAAGAGACAGTCAACAAACAGATGTAAATGATTGAACGACAAAAATCTTTGATTGAAAGTCAATCTCTTGAACTTAAACAGAAAACCGAAAACATTTCTAGTCTTGAAAACAAAGTTAAATGCCTTTCAACGGATATTCGCTCCATGAAACTTGCCTCCAACGATTTGGAGCAATATGGTAGGAGAAATTCTAACAGAATCACAAATTTACCGACTATCAATCATGCTACAGAGGCTGATCTAACAAAACACATAGTTGGTTTTATTAACACCAAAGTCCTACCAACTTGCGAAAATATTTCCGAATGATGTGGAAAGATGTCATCCAATTGGCAAGCAAAATACGTATGGATATAAACAAATCATTGTTAAATTTGCCCGATACCACACAAAAAGTAAGATATTTGCTGCTAAATCTCGATTGAAGAACAATACAGACAAAATATTTCTTTCTGAAGATTTCACTTCTTTCAACCACTCCATCATCAAATCTCTCTTGTCATTGAAAAAATCTGGTAAGAATGATAGTTTTTGGACGCGGAACGGCAATGTCATTGCTTAAAAATCGCCCGGCAGTGTACCTGCTAGAATTTTTGATACTGCTGAAATACCAGCTACGTTCGGCCTACTGTAGCTTTCTCATATTTTGGCAAAGATACCGTACGTGGCTCAACTCACCGATTCGACAGGTGACAGCTGATTTAAGTTTTGTGCTCAATAACATCACGGAAATCCAGTTCTATAAATAATTTAGTTTTAATACTTGAGTGGCGTGTGATTATTTTTCCCGTGCACAAAGTACGCGTTATAAATAAAATAAAAAAGTATGGGACACACGCGACTGCAGAATGGAAAGTTTGACAAGCAACTTAGATAAAACCATTCATTCATCAAAGTGTATTAGCTTGTTTACAAATAAAAAAAAGTGTAATACAAACGATTAGTGAATATTAATAGGTTGATATCAAAATGATGAAACTGAATATATTGATGATTATAATAATGATAATGGTGATGATGATGATTATAATGATGATAATGGTGATTGTTAATATGTTGATGATTATAATGATGAAAATGGTGATTATTAATCAGATTGATGATTATAATGATGAAAATGGAGAATATTAATATGTTGATGATTATAATGATAATAATGGTGATGCTGTTGATGATGCTGTTGATTATGATGATGATAATGGTGATTATTGATATATAAATGATTATTATGATGATAATGAGGAAACTAAATGTATTGATGATTATAATGATGATAATGGTGATATTGATGAAGATGTTGATGATTTGATGACGATAATGGAGATGTTGATGCTGATAACGATGATGTTAGTGATTATTAAATGATAATAATGAAGATGCCATGATATTTATGATGATGTTGATGATTATAATAATGATAATGGAGAAGTTGATGATGATGATGTTGATAATAATCATAAAGATGATAAGGGTGATTTTGACGAGGACTATAATGATGATTATGGATTATTAATATGTTGATGATTATAATAATGATAATGGAGTTGATGATGATGATGATGATGATGATGATGATGATGATTGGTGAGGATTATAATGATAATAATGGTGATGTTGATGATGATGATGTTGATGATTTTAATGACGAAAATGGTGATTATTAATATGTTGATGATTATAATGATGATAATGGCGATTATTTATATGTTGATGATTATAATGATGAAAATGGTGATTATTAATATGTTGATGAATATAAAGGTGATAATGGAGATGTTGATGATGATGATTATTACTAAAATGATAATAATGGTGATGATGTCGATGAGTATGATGATAATAATTGTGATGTTGATGATGATGTTGATGATGATAATGGTGATGTTGTTGATGATGTTGATGATGATTATAATGATGATAATTGTGATGTTGTTGATGATGATAATAATGATAATGGAGATATTGGAGATAATGTTGATGATCATACTGACAATAATGATGACGTTGACGGAGATGATGATGATTATGGTAATGTTGATGATTATAATGGTGATTATTAATATGTTGATGAGTATAATGTTGAAAATGGTAATGTTGATGATGATGATGAATAAAATGATGATAATGATGATTATAAATATGCTGATGATTATAATGATGATAATGGTAATGTTGATGGTGATGTTGATTATAATGATGATAATGGTAATGTTGATGATTTGATTATAATGATGATAAATGTAATTATTAATATGGTGATGATTATAATGATGAATATGTTGATGATTATAAGGATGATAAAGGTGACGATGATGATGATGATGATGATAATGATTATAATTAATAAGGTTGAATCTTATAATGGTATATGATAAAGTGGTGAAAGCATACATGAATGCTTAACGCATATGACATTTATTCACTTTACTACTGATGTGTTTAAATATAACCGTAACGAATGATTATTCAGCCCTTTCCCTGCCATAGAAACATGATTATTTTGATTTGTTTCATCTATTTATTTCATTAATCAAGAAAGATGTTTGTAATCATGGTACAAGTGTAACAAGAGTGAAGATAATAATTGGATTGTTTTATGGTTTGTGTTGTTATGGGGGTTTTGTTTTGTTTTGGGGGGCTGAGGCGGGGTGGGGGTTGTCTTATTCCATTTGTTTTAATATTAGTTTGTAAATTTCATTTGAGTAAAATTTGGCTGGGCAGGGGCTGAACCGTTAAATTCCTTAAAATCATTCATAGCTGATTCCGATGGGAACTACTGTATCAATATTGAACTTGAATTTATTTTCTCTATTTTATCTTTCCTTTCCTTCTACTCTCTACTTTACTTCATACATATATTATGCCAGGTAGTTTGTCCTTGTATTCTTATTCTTGTCTTTTCTTCCTTATGTGTGATTCCGGTATTAAGTTCTTCCATGAAACAGGCTGTTTGGAGTTCCTCAGAGTGTCTGTGTTATTATATCAAAATAGGTAATGATGTAAATTCATGGAGAGTCGCCATCGGTTTGTTTCATGGTAAAGTATATTATGGCTCAAAAAGATTACATGTAAAGCTTAAGCTATCTGCAAAATGTATCCTGTTGATTTTAGCAAAGGCTAGGTCGTATTTGGGGGAAATTATACATTTAGCCAAAGATGTATTTTATAGTTCATATTTTAATTTAGTTATATGTCTCCTACTTTTGGAGCCTGGTGATATTGAGCTTAACCCTGGACCAATCACTGGGAATCATTGTTTATCAATCATTCATTGTAATATTAGAAGTATTAGGAATAAATTAGAGTTTATTAGATATACCTACATTGATTTTGATATTTTATGTTTTACGGAGACTCACTTAGATCAAGCTATTACAGATGAAACTATTCTTTTAACAAATACATTTGATGTTCCCTATAGAAGGGATAGAACAAATCATGGAGGTGGAATTCTTGTATACTTAAATAAAGCTTTAGTGCACTCAAGAAAAAACTGATCTTGAACAATTTTGTAAGGAATCTATATGGTTTGATGTAAATAGTGAAATATATCTAATAGGAGTATTTTATAGTCCAAAAACATCTGATGTGACTTTTTTTAATAACTTCAACAGAAATATAGAAAAGGCATTGGAAAAATCAAAAAATATAATACTGCTAGGCGACCTAAATGAAGATTTATTAATTTTAAAGATATTTTACTCACTAATTCATTATGTAACGTGATAAATACACCAACAAGACAACATGCTATTCTTGACCTTATTCTTACTCCCAATGGTATGGTTTATATTGAGGCAGGGACACATTGTAACCCGTCAGAAATAAGTGACCATAGTGCAACTTATATATATTTACCATTTACTTATGAACTCAACTCATCATATGAAAGGACCGTCTGGTTATATAAAAAGCAAATTTTGAGTTATTAAATAGTAAAATATCGTCTTTTAACTTGGACTGTCTATTAAATGGATCAGTACACGAAGCTTTTGATATGTTCACAGATATTTTTATCGAATTTGTCAAAATATGTGTACCATTCAAAAATGTATGTTTTAGACCTGACGATAAACCCTGGTATGATTCAGAAATTCGAAAAATGTCACGAAAAAGAGACAATATAAAACGAACAGCAAAAATAACTGGCAAATTAAATGATTGGTCTAAATACAAAAAAGTTCGTAATAAAGTAAACAACTTAAAAAAACATGCAAAAGAACTATTTTTTAGTGACTTAGAAATAAATTTAGCTGACTTGGATATCCATGCTAGAATTAGAAACAATTGCAGCGAACTTAATAATGACCTGTTTCTAAATCACTTAAGACCAAACGCTATAAGCGATTGTTCCAACGGAGTAGAAAATGCTGAACATTTCTTTTTTCAATGCAGTCGTTACAGAAATCTAAGATATTCAGTTTTCCAATCTACGAGAGAATTTCATCCGCTTAATATTAATGTATTACTATTTGGAAATAAGAATCTAAAATTGGATGAAAACATTCACATGTTTCAAGCTGTCCAGGACTATATCAAAAGTACAAACCGGTTTTCAAATTAAGTTGTTTTACATTCCGAGAACATTTGATAAGCTTTCCAAGATGTACATGTATGATGTGGTAAATAACCAAGTAAACTTATGCAAAGTTATTATATGTAACTATTTTTTGTAATCGGTCAAACTCGAATGTTTATCTTTATTTAATCACGGGATCACAGGTCGTCTTCTTATGAAAACTCGTTCAATTAACTATGTTAAACAAACATTTTAGTTTTTAAAAGTTTGTTATAAGTTTTCTGTTCTCTCTGCTCTCATTCTCTTACAATTCTGTCTTTTTCTCCTTCATATTTATGTTTATTTGTTTACAACTGCCGTACTTGTTATTTGTTAAACTGTAAGGAGAGGGACGAATCTAATGTTGGAGGAACTTGTGGCCCAACCCCGTTTCTGTATATATAAATAGAAATAAAATATGTTTAAACCAGAACCAATACTGCTAATGCGTTTACCTAAATTACTACTACTACTACTACTACAACTACTGCAACTAATAATAATAATAATAAAATTAATAATAATAATTATAATAATACCACCACTACTTTTAGCCAGGTAACCTTTAGTACTTTTATCAAATCTTTAGTATGACGCGGTCTGGGATCGAACTAACGATTTTTCGCATGGAAGGCGGACTCTCTATTACTAATTGACCACTGCTCCGACCATAAATCATTGAACTATTTGGGGTACGGACAATATTGCCCCAAGAAGATCTTAAATCGGACTTGTCTTTATTATATTTAATACTATGACTATTACTATTACAACTACTATTACACATTATTTCTTATTTGTACTGATAAATATAACAATATTTTTTTATTAAGCTTCTATTGATATAACTTCTATTTTAAAAAGGTTTTATCTCTTGTTCTGTTTACACTTTTTTTAATTAATATATTAATTACCTATTCGACTGATGCTTCGGCAAACATCGACACTTTACGGCAATGATCGTGTCCTTTAAATTAAGACTGATGGTCTTTGCCATTTTTATGACCCCAACCGCAGATAATACTGGATCATTGATAACATTGTTATTACAATAACGCACTGGCACTGATTAGCTCCCGCTGTGTGACGCCATAGTGTCCGAAGTTTTTTGAGACATACAGTTCCGGCATGTAATCGTTTAAAAAAAACTTAGTGGCTTATTAACATTTTTGCCATTTTTTTCTGAAAAGATAGGTATCCATAATATTCTGGGGCAACGTGAGTAAACATACATTAATTGCGATGTTTACTATGAGTCAAAATATTTAAAGGACGTTAGATTTTATTACAATTACCGCTATTTCTGTAACTGCCACTTCTACTACGATACGTAAACTAAAAAAACATACTACTACTACTACTACTACTACTACTACCAACACCACCTTCACGACTACTACCACAACTACCACTTCTGCTACTACCACCACCTTCACCACTACTACCTCTATTACCACCACTACTTATATTACTACTACTACTACTACTACTACTTCTACTACTACTACTACTACAACTACTACTACTACTACTACTACTACTACTACTACTACTATTACCACCACAACTGATACTACTACTACTACAACTACCACCAGCACCACTACTACTACTACTACTACTACCATCACTACTACTACTACCACCACTACTACTACTACTACTACTACTACTACTACTACTACCTCTACTACCACCACTTCTACTACTACTATAACCACCACCACCACCACCACCATCACTACACATTCTACTACTACAACCACTACCTACACTGCCACTACCGCCACTACTACTACTACCACCATCACCATCACCACCACCACTACTACTACTACTACTACTACTACTACTACTACTACTACTTCTACCTGCACCACCACCACAACTACTACTACTTCTTCTACTACCACCACTTCTGCTACTACTACTACTACTACTACTACTATTACCACCACCACCATCACTACTACTTCTACTACTACAACCACTACCTACATTACCACTACTACTACAACTATTTCTACTACCACACCCACCATCACCACCACCACTAATGCTACTACTACTTTTACTACTTCTACCACCGCTACTATTACAACTACCATATCACCACCGTCATTAAAACTACTACTACTACTACTATATATATATATATAGAGAGAGAGAGAGATAGAGAGAGAGAGAGAGAGAGAGAGAGAGAATTACCATTTGACAGTGCTAAAACTTATAACGAAATATCCTTAGCTAGCTTTTGGCTTTACGCCTTCATCAGAGGACAAAAATAAAAGAAACAACAACAAAACAACAACACAATAACAAGAAATACTGCAGACAGACTGAGAAACCTACTGCAAAATATTACAACCTAAAACGTTTAACTATATACACTACAAATGCGCGCGTCCACGCGCCCATAACCCATATGACGGTAGTATCCCATAAATTTTGTTGTAAAAGGTAAAAGCACATATAAGCAACAAGTTGTTAAAATTATTGTGACCTACATAACACAGAGGTAGTCTGTCTGCAGTATTTTATATATAGAAAATTGTTTGTTCTTGTGTTGTTGTTTTGTTGTTTTCTTTTATTTTTGTCCTCTGATGAATAAGCATTGTTTTAATATTGTATTTGTATAATTAATATACTAAAATACTAATAATTTCAACATAACTACAGTAACTCATATGCTTTAACGGATGCAGTACAGTTGGTACAGTGTTAGTCCGTCACGTTCAATGTCGTTTGTTCGATTCCAGTCTCGACATGATTGCTTCTCAAAATAAAAACGCCCAGTTTTGAATTTAGAAACGGACTTCAGACCATTTATTGGACTGATATAAATTAACTATTGTCATTGAAATATCAAAAGAAAGAAGATTAATAGCAAACACATGAGTTAAGCATATTCCTGAATTGCAGTTTGTATATATTTAACGGATTACGGAATTGCGTTACAACATGATGACTGTAAAGTTAGTAGGTAGTTCGCAGTTGGTAGTTGGGGATTCGAATAACCAACTACCGACCAGCTGCCAGTTGTGAAAATTTTGAATCGCCTCCTGGTGAATATACTCATGGTATTGAAGGAACAGCCTAGGAACGGTATTTATTTATTGTAAATAACTTTTTTCTGTACAATTGATTACCATGAGTATATTCACCAGGAGGCGATTCAAAATGTCCAGTTGGGGATTCGCCGCGAATCGCCAACTACCAACCAGCTGCCAGTTGGAGATTCGGATTTTTTTTTAATTGTTGTTTTATTTTTTTTAATAAATCAATTCAATAAAAAATGAGTTCATAATGATAAATAACACACTTTTGCCGGGTTGGTTCTTCAATATAATGAGTATATTCAAAATGTCCAGTTGGGGATTCGCCACGAATCGCCAACTAACAACCAGCTGCCAGTTGGGGATTCGGATTTTTTTTTTAATCGCTGTTTTTTTTTTTTGTTTTTTTGTTTTTTTTTGTTTTTTTTAACATTTAACATTTATTCCACTTTTCATTTACATTATAAATACATAGTATAGCATAGTTGTAATCAAATAACAAATTATCATTATCTTTCTCGCTATAAAACATATCTCTTTCTCTCAGTCTTTCTCCAATTCAAAAAAGGTGTAGATTTTTTTTTTATTTTGTTACAGTTTTCTAGATATCATTGTTTTTCTAGTGGGAAATAAATGGTAAATTTGATATACTTTGACTAGGTTAAATATATTACACAATGTTCTCCATATACGGTCTTGTGGTAGTAATCCACTAATATAATTGAAAATTGTCATGTGCCAGGGTCCAGATTCTGCGAGTGTCCTAACATTGTTATTAAAGATTATTCGCTGTTTTATTATTTTAACATATTAATTCAATAAAGGAAACAGGTTTAGGATAATAATGACACCAATGGCGGTTTGGTTCTTCAATAAAACGAATATATTACAAGACGTTGATTCAAAATCGCCAATTTGGGATTCGTTTTTTTTTTTTCAAATCGATATTTGTTTTCGATAACAAATCAATTCCATAGAAAAACAGTTCATAACAATAAATAAACACCGTTTCCGCGCTGTTCCTTCAGTATAATGAGTATACTCTTCAGACGGCGATTCAAAATGTCCAGTTGTGGATTCGCGGCGAATCGCCAACTACCAACCAGCTGCCAGTTGGGGATTCAAATTTTATATTAATTTATATACATTTATTATTGATTATATTTTTTCAACATATTTACACGAGGAAAATATGCAAATGAAATAGTAATTATAATAACGAATCCGAATCCCCAACTGGCAGCTGGTCGGTAGTTGGTTATTCGAATCCCCAACTACCAACTGCGAACTACCTACTAACTTAACAGTCATTACAACATGATATTTATTTTATTTTAACGTATGTTTCTTCTCGTCATATTATCGAATAATGAAAAAAAAAACTGTTCATATATGGAACAGCATTGTGCTTTAAAACATTGCTTATTAAAGCTTAGTTTAGCAAATATTATGTTGTTAATAAGGGGAATCACTCTTACGATTAATTGTTAATAAACGTAATTGTATTGTCCCTACATGGACTGTAGTTGTTGAACAAATGACAAACTGTTACCATCTGTTCGGATTTAAAACTATATAGATATATCACATCAACTTTTATTAACGTTTGAATAATAGTTTACATAATATGTGTATGATGTTACATTGTAAGTGAATATGCAAATAAGCACAGGGATATACAGCATGCAGCCGCTCACACTGTCACTTCCATGCACATTGACATAGCTACAATACAATGAAACGGCTTGATTCTGTTACGACTATGATTTATTTTAGCACCTTAGCAAAAACTAAATATATTTTATCATTCTAAAGAAGTTACTTTCAATGTTCTAGACTTTAAATAACACATATTCTATTAAGCTTTGTTAAGTAATACACCGTGCTGTTTAATCTCTCTTAACTGCGTTTCATATTTTATATGTATGATATGATGGCCGTTAATAGTTTTTGTGAACAGGTAAAATAATCTGTTTGCATTACAAACCAACTGCCTTGTATTGTGTAGTTTACAATTCACAGTTCATAAATATACTGTTCTGATGTGTTGAGTTTATATTCAAGTAATGTAGTCATTGATATATGAATACGTTGAAGTTTACACTAGAACACCACACACGGCACGAACCAGTCGAATTGCTACTTAATTTCTATAATTCTACCTCCGATAGCTAGAACATCGATGGGTGGAAGAGTCGAACTAGAAACTAATAAGTCCAGCCAACATTTTTACCTGTTTTGTTGCACCCTTTGTTCGAACTATTTTATCCAGTCCCAACGGGTTCGAGCCATCAAAGATCTTCTGTATTCATTTTGTTTTAAACCATAATATACTTGGAATGTGTTAAATACAACTCATATGCAACCGATACAACTCAGGGAATAATATATGATTTGCACTTGCTGTCGAAGATCTGTCATATATTATGTTTTTCTTTAGACTTAAAGACTAAGGCACTTTTTTCAACACATTAGTCATAGCATGATTATGATGTTGTGACGTATTTTCATATTTACGTAATACTTTAAAATGAAAATTTGCAGTGTGTCCCGTTAAAGTACTTTTGTTGGCTAAAAATGTGAATGGCTGACATATTACGCAGCAGTTTCACAAATATCTTTGTTTTGATTAGTAATATAGTGTATTGCAATTATCTAAAGCTTGGTATTCCTTTTTTGTTTCATGTTTAATGAAGTGAACACTAAAACATTCACAAAATATTTCTTACAGATAATATCGTATTAGCACACTATTGAAACACGTGATATGTTTTAAAATAGATATTAAACAATTCAATGTGCAAAGTCATTCATATCTAGATCAAAATTTACGAAACAACAGTGAAAGACGCGGACGTTATTGCAACAAAAACAAAGTTAATGTTGGTGGTCTTGGTTGTCTCTGTCTGGAAACATGTCGATTATGTTATTATAGGGATTAGAGTACGTGGTTTTGCTATGGTTTCAAATAAACAAAACATTGAACTTAAGTTAAACTAATCGTTTCTGCACCGAAAAAAAGACAATAATACATCTATCAGTTACATATTCTTTTATCTTGAAAATATGTTTATGCTATGGTGACATAGTTCTGAAATCTTGATATTCACGTAACCACTTCATTAATCGACATTAGGAACGTGTTAAGTCGACATCTCACTTATTATTGTCAGTTAATGCTGTCCTGCCGACAGCTTCTTCGTTACTGTCCTGATGTCAACATCGAGCGTCTTCACTGATATTGCCATATTCATTTGAAAAAGCGACTGATTAAAGGTGATTATAAATTATCAACATAATGAATGAGTTGTCGACCATTATATGGTCCTGATGTCAACATAATGAAGTGGCTATTCGACTATCAGGCTGACAGAACTATGCCATCATAATATGATTACATGTACCACTATATACATGCAAAGGGGTGAATGACTGTAGTTAGTAGTAGTATACTTGTGTTGTATTTGGCGACCGACTCACTATCGCTAAAATGAAACACTCGTTTCTCTTTATCTATATGTAGGCTAGATCCGCCGGTGACGCGTCTGGCTGTGAGTTCAGTGGTCATGAGGTCGAATTACCACATATTCATTATCTCTGTGATGATTGACCATGAACATTGCTCTACGGTCCATTTGTCTCCTATCTCTATATGTGTCTCTATAGTATTTACTCATTGATTTGCAGAGGTATGGTGTTTCTTGTATCCTTTATTAGCCTGATAGATCTTTGGAACGATGATATTGTTTACACATTTAATCATAGTATTTGCAATAAAGGTTACGTGTGCATGGCCATCATCCCACGTTTAGTGTTTGTTATGTTACCGGGTTCATGCTACGAGGGTCATGCGTTCAACCCGCCTCCACAACCAGGTGTTGTGACCTTGAGCAAGACACGTTATTTGCGTATGTTTAATACTGGTTCTACAAGGATATTTATATATAAATTTAAAACAACAATTTCACCATTCTCCGAGTTTAATTCTATAGCCTAAACTGAAGTAAAACTATGTTCATTTACTTTATGTGTTGTTATCGTCCAATGTAGACATGTTTTTATTTCATTAAAAAGTCATTCTTTAGATTTGAAGTAAATAACCGACCTTTACCTTAATGTAATGTGTGTTAGATTAATGTTAAGTATGAAAAACATAGTTGGGAAATACCCTACCTGCTCGACAAATATCATATTTCCTACTGTCCTAAATTACCGACGACACTCGGGGGCATTTCAAAATGAGTATATAAAATATTAACAATCCTATCAAACACAATGTTTTGCTTCATTTCAAGTTCGTTATTCACAGTCAGCGATACATGAAAAAACGATTACCGAAATAATATATCTTTAAACAATATATTTAAACAGTTGCTATATCACATAATAACTTTTACAAAATCCCTTGATTTACAGCAGTAATATTGCAGACAACAGTTCGGCGTTTCGAATTCTTTCATGAATGGTGAAGTAATTTGAACACACGGTTGCACAAATCGATGTTATTGTTAGCAATAGATATGCGGCAATGTATAGTCATACAATTGCCATAGGGCTTAAATAATACATTAGGCATATCCAATAACAAACCGGGGTATCGTTCATCAAGATAGCATTAAGTACTGTATTGACGGATTTCAACAGAAACAAAACAGGGTGTATTAACTATGTACATGGGGTCATAAACTTCAAACGACTGTAGTAGGTACTACTATTTTAAAGTTTTCGGTGCGACACTGAACTCAATAATCATTGAAGTTGTAGATATACTGGTAAAACCATACCATTGTTAAGTACAGAGATTATATTTTCTAACATAGGTGCAGTGCAATTGTACTTGTATTGCGTTGTATTTAGCGGCTACGACTATATCACGACGTTGTATACTTGATATTATAAGTGGATCGACGGGACCGATTAACTCAGTCGGTTATGCGTCTGACTATCAATCCAGCGATTGTGAGTTCGAATCTCCCGCCTGGCAACAGTCTCCGTGATGATTGATATACGACATTATATCTCATTATCATTCGTCTCTCACCACTGATTCAAGTGGGAAAGTTATCAGTTACTTGCTGAAATGGGATGTGCTCGAGTACTGGTTTATCCATGGAAACAGTGGTAAGGTTAACTGATCGTCTGTAAGCCCTCGATGGCATAAGAATGACGCTAAATATTCAATCAATCAATCATATATAAGTGGATCGCTGCATTATGCCGCACTCGTATGACTACAAGGAAAGTATTGATTGTTAAGTTGACTTAAGTTGTAACTAATAATTAGTTTTAGGTTATTATGGTGACGACAGAGCAGAAAACAATGTGCCTGCCTGCCCGCACGCCCGCCCGCCCGCCCGTCCGCCCATCCTTCCGTCCGTCCGTCTGTCTGTCTGTCTGTCTGTCTGTCTGTCTGCAACGTATTTATTAAATTATAGTATTAAACATATATATTGCCATTCTTAATGTTAAGTATTTATTGATAGGATAATCTTCTTGAATGTTTTGAATATAAATATGAACATATTTAAAAAAACAAAGATCACAAGCGAAGGTTGATAGGAATCTTGGCTACATTTTTACGAAAATAAACGAGAAGAAGTTCACGGTCAATTAGGTGATCACATGAAGCAGTAATAGTAAGAGGATTAGTAGTAGTAGTAATTGTAGTAGTACAAGTAGAAGTAGTAGATTTAGTTTTATTTGTAGTAGCAGTGGTAGTTGTATAACATGTGGTAGTAGTAGTAGTAGTATTTGTAGTATTAGTAGTAGAAGTAGTAGTAGTAGCAGTAGTAGTAGTAGTAGTAGTAGTAGTAGTAGTAGTAGTAGTAGTAGTAGTAGAAATATAATTAGCAATAATAGAAGTAGTAATAGTACTTGTAGTAATAGTAGTGGTGGTAGAAGTCGTAATAGTTTGAACTGAAGAAGAAGTGGTTGTAGTAGTAGATGAAGTTGATGTTGTAGTAGTAGTAGTAGTAGTAGTAGTAGTAGTAGTAGTAGTAGTAGTAGTAGTAGTAGTAGAAGAAGTAGTAGTAGTAGTAGTAATAGTAGAGTATATAGTTCATTTTGTATGTGAAATAGTAGTGATGGTAGTTGTGGTAATAGTAGTACTAATAATAACAGCAGTAGTAGTAGTAGTAGGAGGAGGAGGAGGAGGAGGAGGAGGAGGTGGAGGAGTAGTAGCAATAGTGGTAGCAGTAGTAGTGGAATAATTATTATTATACCACATTTATATAGCACTTTTATCATAAAATACATACGTTCAAAAGTGCTTAACAAACAAATATACGTATACATATGAACAATCTATAAAAAACACTAAAACTTCATACACATATCTATAAAAGCATCAGGAGGTATTAAAAAAAAAAATGGTAAAAGCACCTCTAAGCAGAACTTAAATGATGCCAACAGAGTTAAATAATACAGAAAGTGACCAAAAACATAAACTGTTCTTTAAGATATCCAAACATTTCAATGCTAAAAACTGTTCAGAGAAAAATCACAATTAAGTTCCATATATCTCAATAAAAAAATGTGTCTTCAGGGCTCTTTTAAAAGAAGCAAACGTATCACAGTCTCTTATCCTCCTGGAAGAGAATTCCATAGCTTCAAAGCAGCAGTAACAAAACTTCTATCACCATACATTGCGGTCCGACTTCTTGGAAATATTAGTGTTATAGAGTTATTTTTAGATCTTATATCGCGTTGGGGTCTATACACCTCTAACATGTTTTTGATATATTCTGGTGCTTGTCCATGCAAGGCTTTGTATGTAATTGATAGTGTTTTGAACTGTACTCTGTGCTGCACAGGTAGCCAATGAAGTTCTTTGAGCACCGGAGTGATGTGACTAACGGGAAGTCCTCGTAATAATACAGGCTGCTGTGTTTTGAACATTTTGCATTTTATTTATCACTGTCTTAGGCACACCATTTAGCAACACGTTACAATAGTCAAGTCTTGATGTGACTAGAGAGTTCACCAGAGATTTCGTGGCATCTGTGGTTAGGTATTGTCTGATATGACCTATCTGTCGTAAATGACCATAGCAAGATCGACAGACCGAGTTCACATGCTGTTTCATGTCCATCCTCGAATCCAGCATCGCTCCAAGATTTCTAACACAGGTGGTAGGCTTTATCTCAGAAACTCCAACTTTCACAGAGACATCCGAAACGAGATTGGCATTGCGTTTTGATGTAAACAGTATTACTTCTGTTTTGTCAGTGTTCAACTTTAACATGTTGACATGCATCCAAGACACACTATCATTAAGACAGGCCTCAACACGACACAATGCCTCAACATGGGAATCCATATCTGTTGGTTCAAAAGATAGGTATAGTTGTGAATCATCAGCATAGAAATGATGTTTAAGTCTATGATTTCTGCAAATGTCACCAACTGGCTTGGTATACATGATATAATTTTTTGGTCCTAGAACTGATCCTTGAGGCACGCTATATTTCATCAGTACTGGTTTTGATAGTTTACCGTTAATACACACAGTTTGGTAACGATCACTTAGATAAGATGTCGTCCATGCGAGCGGTTTTCCTGCAATTCCAAAGTGATGCTTTAAGCTATTTAAAAGAGTGTTGTGATCGATGGTGTCAAAAGCTGCAGACAGGTCGAGTAGCACAAGTACTGTGACTTTGTTTTGGTCAAGAGATTGGAGAATGTCATTCTGGACTTTAACTAAAGCGGTCTCAGTTGAGTGGAGCTTTCTATAGGCCGACTGGTGTTCCTCGTGAAGGTTGTTCAGTGTCAAATGCTGTTCTAGACGCACGTCAACTACCTTTTCCAGAACCTTAGAAATATGCATGCTGCATATAGAAACCTTCAAACGCACGTACGCTTCACTCACACACTGACGGACACACAAACGCACTTACACAAGCACCTACGCTGCACTTACATACAAGCGCATGCCCATATTCACTCACACACATAGACATGCTCCTACAAAATAATTGATCTATAAATAGATTCGTCCAATCGGATTGTTTTCATTCCAATTGGACAATTCTATTAATAAAATCTATAAATAGAATCTTCCAATTGGACCCTTTACCTTCCCATTGGAAAATTTTGTTTCCAGTTGGAATTTACTGCTTGGAAATCGTTATTTCCCATTGGAAACTAATGCCAAATGGAATATAAGAATTCCAATTAGACAGGGTGTTTTTTTTACTACTTTAATTCCATTTATCTCAGTATTTTATGAACTTTTTGAGCTGTTATTTTGATTTTAACTTAATAATAGTTAAAATTATCCAAAAGTATTAAGTTTATAACATTAAAGTTCATATTGGAAAAAAAAGATTTTGGAAAAATTTTTTTTTCCAGAAATTCACTGTGTTGTGTTCAGTTGTTCATAGTTTTAAACTGGTTTCAGTTAAACAGTATATGGTTTCATTAATATGTATTATACAATAGATAAATAACCAGTAAGAAATAAATTAGGTTTTCAAGTATTCCGGTAAAATTTTAAAACTTTTAAAGAAAGACTTACTACAACGGTAAATACTTATAACTGATTTTAAAAAGTGTCGGAACAGAGAGTAGTGATCGTTTATATTGACGGGGACACGAACTACTTTTTATAAAGAATATAATTTATGTGAAAGGTAACGCAGAGGAATTATTTATTCGGCTGTAAATAGGGAATCCATCGAATATGCCAATCTGTCACGTCTTTCTTACCACGAATTTTACTAGTATCTTACGAAAAACGCATGTTGGACATATATTTTCTTATTATCATAGCATATAATTTATGTTAAATATTTTGATGTTGAGATTATGTTTTCATGTCTAACAGCATGAACAGTGGTGTAGCTGCTTTAAAGCACAGCAGGCCAGGGCCTACGTATTATTCGGAAAATGAAAAAATCTTTAAATGAGCAGTTTTATCTAGTTTTAAGGGAGCTTAACCCTCTGATCCCCAGACCAAGGAGGAGCCACCCCTGGGTCTACAACTTGAAAATAAGCCAGCTTACTGTCATAAAGTTACAAAATTAAAATAAAACATTTTTTAACCCAAAAAGGCGCACTTTCATTAAGCATATCCTGAAAAGACTTTTAATGAAAATTGTGGAACGGCCCTCCGAAATATGCAGTCAATACCATCAGTAATTAATTCAAGATTTTCAAGAGTGAATTTAATATAACAGCCCGGAAACACAAATTTGATAAATTATCCCCTGGACAAGCTCTCACCGTGAGTATCCATGTATTTACAATCCAAGATTTTTGTTTTTAATAAATTCGGACCGAATACGAGTGAAAGCTTACCTATATGCTGGATAGTAGGTTTGGCACGGTGTTTACGACATTTTGGACTCATTAATGGTTATATATAACATTAGTCTGTAAAACGGACCCATCTCTCCCGATTGAGTCCGTTAAATAGCAATATTGGGAAAGACACATTTGAAAACGTTGGTTGGTCAATTGCTTCAACTGAAATTTTTAGTGACGTCACAGTTTAGTGAGCATTCAACTGCTAAGAATTGTAGGATAGGCATATAATTTTCTGCTTTTTCATTGATGGTTTATAAACCTGATTCGGGAAATTTCAGGTTCTTGGATAGATTAATATATCGTCCAGGTTTATTGGTAGATGAATACCTCCTTCCGCAAATAACTGGCACATGTTCTCACATTTCTGTGCTCGAATCCACAACCTCAACTGTGAGGGATTAAATGATCCGGGGCGGTATTCACTAACCATTCTTAAGAATATTTTTAGAATTGAATTCAAGAAGAATTTTGAAAAAGACACTTAGAGACCATTTTTTGAGACCAAAATTTGCAAGTATGTAGGGACACCCACTATATAGTCAAATAAACTCTTTAAATCTAAGGTTGAAATTTGGATTATCAATATTAAATCTAAGAATATTCTCAAGAATGGTTGGTGAATACGACCCTGATCACTGAGCTTTAAAGGTAACTAAACATATTATACACCTGGAAAAAAGTTAAGCGGCTCCACCTCCTTCGGAAATTTGACAATGAATGACAACACAAGTGCTATAATGAGATGACCGACAAAACGAGCGAAGTAAAACACCTAATGTGAGGAGTAGCAAGAATCATTCAACAATCAGAAACATGCACAGTTGTCAGTTTAGCACAGTTATCAGTTTAGTGTATCTTCTAATCATAATAGCGAAGCACAAGTGTTGTTTTTACAAACAATATCTATGTTTTAAGTATGGAGCTGTAGAGTGAAAAAGGCGTTTACAAGTTGATATTTTTTACTAAAAATGACGGATGTTACACCAACATGACATACTGTGACGCTGTCTCTTATCTTCAATAACGTGAATAGCCTCCACGTACCCGGATGACAGCCTCAGCCCGCCTCCTCAAGCCCCCAGTAAGAAGTCGGGTGAGATCCTCGAGTAAATTTCTCAGTGCAAAGCTTACCATCATTATTATGTTCTTACCATTACCAAAACGATTTTAGAAATTGCAGTTGTGGTCGAGATAAAATTGCAGAAAAAATTTAGGGGGAGATTTATTATTTTCCAGGTGTATATTTTTATCATATATCACCATGACATTGTATTGATTCTACGTAATAAAGCTGGGTTGAATAAACTTGTTTTATCGGCAAGGAATGTTTATCCTGCAGTAAATTAAATTTATTTCTGTATATATACAAGTATGCAATGTGTAAACAAAACATTTGTGAACAATAATAGAAAAGGGATAAGAACATAATTAAACGTCATTGCTTTTGCAGAGTATAAAAATCGCATTCATAAACTAGTTACTACATTTATATGTCGGTAAATTTATTCACTGGAACATTGCATTTTAAAAACAAGTTCAATTGGAAAACATTCAATCAAAGACAACAGGATAAAACAATTTAAATATAAACAGATTAACCATATTATTCCCTCTAAACAAATACGCCATAAGTGGAAACTTTGTTCAAATCCTTATTGTCCTGTCTGTAACCATACTGAGATATACAGGCACTTATTTATTGAGTGCGATAAAATACAAACGTTTTGGTCAAATGTTAGTTCAATATTCAAAACTATAGGTATCTCAAATAACTTTCAAATACTTAAAAACATCTTCCCAGGATATAAAATAGATCAGACGGACTATATCCACATGAACATTATTTTCTCTCTTATAGGTTTCAGTATCTATAAGGCTCAATATGCAAGTGAT
Organism: Panopea generosa; assembly: GCA_029582155.1. NCBI lineage: Eukaryota > Metazoa > Mollusca > Bivalvia > Adapedonta > Hiatellidae > Panopea > Panopea generosa. The sequence continues at coordinate 33,008,679 of CM055900.1, read as the reverse complement.
GTAGACATTTTTAACATTTTTAAACATGAATTTTCAATGCTATTATCAAAAACAAAACATCAAACAAAATCGGAAAATTGTTAAACGATATGTAAGTATCCAATAATAACTTTATTTTGTTTGCTTATTTTACACTTGTGAACTAAACACCCTTTATTTGTAATCTGTTGTTGTATTATTTTGGTATTGCTGTTGCTTTTAAGAAACAACAAGATGAAGATGAAAATATTTATTTTTTTCTCCAATGTTATAATGTGCATGCATTACATAACTTAATATACTGTTCTTCTAAATGTAAATAATGGATCTGTGAAAATAAACGTTTACAAAAAAAAAAAAAAAAAAAATTATAAATACATTCATATAAACTAATGGTTATAATTGACTCGAACAGTTTGTTTCATTTTCATCAATACGATTTGAAAATATTTGCCGCAGTTGTACGCACACTCGTTCGCTTGCTAGATTAAATTCAGTTGTCACTTTTTAAAATAACACCAATAAATATATAAGACATCACAAAGACTGACCATGTTAGTATATGTAACTGGAAGTATAAGACCTCACAAAGACTGGCCATTAAAGTATAATTATGTAACTGGCCACGTTAGTATATGTAACTGGAGATATACGACATCACAAAAACTGGCCGTGTTAGTATATGTAACTGGAAGTATAAGACCTCACAAAGACTGGCCATGTTAGTTTGTGTAACTGGAAGTATAACACCTCACAAAGACTGATCATGTTAGTATATGTAACTGGAAGTATAAGACCTCACAAAGACTGACCATGTTAGTATATGTAACTGGAAGTATACGACCTCACAAAGACTGACCATGTTAGTATATGTAACTGGAAGTATACGACCTCTCAAAGACTGGCCATGTTAGTATGTGTAACTGGAAGTATAACACCTCTCAAAGACTGGCCATGTTAGTATGTGTAACTGGAAGTATAAGACCTCACAAAGACTGACCATGTTAGTTTGTGTAACTGGAAGTATAACACCTCACAAAGACTGACCATGTTAGTATATGTAACTGGAAGTATAAGACCTCACAAAGACTGACCATGTTAGTATATGTAACTGGAAGTATATGACCTCACAAAGACTGACCATGTTATTATATGTAACACGAAGTATAACACCTCTCAAAGACTGACCATGTTAGTATATGTAACTGGAAGTATAAGACCTCACAAAGACTGGCCATGTTAGTATGTGTAACTGGAAGTATAACACCTCACAAAGACTGACCATGTTAGTATATGTAACTGGAAGTATAAGACCTCACAAAGACTGACCATGTTAGTATATGTAACTGGAAGTATATGACCTCACAAAGACTGACCATGTTATTATATGTAACACGAAGTATAACACCTCTCAAAGACTGGCCATGTTAGTATATGTAACTGGAAGTATAAGACCTCACAAAGACTGGCCATGTTAGTATGTGTAACTGGAAGTATACGACCTCACAAAGACTGACCATGTTAGTATATGTAACTGGAAGTATATGACCTCACAAAGATTGACCATGTTATTATATGTAACACGAAGTATAACACCTCTCAAAGACTGGCCATGTTAGTATATGTAACTGGAAGTATAACACCTCACAAAGACTGACCATGTTAGTATATGTAACTGGAAGTATAAGACCTCACAAAGACTGATCATGTTAGTATATGTAACTGGAAGTATAAGACCTCACAAAGACTGACCACGTTGGTATATGTAACTGGAAGTATATAAGGCCTCACAAAGTCTGACCACGTTAGTATATGTAACTGGAATTATACGACCTCACAAAGACTGACCACGTTAGTATATGTAACTGGAAGTATACGACCTCACAAAGACTGACCACGTTAGTATATGTAACTGAAAGTATACGACCTCACAAAGACTGACCACGTTAGTATATGTAACTGGAAGTGTAAGACCTCACAAAGACTGGCCACGTTAGTATATGTAACTGGAAGTATACGACCTCACAAAGACTGACCATGTTAGTATATGTAACTGGAAGTATAACACCTCACAAAGACTGACCATGTTAGTATATGTAACTGGAAGTATATGACCTCACAAAGACTGACCATGTTATTATATGTAACACGAAGTATAACACCTCTCAAAGACTGACCATGTTAGTATATGTAACGGGAAGTATACGACCTCTCAAAGACTGGCCATGTTAGTATGTGTAACTGGAAGTATAACACCTCTCAAAGACTGGCCATGTTAGTATGTGTAACTGGAAGTATAAGACCTCACAAAGACTGGCCATGTTAGTTTGTGTCACTGGAAGTATAACACCTCACAAAGACTGACCATGTTAGTATATGTAACTGGAAGTATAAGACCTCACAAAGACTGACCATGTTAGTATATGTAACTGGAAGTATATGACCTCACAAAGACTGACCATGTTATTATATGTAACACGAAGTATAACACCTCTCAAAGACTGACCATGTTAGTATATGTAACTGGAAGTATAAGACCTCACAAAGACTGGCCATGTTAGTATGTGTAACTGGAAGTATAACACCTCACAAAGACTGACCATGTTAGTATATGTAACTGGAAGTATAAGACCTCACAAAGACTGACCATGTTAGTATATGTAACTGGAAGTATATGACCTCACAAAGACTGACCATGTTATTATATGTAACACGAAGTATAACACCTCTCAAAGACTGGCCATGTTAGTATATGTAACTGGAAGTATAAGACCTCTCAAAGACTGGCCATGTTAGTATGTGTAACTGGAAGTATACGACCTCACAAAGACTGACCATGTTAGAATATGTAACTGGAAGTATATGACCTCACAAATACTGACCATGTTATTATATGTAACACGAAGTATAACACCTCTCAAAGACTGGCCATGTTAGTATATGTAACTGGAAGTATAACACCTCACAAAGACTGACCATGTTAGTATATGTAACTGGAAGTATAAGACCTCACAAAGACTGACCATGTTAGTATATGTAACTGGAAGTATAAGACCTCACAAAGACTGACCATGTTAGTATATGTAACTGGAAGTATAAGACCTCACAAAGACTGACCATGTTAGTATATGTAACTGGAAGTATATGACCTCACAAAGACTGACCATGTTATTATATGTAACACGAAGTATAACACCTCTCAAAGACTGACCATGTTTGTATATGTAACTGGAAGTATAACACCTCACAAAGACTGACCATGACCATGTTAGTATATGTAACTGGAAGTATAACACCTCACAAAGACTGACCATGTTAGTATATGTAACTGGAAGTATAAGACCTCACAAAGACTGACCATGTTAGTATATGTAACTGGAAGTATAACACCTCACAAAGACTGACCATGTTAGTATATGTAACTGGAAGTATATGACCTCACAAAGACTGACCATGTTATTATATGTAACACGAAGTATAACACCTCTCAAAGACTGACCATGTTAGTATATGTAACTGGAAGAATAACACCTCACAAAGACTGACCATGTTAGTATATGTAACTGGAAGTATAACACCTCACAAAGACTGACCATGTTAGTATATGTAACTGGAAGTATAAGACCTCACAAAGACTGACCATGTTAGTATATGTAACTGGAAGTATAACACCTCACAAAGACTGGCCATGTTAGTATATGTAACTGGAAGTATAACACCTCACAAAGACTGACCATGTTAGTATATGTAACTGGAAGTATAAGACCTCACAAAGATTGACCATGTTAGTATATGTAACTGGAAGTATATGACCTCACAAAGACTGACCATGTTATTATATGTAACACGAAGTATAACACCTCTCAAAGACCGGCCATGTTAGTATATGTAACTGGAAGTATAACACCTCTCAAAGACTGGCCATGTTAGTATATGTAACACGAAGTATAACACCTCACAAAGACTGGCCATGTTAGTATATGTAACTGGAAGTATAAGACCTCACAAAGACTGACCATGTTAGTATATGTAACTGGAAGTATATGACCTCACAAAGACTGACCATGTCATTATATGTAACACGAAGTATAACACCTCTCAAAGACTGGCCATGTTAGTATATGTAACTGGAAGTATACGACCTCACAAAGACTGGCCATGTTAGTTTGTGTAACTGGAAGTATAACACCTCACAAAGACTGACCATGTTAGTATATGTAACTGGAAGTATAAGACCTCACAAAGACTGACCATGTTAGTATATGTAACTGGAAGTATATGACCTCACAAAGACTGACCATGTTATTATATGTAACTGGAAGTATACGACCTCACAAAGACTGACCATGTTATTATATGTAACACGAAGTATAACACCTCTCAAAGACTGGCCATGTTAGTATATGTAACACGAAGTATAACACCTCACAAAGACTGGCCATGTTAGTATATGTAACTGGAAGTATAAGACCTCACAAAGACTGACCATGTTAGTATATGTAACTGGAAGTATATGACCTCACAAAGACTGACCGTGTTATTATATGTAACTGGAAGTATAACACCTCTCAAAGACTGACCATGTTAGTATATGTAACTGGAAGTATATGACCTCACAAAGACTGACCATGTTATTATATGTAACACGAAGTATAACACCTCTCAAAGACTGGCCATGTTAGTAAATGTAACTGGAAGTATACGACCTCACAAAGACTGGTCATGTTAGTTTGTGTAACTGGAAGTATAACACCTCACAAAGACTGACCATGTTAGTATATGTAACTGGAAGTATAAGACCTCACAAAGACTGGCCATTAAAGTATAACTATGTAACTGGAAGTATAAGGCCTCACAAAGTCCTGCCATTAAAGTATAACTATGTAACTGGAAGTATAAGGCCTCACAAAGTCTGACCACGTTAGTATATGTAACTGGAAGTATACGACCTCACAAAGACTGGCCATTAAAGTATAACTATGTAACTGGAAGTATAAGGCCTCATAAAGACTGACCACGTTAGTATATGTAACTGGAAGTATAATACATCACAAAGACTGGCCATTAAAGTATAACTATGTAACTGGAAGTATAAGGCATCACAAAGTCTGACCACGTTAGTATATGTAACTGGAAGTATAAGACCTCACAAAGACTGACCACGTTAGTATATGTAACTGGAAGTATACGACCTCACAAAGACTGACCACGTTGGTATATGTAACTGGAAGTATATAAGGCCTCACAAAGTCTGACCACGTTAGTATATGTAACTGGAAGTATACGACCTCACAAAGACTGACCACGTTAGTATATGTAACTGGAAGTATACGACCTCACAAAGACTGACCACGTTAGTATATGTAACTGGAAGTATACGACCTCACAAAGACTGACCACGTTAGTATATGTAACTGGAAGTATAAAACCTCACAAAGACTGACCACGTTAGTATATGTAACTGGAAGTATACGACTTCACAAAGACTGACCACGTTGGTATATGTAACTGGAAGTATATAAGGCCTCACAAAGTCTGACCACGTTAGTATATGTAACTGGAAGTATACGACCTCACAAAGACTGACCACGTTAGTATGTGTAACTGGAAGTATACGACCTCACAAAGACTGACCACGTTAGTATATGTAACTGGAAGTATACGACCTCACAAAGACTGGCCACGTTGGTATATGTAACTGGAAGTATATAAGGCCTCACAAAGTCTGACCACGTTAGTATATGTAACTGGAAGTATACGACCTCACAAAGACTGACCACGTTAGTATATGTAACTGGAAGTATACGACCTCACAAAGACTGACCACGTTAGTATATGTAACTGGAAGTATACGACCTCACAAAGACTGACCACGTTAGTATATGTAACTGGAAGTATATGACCTCACAAAGACTGGCCACGTTAGTATATGTAACTGGAAGTATAAGACCTCACAAAAACTGACTACGTTGGAATATGTAACTGGAAGTATAAGACCTCACAAAGACTGACCACGTTGGTATATGTAACTGGAAGTATAAGACCTCACAAAGACTGACCACGTTAGTATATGTAACTGGAAGTATTAGACCTCACAAAGACTGACCACGTTAGTATATGTAACTGGAAGTATTAGACCTCACAAAGACTGACCACGTTAGTATATGTAACTGGAAGTATACGACCTCACAAAGACTGACCACGTTGGTATATGTAACTGGAAGTATATAAGGCCTCACAAAGTCTGACCACGTTAGTATATGTAACTGGAAGTATACGACCTCACAAAGACTGACCACGTTAGTATATGTAACTGGAAGTATACGACCTCACAAAGACTGACCACGTTAGTATATGTAACTGGAAGTATACGACCTCACAAAGACTGACCACGTTAGTATATGTAACTGGAAGTATATGACCTCACAAAGACTGGCCACGTTAGTATATGTAACTGGAAGTATAAGACCTCACAAAAACTGACTACGTTGGAATATGTAACTGGAAGTATAAGACCTCACAAAGACTGACCACGTTGGTATATGTAACTGGAAGTATAAGACCTCACAAAGACTGACCACGTTAGTATATGTAACTGGAAGTATTAGACCTCACAAAGACTGACCATGTTAGTATATGTAACTGGAAGTCTAAAATGAGCAGGTTTGGCTCAATAAAAATGGCGACTCGCCTAGGCTGATGTTGCATTTCCCGCTACGTCACTTCATATGATTTAGACCCTCAGGCACTGACAGAGTGTTCACTATCACTTATTTTTGTAAAATCGTTGCGTGGTTCAGTGGTAGAGCGTACACTTCACATGCAGAAGGTCGTGGGTTCGATCCCCAGTCGGGTTATACCAAAGACTTGAAAAAATGGTATAAGAAGCTTTCCCGCTTGGCGCTCCGTATTTTGAGGACCGGTGTCAGTATAATGTGACTGGATAGGGTATCATACCATGTGTCATCAGCACGATAATGCATTATGGCAGCGCTCAGAATACTGTCTGAAGTAGATACCGTCGCGATATGAAAGTTGTTGAAAGCGATACTAAACACCATACAACAACAACACCAACATCTACAACAACAACAACAATAACAACAACAACAGCAGCAGCAGCAGCAGCAACAACAACAAATGTACTTGTATGTTCATTATATAGTCCTTCAATACATGATGAACTATTCATTTATGATATTGGTATTTCTAAATGTAACCGAAAGAGTATGTCCGTTTTTTAATTGGTTCATTTTCACGTTACAATACCTTCAACACCATCACTAACAAAAGCAATAAAAAAAACAAAACAACATCATCAATAGCGAAATAGCATAAACAACGTCAGCAGCAACTATCAAAGTACTAGCTATTTTATTTCTAAATGGTATACAGATAAATAGATTCTACTCTATTTCATGTTGGCATCATGAAGATAAATAGTAATCAGAAATAGTGAAAAATGAAAAATTTTACAAAAAAAACAGTATGTCCCTTTAAAAGCATAATGGCTTGGACGTTTTTACCGATCTTTTGAAAGATGTGTAATTGTATAGTAAAACCTGTCTTAAGCAACCGGCCAAGGTAAGGAGCAAAAGTGGCATTTTAAGACAGTTCATTGCTTAATACAGGTTAGTCTACTCTGAAAGTATAGCAATGGGAAATAGAAAACATGGTTGATTTAGATAGGCGGCTGCTTAATAAAGGTTACATAGATTTGACAGTATTTACTTTAAACATATTTTATTGATTTTTTTTGTATACATGGAATAGCATAAGTGTTGGGTCACAAATTACCCAACATTCAAATCGGCCCTTCCTAACATCAACTTTGCATAAGAACAATCCAGATGGCAACAAACTTATCCATATTGGACGGAAATGAAATGGCGGACATTGTTTGGTGGCTTTAATATAAGTTCAGAATTGTTAAATATACATATATTTTTACCGTCTGAGATATTATCACTCCCATGGAACAAGGTGTTAACACATAAAGGATGATGGTGACGTGCAGCACGAAGTCGATCATTTAAAAAGAAGGGAATTGCATAAAATAGTATTCGGTGTTCTCTTTTTCATGCCCATATTTTTCACATGTTGAATACAATTTTAATTTGTTGACAAATGAATAATAATTAAGGTTACTGCAACCATTACTTAAACGAGCATGAATAACAGATAATTTACGAGGACCTGTTAAATAAAAACATAGTAATTTATGGTGCATGCTATAAAAATCTGACCCAGTTTTTAAGTACACTGAAAAAGGAATAGTTTTCTAACAGTTATGGCATTTTTCCTTGTGAGTTTTTACTTTGATACTTAACACACCAATTAACTTGGCATTAAGTTCAAATAGTATTTTCTGAGACAAGAGTCTTTTTTAAACACTTTAGTTTAAACATATTTTATTCACAAATAGTATACAATTACATTGAAAATATCACATATTAGCGAACACATGTGTATACAATTATGAAAGGGATTCAGAAGAAAGCTTCCAGCTTCAAATGTCTACGTAAAATAAAACAAAACTATTTAATCCTACGTGCGCCATTGATAGAAGAGACGGCATTTGTAAAGTTTCATTGCCGAGGTATGAACTTGGTGTAAACCGTAAACCATTTTTTAAATATTAATTGTGACGTTATCTAACACCGGCTCAAAGGTCATTCACATGTGATATCAAGTTCATTTTCCGTAGAAATTTTATAAATATAAGAATTCTTACATAACAAAAACTTTTTCTATCTATTGTTTATGATGTATTATAAATATATCACATACACCTTTGTTCAGCTACGCCCCGGTGCAAAGCTAAAAGAAATAAATATTATATCATATTTCTAGCAAAATCTTCAATATTTCACTGGTTGACCTTTGAACCTGTGACCTTGATGAACGATACATGTTTTAGGCACATGTCATGACTGGATTGAATTGAATAAACTCAGTCAAACGGTAATATCTTTTTAATAACTAATGGTTTAAAATGTAATATATATTGGTTAACTCGTCTAGCCTGGTTGACACCATGAACATGCATCGATTACATCATACAAAATATTGACTGACTGACCGACCGACCGACTGATTGACTGATTATTTTACGTCATTGTTATGCCATCGACGGCTAACAAACGATCAATTAACCTAACCACTGTTTCCTGGGATCCTGGAAGGTTAACCAGAACTCAAGCACAACCCATCTCCACAAGTAACTGATTACTTTCTCACTTGAGACGAATGGTAATGAGACGCAATGTCATATATCACTCACCATATAGACCGTGGCCGGGCGGAGATTTGAACTTAGTTGCACGAGGTATGTCCCAAAAGTAATAGGACGCATTTAAAAATATGCATTTTAGTATTTCAATTACAACAAGACCTGGCATGAATACAGTGCCATATTTAAACTACATGAATATGCATGCAAAATTTCAATATTGTACACTAACATTTAACATTAAATTTGACAAGTCAAAACTTACATGTAACAAAGTACGGGGGAGATTGACGTTATTTTACGATGTAAAGTTCAAATGAAAGTCATTCTTTGAAGTACGAACCGCTGTGAAAAACAAAATTCTTGTTGTACTGCATGTCAAAATAATATGATGACTCATAGATCCTAACCACAGAATGTACACTCTGGCACGTGGCCTGAAGATCCTTAAAGCGCTTTTGACGAAGATCTGACTTGAGTACCAGGAAAACCACAGAATGCGGTCGTCAATATCGCCGACGGTCAATTACTCTCGTCTTACCATTGAAAACTGATAGATAAGACTTCAAGATATGCCACGTTGATAAGTTATGTGAAATAAACTTCAGAGTATATTGTTGGGTCATATTACACCCAACACAAAACTGTATCACACTCCAAATTACCACTCTTGAGGAGACGTCGCCAAATTTGGTCACTATTCAAATTCGCACTTGTTATTTCAAAAATGCGCATAATATTCAAATGTCAGTTAATAATGAAATTTTTTTAAAAATTTTTCGCATATGATCTTAAATTACGTCTGCTGTTATTTCACATCGTTTGGCACCATATTGAGGAAGTTGTCTGCTTTCGAATGAACTTCTGTTGTTTTAAACGGCGTTTAATTTCAAAAACCTCGTATTTCTAAACTTGGTTACTATGGTGACTTTTCCATGGATCAAATGGTGACTGAAAGTTGATTTGATGTTTTATGACAATAGAAGACGTGTCGATCTATCCATTGGTGCCACTGGTTTACATGTGATGTCCTAAATACGAAAATGGCAGGGTCGTCCTATTACTTTTGGGACATACCTCGTACATTCATTCTCCACTAACGTGAGCCATCAAGGATGAGGTAAAAGTGAAAATATGACCAGAGCAGACACGTTTAACTCCTACATATCATGAAAGCCACACATCTGAAGAACTCAAATCCATACTGGTCGGTCTTAAATAAGCCGGGTTTCAAAGATATGACGCTTGCTATACATCAACCAAATTTTAGTACGCACATATACGTTACCTCTAACAGGACAAGGTTCAAGTCATTAGATTTAAAGCCTCATTAAATTTCTGAAATGTACAATTTTTGATAATAACAAAAATGATTGTTATTAACTGTGTTTATAATATTGCTAAAACAATTCCTGTAGACCCCTTAGTGACTGTTTTTAAAAAAGCGAGAAAAAAATAACTGAGATCGAACTGTGTATTTCTTAAACGAGCGGACCGAACTTTTTATTTTTGTTTACATTTTTGTTATTCCGTAATGACTTGGTTGCTTTCTGACTGTACCTCTGCCATGTTCGGAAGTACACAATTGAATACTGCAGTGGTAGTGTGCGGATTAAGACCGTTAGATAAGGGGTTCATTAACAAGATTAGAAAAGTTATGGCTTCACTTATATTATGTATCGTTATTATGTTGTTGTTGTTTTTTTAAATATATTATTGATGTCTGCAATAAAACTGTATTGAACACAGTATATTATTTATACGCACTGAAAAACAATGAGTGCGAAATACTAGTTTGGTCTAGTAACTCCTGCTCAGGATCCTCCCTTGCAGACACACGTGAGACTATCGCACGTGAAATTACGTCAAACATCACTTTATCGCAGTCAATATTGAGTGGCTACCAAGGGTGGTTTGTTTAGTACAGTTATTAAAAAGTAATTTTATTTTTAATTTTATATGAACGGTTCGTCGCTTGTAAACGTACAATAAATGAGCTCGTGGGTTCCAGCTCATTAATACACTGAGGGGAATAAAGGGGATGTTCTTGAAAACTATCTTACCGCAAACGATTATTTAATTTTTAACCACATCCCCTACAGTTCCCCACTCTATGTTTCCCTCTGAAGATATTACCGTCGGGTGCGTTTCAGAACAATCTTCGTAACTCCCCGTTTTCTGCCGAACGTGTTTATCGGAAACAGACGAACATTAATTTGTAAACAAAACCCTTTCTTAATTATGTACTAATGATGTGCTTTATATTTATTTTTTTCGTTTACAAAGTCTCTCAGTGATCAAATAAACATGTATCCTACCATCTGGAAGAGTAAAACTGACTTAAATTAAAACTAAAAACGACCGTTTCGGAAGTTTATTGAGCCTTTAAACTGCAAGAATGGCATTTTCAGTGCTATGGTATTTTGATATGACATACATCAGAGGTTACATTCAACGTGTTCTGGTGGATAATTCGATTTCTAGTATTTTATTGAGCTATTGGAACAAATCATTTAATTTGCAGTTTTAAATTGTGTAATTCAAGTAAATTTATGATTTCATATTTGTATGTATTGATTTATCCAGCGTTTATTAATTGCGTTTAAATTTGAAACCCCAAACATGAAATATAGGATAGAATTTATAACGGATGAATTTTCTCCATAATAGCTTAACCAAAGCAACTAATTCAATGTACTAATTGCAGTAACGTATCTGTCCATAACTAAAGGCATTCAATAAATATGACAAAAACAGTTTATACATGAGAATACAATGTTTTAATAGCTAAAAAAAGGACATGTCTTCATTATAGACAACGCAAAAAGTATTCTTCCATTAGTTCAATTGTACCACATATTCATTCCCGTTGCACAAAGTTGATAAGTTATGGATTTTGGGGATTTGGGGGAGTGGGGGAATTCAGAATTATGTGGACTATAGAAATATTTAGCATACCGAAATCTTACTTTAAAAATACAGTATGACGAATAAATCCTGCAGAAATATAATGCAACTGTAAAGACTAAAATGATTCGAAGATCTATCTCGAAAGACAGCTTGCTTAAAACAATATATCATGTATCTGTTTCAATCGAAATGTCTTCGAGATAACTGCGGAATTAGTTTCCTGCAGAACACCGTTACACTATATAATCTAGCAGATCCAACAAATGACAGTGGTTGGGACGCCTGACAAATTTTTGTAATACATGAAACCCAAGTACTTCGTGAAGACCACCGAAACTGAATTTGGTCCTTAGCATTGTGCTTTGACAAGAAAGAGACATGTACATAAAATTCTTCCTTGTCCTCATCAGTTTTACCAATAAACCTTTATTCGACATAATACACTATGACGTAAGAGTAGACTGGTGGTATGTTGTTGTTTCAAACTGTTCTGTGACGTTGGGTGGATCTGACGTTGAACCTTCAATATTGACCAGATCATCAGTGGATTTTGCTTGTACATGGGTAACTTTGTGTTCCTTCCAACTGTTGCAAACAGTATCTGCTTTCTCATCTCTATTCATCGCAGCTCATTTCTTTCCCTGTAAAAGAACTCGGTTCCTTTCTTCTTTTGCCGTTTCTGTAGGATTTCTGGATTTCAGCTCTAGACTTAGCCATGTCCCTCCAAAAGTGTTTAGACATAGATAGACAGTTTTATTTTGTTTAATATTAATTTTGTGGGGGAAAAAACGTGTTAACATTGCTGCTGTTGTTGTGTTGTTGCTTCTGTTGTTGTTGATGATGTTGTTTTGTTGTTGTTAAAAATACAACCAATATTCACATGTAGCATAATATTCGATAATTTACACAGATACGTTACCACTTCAAACAGATACGTTACCATACTTTACATCTTCAATACGGCTTTCAAATTAAATACACAGGTAAGTAATTATAATAATAATGTGTTTACCTGATAAAAGGTAAAGATAAAACATGTTGATTATTATTTAATAGTCTACATAGCTGACAACGTCCTATCGTGTTCTTATAGACGTTCGAGGAACAGATACGATACAATTTTGAACAGATACGTTATCTCTGCTGAAGCCAGGTACAGAGGAGTTCACGAATACTTCACCTTATCAAGATGAACAACGCAGTGTATGAAAGGTGCACAAGGCTTTTAAATGAAAATAATCATTATATGGAGTATACAAAGCTGGATTTTAAGGAAAACAAACTAAATTATTCATCCTCTTGACAGAAAAAGTGTATTCGTACAACTTTGAGAGTCATACTTTTCGTCACCACGAAGGCAAATATGATGTCCCAAAAACGTGGTTGCCCAAATATAGCGATTTCGTGAGCGAATTTGTACCATAACGTGGTGCATCAATTCAAATTAATAACTTGGTAACGGATCTGTGGGTAACGTATCTGTTGCACAATATGTTATCATTGCAAATTTGCAAGGGTTTATATAAGATCTTTTTAAATGTGATTTTTCAACGACTAGAAAGAGATTACTGCAATGTTAAATAGTTAAAACTGGTAATATATTTGAAACTGGGAGTATAGTTAGAAAATTATGGTAACGTATATGTTCTTATTTGAACGTTATTCTTCCAAGTTCAGTTGTATGATTACTTTTTTATGAAGAAAGATGAGAACTGGTCACTTAATGTTTTATTATTATGTTTGTACCCATTACGTGGTATGCCAAAGTGATAAGCGTTTATTAGATATGAACATAACTATGGTCTCAGGTCCATTGAAACGTTGGTAACGTATCTGTACAGAAACTCGGGGACATCTGCATTTCCTGTATCTTGAAATGAAAATGGAAGAAAAAGTATTTCAAAAGCCTTTATTTGAATGACTGGATACTCAGTCAATAGAAATAAACAATAAAGTCGATCAAATAGAAGTTGTACATGTAACTATAAGACATGTTGAATATACACTTCACCCAGGGACACATAACAATTAGTAAAATGTTCAGCAGTACAAGGTGAATTTTGAGAAACAGGTGCGCGTTACACAGGCTTGGTTATTTCAGTTGGTGGAGACCCTTCATGATACGTAAAATAACACTGCAAATACCACTCAATGTTAAAAACTTTCTCTAGAAACTCGAGGGTCATTAAAAATGGTAAGTGACTTCTATTAGTGGAGAATGGATGTGTATGTGGTAAAAAGTACATTGAATTATATATCTTTGGAGCCATATTGCCATTCACGAATTTTGGTGATGAAGGGAATTTCTCCACGTTTCATATCTTCGCAGATTTCCCGTGTTATATTAAAACGATTACCCCATCGTGTCTCAAGAACGCTGATTGGCACTGAAACAATGCTTTGATAACAGTATTCCTCGACAGTTTTACGAAGATCTTTAAATTGTATTAGCTCGTCATCGAAATCAGCTCCCTCTCGTCTCATTTGTTCACGAAGTCTTTTGTAAAAATAGTTATACAATGTGTAATCTATTTTAGCGTATCTCTTATAAAATTCTCTGTCGAAAGATTGTGTTAACATGGTTTCATTCTTGTTCCGTGCGATGTTTTTACTCAGAAAGAGTATATCCTGTGTTTCCCAGTTGAGATAACGCCTCATTATTATCACCGATTCTTCCATGTGCTCCGAAATGAGAATCACCTGAAATTCCTTGTCCAACTTTTTCAAATATGCGTCAACAATACTTTCATTGTATGTGGTAAACACAGTCTCGGGAAAGCCAAATTCGATAGCCATCCGATTATTTGTCCATGAAGCCGTAAGCTTTCCTTTTGGTTCGTACTTGGTGGGATCGCGTAAGAATTCTGAGGCTGGGTTCCTTAAATTGATTTTGTTGAATATATAATGAGGACGAAAATAGTTTAAAATTGACTTGTACAGTTCAAATGGCTCTCTCAAAATCCCTATGAACACCGAGTCACTTGGCATAAACTTTGCAAAAGCTTCGTTTGAATACAGCACGTGATTACACATAATGTCGTAATGTTTATCCGGAGGAGGTGGTAAAATATTCGAATTCGTGAGTGATTCTCTTACGCTGATTATGTTTGGAAAACCAGATGGATTTTTCGCCGGTGCTAAAACAAACGTTAGATTCCTTCTCCAACCGAATCTCAGAAATATATTTTGGGCCGTTGAACTTGCTGCTTTATGCACTTTCAGGAAAGCTATGTGTCGAACTTCGCGACCTTTCGTGTTTGCGGCAGTAAGTGTGGTTCCAGACAAAAACGAGGGCAGTTTCAATAACCTGTCGTCGATGATATTCGAATTCAGGGTTTGAAATTCGTGCCGATGAACAGACTTTAACAAGTCATCTTTGGCAACATATGGCCATGTCAAACATAGCACATTAACGCCAAATATCAATACACCCGCTCCCAAGACTAATATCCTGAAACGACATCAAATAAAGAAATGCTATCACAGACCCTTTAAAACTAATAAAGATTTCACACACCAATAGGTTTTGTACTGTACTAGGCTACATATAGAGTAAAGCAAGTCTGGAACACATGCCAATGGTTCTAAAAAGGTTTTGTTTCCATAGATAGTCCTCTGTTGGTCCCAAAATGGAGATGACCAGATGCCTTTTCACAATGTCGATGGTTTGATGACATCCCTTTATTTTTGACAATACTCTCTATTTGTTGCAGTGTATCACTGCGAATCTTTAAACTGTGATAATTTCATATAAGAATACCCAATGTCATCCAAACTTTGCAGAACTCATGAAAATGTTTCAATGTTCTCGGATGTTGAAAGAAATATGACAAATTAAAGCATTTTCAACAAAAATAATGCACGACCGATTAACAAAGCTCTAATTTTTGGGCGCACTAAGGAGAGGTAATTGTTAAGTGAGAGCTAAACTACTTTTACATGTACATCGAAATTGTAGGCATATTCGTTAATGTGTTGATTTCTGATTGGAAGCTCAGCGAAATGTTTTAGAAATATTTCCACCTACTAAAGTCCCTAAATTTCCATTATAGAAGATTTACCTCTTTTATCTCACTTTTAATCTTTTCTATTTCATAATTATAACTTACGTTTTATTACATAATGAACCCTCCAAACAGGCAAAAAAACGCAAAAAAAGGCAAACTATGCCTCCAAAGTACACTTTCCTCTCAACACGAACAATTTCATTTTACTTTTTTTTTATAATATTATTTAGCCGAACAAAAAGACAACACAGAAATAATAGCAACACTAAGTTAAAGAATACTATGTCAATAGAGCACGCTCTCTATAATGTGTTATCCCACCATTGATTTTTGTTCTTAGTTCCATAGTAAATAATAAAAGTTTGAAGACTTGTCATTCGTAGAAAGACCCAAATGAAACAAGTGAAACTTACATTTCACTGTTTGTCAACCTCTGCACTTCCAAAATATGTTGAGAAAGTAGGGGCCATGTGTCATATAAGAGATTTTTTTTTCTGCTCGGTGTGTACACTGTTGACTAAGTGAAAGTAGACTTCCGAAATCATATTTCTAATATTTATAATGTATTCATACCCCAATTTCCATGCATCAATTTTTTTTCTAAATACACAATTTAAACATAACAATGCTTTCAAAATGTTCATGCACTTTTAAAGAAGAAGGAACAAGGATTATTTATAACCGCCATTATGCGACTGCCCCACGGAAGCAATTCCTTTTTCCAATGGTGCTACTATACCTATAAAGAAACCTTTATTTTTTTTAATTTTATAATTACCTCTTTTTTTTTTTACTAAGTACTATCAATTTGCAGTAATACTGCCAAGTTGCAGGCATTAAATACTGGTTTTTTGTCAGAATACCACTTTTTACATGGTCATTATATACAGATGCGAGATATCGACCGACAAGCAATTTTTGTTGTGATTGACTAATTTTACCCAAAAAAAAAATTTCTTGCCTAATTCCATTAAAACTTTTACACCAAAATAGTCTCATGACACACTGAAGAAATTATCTTACCAAAAAACATTATTCAATACAATGTATATGCTTAACATTGCACATTTCAATCATCCAAAATAAAAAATCATCAAAGTTTTGCGATTTTTCATGAAATTTCAATGTAAATATGCATATGTATGCTTTATTTGAGGCATACATTTACCAAAATGTGTTTTTTATGAACAAAATGTCTCCAATTTGTTATTTAAGACCATGAGAGTGTAAAAAATAGTTTATTTTACCTACAATCAACATTTTTTTAAATCACCTCTATCCCACTCAAGTCTCTCTTATAGGTGTTACCCCACCACTGACTTTTGTTCTTTATTCTGTAGTAAATAATAAAAATTCGAAGGCTTGTCATTCATAGAGAGACTCAACTGAAACACGTGAGACTTACATTTTACCTCTGCACTTCCAGATAGAATGAGAAAAGTAGGGGCCATGTGTCATATAAGAGAGTTTTTTTTCTGCTCAGTGTGTACACGGTTGACAAAATGAAAGTAGACTTCCGAAATCATGTATTTATACCCAAATTTTCAAGCATCCATTTTTGTTTCTTAATTCTAAAAAAGATTTTATTCCTGTCATGTCTGATAATTTTGGCGGTGATTATGACTGGAAAGCTCAAAACACGCCGACATAAGCAGGGCTATCACTTTGACATAAAACCTGGCTAAACATTAAAGGGTTACTCACCAGTGTCGCCGGATACTGAAATGTTTCCACGGATTTGTTAACTGTGTCTAAAGAAATACAATAAAATGAAAATTCAGCAATAGAAGTTGCATTCAAATGACGCAGCTACATCATCAGTACAAATATATATACAGAGGAAGTGAACATAGAGGTTACTTCCTGGGAACAAACACATAGAAGTTGCATCCAAATGACGCAGCTACCACATCAGTACAAATATATATACAGAGGAAGTGAACATAGGGTTTACTGCCTGGGAACAAACACATAGAAATTGCATTCAAATGACGCAGCTACCACATCAGTACAAATATATATATATATATACCGAGGAAGTGAACATAGTGGTTACTGCCTGGGAGCAAACACATAGAAGTTGCATTCAAATGACGCAGCTACCACATCAGTACAAATATATATACAGAGGAACTGAACATAGGGGTTACTGCCTGGGAACAAACACATAGAAGTTGCATTCAAATGACGCAGCTACCACATCAGTACAAATATATATACAGAGGAAGTAAACATAGGGGTTACTGCCTGGGAACAAACACATAGAAGTTGCATTCAGATGACGCAGGTACCACATCAGAACAAATATATATACAGAGGAAGTAAACATAGGGGTAACTGCCTGGGAACAAACACATATAAGTTGCATTCAAATGACGCAGCTACCACATCAGTACAAATATATATATACCGAAGAAGTGAACATAGGGGTTACTGCCTGGGAACAAACACATAGAAGTTGCATTCAAATGACGCAGCTACCACATCAGTACAAATATATATACAGAGGAAGTGAACATAGGGGTTAATTCCTGGGAACAAACACATAGAAGCTGCATTCAAATAACGCAGCTACCACATAAGTACAAATATATATACAAAGGAAGTGAACATAGGGGTTACTGCCTGGGAACAAACACATAGAAGTTGCATTCAAATAACGCAGCTACCACATAAGTTCAAATATATATATACAGAGGAAGTGAACATAGGGGTTACTGCCTGGGAACAAACACATAGAAGTTGCATTCAAATAACGCAGCTACCACATCAGTACAAATATATATACAGAGGAATTGAACATAGGGGTTACTGCCTGGGAACAAACACATAGAAGTTGCATTCAAATGACGCAGCTACCACATCAGTACAATTATATATACAGAGGAAGTGAACATAGGGGTTACTGCCTGGGAACAAACACATAAAAGTTGCATTCAAATGACGCAGGTACCACATCAGTACAAATATATATACAAAGGAAGTGAACATAGGGGTTACTGCCTGGGAACAAACACATAGAAGATGTGACAAAATGGGTAACCACTCTGGAACAAACATGACAAAATGTGTTCCGCCCTGGAATAAACATGACAAAATGGATTACCCCTCTTGAACAAACATGACAAAATGGGTTACCGCCTTAGAGCAAACATGACAAAATGTGTAACCGCCCTGGAGCAAACATGACAAAATGGGTTACCGCCTTAGAGCAAACATGATCAAATGTGTAACCACACTGGAACAGACATGACAAAATGGGTTACTGCTCTGGAACAAACATGACAAAATGGGTTACCGCCCTGGAACAAACATGACATAATGGGTTACCGCCTTAGAGCAAACATGACAAAATGGGTTACCGCCCTGGAACAAACATGACAAAATGTGTTACCACCCTGGAACAAACATGACAAAATGGATTACCCCTCTTGAACAATCATGACAAAAATGTGTTACCGCCCTGGAACAAACATGACAAAATGGGTTACCGACCTTGAACAAACATGACAAAATGTATTATCGCCTGCAACTAGACATGACAAATGGTTTACCGTCTGTGACTAAACATGACAAAATGGGTTACCGCCTGTAACTAAACATGACAAAATGGGTTACGGTCTGTGATTTAACATGACAAAATGGGTTACTGCCTGCAAACAAACATGACAAAATAGGTTACCGCCTGCAAACAAACATGAAAAAATGGGTTACCGACAAGGAACAAACATGAAAAAATGGGTTACTGCCTGCAAACAAACATGTTAAAATGGGTGACCGCCGTAGAACAAACATGACAAAATGTCTTACCGCCTTTCAACAAACATGAAAAAATATGTTACTGCCTGCGACTAAACATGACGAAATGGGTTACTGTCTGTGACTAAACGAGACAAAATGGGTTACCACCTGCGACTAAACATGACAAAATGGGTAGCCGTCTGCGACTAAACATGACAAAATGGGTAGCCGTCTGTGACTAAAAATGACAAAATAGGTTACCGTCTGTGACTTAACATGACAAAATAGGTAACTGCCTGCAAACAAATAGGATAAAATGGGTTACCACCTGGGAACAAACATAATAAAATGGGGTATCTCCTGCGACTAAAAATGACAAAATGTGTAACTGCCTCTGAACAAGAATGACAAAATGGGTTATCACCCTGGAACAAACATGACAAAATTGGTAACCGTATGTGAACAAACATGACAAATTGGGTAACTGCCTGTGAAAAAACCATGACAAAATGGGTTGCTGCCTACAAACAAACATGGCAACATTGGTTACTGCCCTGCAAACACACATGGCAACATGTATTACTGCCTGCAAACAAACATGACAAAATGGGTTACTGCCTGCAAACAAACATGACAAAATGGGTAACCACCCGTGAACAAACATGACAAAAGGGGGCACCGGCCGTAAACAAACATGACAAAATGGCCTACCACCCATGAAAAAAATGACAAGAAGTGCACACACCCGTGAACAAACATGGCAAAAGAGATTACCACCTGTGAACAAAGATGAATAAAGGGGGTTACACCCAGGAAAAAAAATGACAAAATAGGTTATCGCCTGTAAACAAACGTGACAAAATGGGTTACCGCCTGCAAACAAAAATGACAAAAGGGGTTACCACCCGTGAACAAACATGACAAAAAGGGTAACAACCCATGAACAAACATGACAAAAGGGGTAACCACCCATGAACAAACATGACAAAAGGGGTTACCACCCATGGGAAAACATGACAAAAAGGGGCTAACATCCGTGAACAAACATGACAAAATGGGTTACCGCCTGCAAACAAACGTGACAAAAGGGGTTAAAACCCGTGAACAAACATGACAAAAGGGGTTACCATCCATGAAGAAACATGACAAAAAGGGTTAACACCCGTGAACAACATGACAAAATTGTTTACCGCCTGCAAACAATCATGATAAAAGGGGTTACCACTCGTGAACAAACATGACAAAATAGGTTACCGCCTGCAAACAAACGTGACAAAAGGGGTTACTATCCGTGAACAAACATGACAAAATGGGTTACTACCCATAAAAACATGACAAAAAGGGCTATCACCCGTGAAAAAAACTTGACAAAAGGGGTAACCACCTATGAACAAACATGACAAAAACTGTTACCACCGTGAATAAACATGACAAAATGGGTATCCGCTGGGGAACAAACATGCAGAAAAATGGGTTACTTGGAATAAACATACAGAAAAAGTGGCAATATGGGTAACAGGCAAATGCAAAGCAAAGGAAAAACATGTCTGCGTAAAATAACTAATGTACAGAGACGTGAAAATTCGTCCCAGCATTTTAATTTTATACACGACTCAATAACATCTGAAAAAAAGGTTTAGTGTAGTGTAATGGATTGAGTGTTGGCCGCTCACGTCAGAGGTTGCAGGTTTGATCCTCAGCTTGACTCGATGCCTCTTCAAAAACCACTTATTACTGATTCTACCCAGAGGCTAAGCCGAGAGCTTTACCTATACGCTCTGTGTTTTCCTAGGTGTAAGTACAGTTCTGACGAAGATATAGCTGGCGTAAGAGCCCCAACCCCTCTCCCAATAACGACAAATCATGGTTTTATTACAAATGTTTTTACTTCCCTTTGATTTTATTTCTAGAGAATGGCTATTGCAAACCTAAATTTAAAGAATTATGTAACATTTACTTATTTATAGACATTAAAATCATCTGAGAATGATAAAACTGCTTGTTTTTCTCATGTTCTTTAAATACTAAATAGTACCATTTTTTTTATAATAATAATAATAATTGTATGAAAAAAAGATTGGAAGAACAAAGTCTACTGTACTTGACTGTATAAATATTAAAAGCAATTTAACCACAAAAAACCCGGAGGGGAATCAATAATGTATCTTAGATAACAAGAGGTTTATAAACCTCCCAAAGAGCATCAAATCCTACCAAATTTAAGTTTACTTTTGCTATATATCTTTTTGTATCATAAGGATTTCGAATATAATGTTTAAAATTTGTTAAACAGGGTTCTTTTTTTATTTAATTTATGGTTGGAGATTGTTTTGTTATCAATATTAATTTATTCAAAACTGGGTGAAACTCTTTGTTTCCAAATAGAATATCAGTAATTAATTGACCAGTTTGTAATAACAGCACTGTTCTTTTCTTTGATATAGCCAACAAGACAAGACATAAATTGTTTTGATGTTGCACAGTCTATAAATAGATGTTTTATGATTTCAATTTCTGTCAGACAGAATGTACACATTTCTGAAACAGCGATATTCATTTTCTTCACGAGTGAATTTGTACCCAAGATTTTATGAATGATTCTATATTGGAACCATTGTAAATTCGTATCTGTAGTGAAACTAAATGATAGAGCATAATATTTTCATCATCTTAAATTAATTTTCATATCTTACATTTTGAAAAAGGTTCACTATTTTTTGAAAAATAATGTTTTATATATTGCTCTACAACCCTTTTTATCTTTAACAATAGTCGAAACTGGAAGTGGACATTTAGGGTTCTGGAAATTACTGGCTAAGTGTTGACACTTAAATTTGTTTATGTATTGTCTTGCTGATGCTATAAGCCTTTCAAATTCAAGAAATTTGTATTGATATTATACTTGTTGATGAATTCTCTAATGGTATACAAATTGTCATTGCTTTTCATTAGGTCATTTATAACTAATATTCCTTTAGAAAACCAGTGCTTATGAAAAAATGCTCGAGCCTCCGACCTTATGATTAGGGCTGTACCAAATATATGAACTTTGTATACCAGACCATGTGGTAGGTTCGATGATTGATGAAAACTTTTTGTATGACATGAAAATATCTTTCCAAAAGTGATTATGAATTCTATTGATTGTTAATCAAATCTGAAACAAATACGGTGAAGTTTAATATAAACAGATACATTGTTTTAAACATATTAATATTTTTTTTGTCAGTTGTTAATTAACGTCTTATCCATGTCAGTTTTAGAGAGGAAATAAATAATTCTAAGTTAACCATTTTTAAACCTCCTTTAACGTACAACTGGCAAACTACCGAACGCTTGACTTCATCAGGTTTCCTTTTCCATAAACATTTAAAAAATAATGAATTTAATTCTTTATTTGATTATCTTTTGGATTAGACAATGTTAAAATTAGATTATTTATTTTCGATATCGCCAGAATATTAAAAACTGTATTGTTTCCTTTTGGGGCAAAAATTCTCTTTGACCAATTTATTAAAAGTTGTTAAGTCTGTTGTATTTAATCTTCATAATTTATGTTAACAATTTTATTTAAATCAACAGAAAAGTGTATTCCCAATACCGTATACTCATTAACCCAAGATAGATTCCATTGCTCACATAATTTTAAGTCACTTGTTTTCATTAAACCTATCCAAACTGCTTTTGTTTTTCGACATTTACATTAAGGTTTGAGATCTCTGTAGAAAATTTTAATACGTTAAGAGTGTTTAATAAAGATTTCTCAGACCCATCCAACATGAGTGAAGTATCGTTAGCATATTGTGAAATCAAAAGTTCTGTTTTGCCAATTTTTATTCCTTTTATATCAGGGTTGGTTCAAATCAGGACAGCAAAGATCTCTGTACATATGATGAAAATATACGGGGATTAAGGATAACCCTGTCTACAACCGCGTTGTGGATAAAATGCTCATTAACAATTACACATGATTCAACATTTGTATAAAATAACTGTATCCATTTTTTAATTGAAGAGCAAAAATTGAAAAACTCTAGAAATGAGAAAATAAAAGACCAACTAACGGAATTAAACGCTTTCTCAAAATCGATTAAAAGAAGCATTCCAGGTAAATTTTGTTTTCCAACATAAAACATAAGGTCATACAATAACTTAATATTTTCACTTATATATCTGCCAGATAAAAAAATCTGTTTGATCTTCATTAATAGTATGTGGTAAAACATGTTTTATCCTTTGTGCTGCACTTGCTGATGCCAGTTTGTACTACACATTTAAAAGAGATATTGGACGCCAGTTTTTTAAAAGTTGTTTATCTTTATTTCACTTTGGTAAACAGGTGATGACTCCTTGTCTTTGGGAAATGGACAGTTCACCTTTGATAAGACCTTCGTTTATAGCACGAATTAAGAAATCCCCTATATCATACCAGAAAAAACTTAAAAAACTCAACAGTAAAACCGTCTAGACCTGGACTTTTATTATTCTGCATGTTTTTCAGGCAATGCAATACTTCTTGGTAAGTAACGGGGCCTTCGAGCGATGATTTTAAAATTTCTTCTAGTATAGGGACTTCAACGTTTGACAGTCTTTAAATCTATGTTGGTTGTTTCAATATATGAGTACAGTTTTTTTTATAAAATAATTGTCTTTCTTTAATTATTTCTTTTTGCGAGTTAATAATTTGACACTACTAGTTCTAATGTTAATCATTGATTTCGAAATAAAATTTCTGTATCTAAATTACAAAAAATGTTTAGATTTTTTTCTCCTTCCTGCACCCACTTTGCTCGAGATCTAATTTTATTCCCATCCATTTTTTTCTCTCTAATATCGTTAGGTTCTTTTCTTTTTTTTGTTCAATAGCGGTATGGTCTAGAATATTGTTGTTGTTTTTTTCTAGTTGTTCTATTTCTATATATAAATTTTCCTCCCTTTTAATCTGTTTTTTTTTCTTGAAAGATGAATATGAAATAGTTTTTCCTCTGATTTCTAAAAAAAGTATTTAAAAAAGTAATTGACCATTCATGCTAAATTCTATATCCTTGTTTGCAATAGTATGTATATCTGCGAAATGAATTTCTTTAACATATTGGGATTTCACCATTCTAATTGTGTTTTTTATTTCTTCAACATATTTTGTATCTTTTAATAATGAGTCTATTCTTTTGCGTATTCTTTTTGAACCATGTATATTCTTTTTTTCTAAATTTGATCCCGCCAGCAATCAATTAAATAACATTCCACCATTAATTCTAATACAGTATTTCGAGCATTTGGATTGTTAAAATGTCTATAGTCAAAGAAATCTATATCTAGATTTAAAACCAGGTTGAAATCCGCTGCTAGAATATAAGAAGTATCTTTAGCTAAAATTGTATTTTTAATTTGATTATAGAAGTCGGGCTCGTCATTATTAGGACCATTTAAAATATTAATGAGAGTAACATAAAAAAAATTTTTTATTTGCTATAGTTGTTTCCAATATGAGTTTGTTTCCATTTTGATCCGTTTCTTCGGAGCAAATATTAAATTCAAAATTACTAATTAAAAATATGGCAACTCCTCTAGACTTGCTAGTAAAATTACTAAAATAACATTCATAGCCCCACAGAATGCGTATGTAATTAATTTCTTTATCTGTAAAATGTGTATCTTGTAAAAAATAGATAGAGTTATTTTTTTCTTTAAGAAAATTTAATGTATTTGTTCTCTTATTCTAATCAGCATGACCCTGTACATTCATGGAAACAAATGTAATTTTATCTGTCATGATATTTTATAAAACAAACCAAAAAAAGCAATAGATCCCATCTCTCCTGACCATTGACAACCAGACTAACAATATATATAACTCTATTAAACAGACATGAAGAGCGACAGTAACTAGAGTAAAAGCTTGGTAGTTTTCCTCTCCAAGGTTTTGAAGAATTATTTGTTTAAACATTGTACTAGTATTCTGTATCTTTAACAGCAGCATGTGGCATGGTAACATGCGTGAAGTCACAAAAATAACAACAACACACACACACACACACACACATAAAAGCTCATATTGAAAAATAAAAGTACGACCATCTATATCTTAGTATAAGTTTTAACATATTTCTTTGTTTCCATCAAATTCATTGTTTGAAAGTTTGTAAATTTTAAGGAAACCAAACTCGATGGTAATAAACAAGATAACCTGCATTCACGTTTCCAATTATGATTCAATCAATGGTATGTTACACAATGGTCACTAAATAATAGAAACGTCAGTTACAAATATTCTCGATAGCAGTTTTCCTGCTTTAACTGAAAATCAGAACATTCTACTGAATTGTCAGTCTAAACATGACACCAAGACTAATTTATTGATAGATCATATAATTAGACATATAAAAACAATTAATTAGCTGTATAACTGTACATGTGTCTCAACATTGCATCAGCTAGTTATATATTTCTTTGTTATATAATATATACACAGTTTAAGATATTGTTTTGTTTTTTTTTAAAAAAAACATGGTAAAAGTCCCTACACAATTCTGACTCGTATATGATTTGGCTTTAAGCACCATCGGGAAAAACAATAATAACACCTCTTCAGAAGCATGAGGAGACTGCGATGAACAAAAGTGGAGCATATTTAAGATCCTATTTTTATATCTACATGTTATATTCTATTTAAGTATTCTTGAAACAAAAACGAAATTCAAGGTGCTCATTTAGGATAACAAAGAGGCTGAGATGCGTTTATGACCATCGTAAGATCAATGACAATATGTTTATTTAGTAATATAGGCCTCCGGTCCAAAACACAACATGTATTATTTATCACAAATGAGTCGGTTTTTTCACACGTTAGATAATGTTTTGTGTTAAATATAGGACCTTTTGGGCTTATATACATATGATTACTACCCTTTTTTCCTTTTCTTTTTATTTTGCTTACTTTGTATTTGGTCAGTTGATTTAATATACAGCTGTTGCTATGTAACATCCGCATCAATAGAATTTTTTATCATATTTGTCATTTCAAATTTATGATCGATTACCAATTATGACGCATCGAAATAAAATGCAATTTTCTTCGGAAAATAAAGTGTCATGTATCCATATGATAACAACACAAAGAACATATTAAAAGATGAAAAATATCCAGATTTGGGTCCAGTTCCTACAACAACAGGGGAGTGGGGTTCTAACAACAGCTAGAGAAGATTACACATACAGGGCTTCTAACAACAGCTAGAGAGATAACACATAGTGGACTCTAGCAACAGCTAGAGAAGATTACATGCATGTACATGAGGGACTGTAATACCAACTAGAGAAGATTACACAAAGATAACACATATGGTGGTTCTAACAACAGCTAGAGAAGATTACACATACGGAGGTTCTAACAACAGCTAGAGAAGATTACAAATACGGTGGTACTAACAGCGGCTAGAAATGATTACACATACGGGGGTTTTAACAACAGATAGAGAAGACTACACATATGGGGATCCTAACAACTAGAGAAGATTACACATATGGGGGTCTTACAACAGCTAGAGAAGATTACACATATGGTGGTTCTAACAACAGCTGGAGAAGATTACACATACAGGAGTTCTAACAACAGCTAGAGAAGATTACGCATACAGGAGTTCTAACAACAGCTAGAGAATATTACACATATGGGGGTTCTAACAACAGTTAGAGAAGATTATACATATGGGGGTTCTTACAACAGCTAGAGAAGATTTCACATATGGGGGTTCTGACAACAGCTAGAGAAGATTACACATAAAGAAGTTCTAACAACAGCTAGAGAAGATACAAGATACAAGATACAAGATGTTTTATTGAGTAAATAAAGGCCTCCGGCCCAAAATACAACAGTAATTGTTGAGCATTGATGTTTTACAAAGTTGTGTTACAATATATTAAATATACATTTGAAGTGTCTGAAAACTGGTACAGTATATAATGTGGAACTATGTTTTATCTATAATTTCAAACAGTTTTGTTATAAAAAGAGCAATTTTTCTAATAGTCTCTGGATTCTCGCTTTGAAGCAATCGATAAAAATCTGCATGTTCTGAATGCCCTATATACCAATTATACAGATGTGTTTCTCTAACATGAGTATACTTAGAACAATTAAAAAATACATGGTATTCGTTTTCTATCACCATTATATTGGAATAAACATATTCTATTTTCTCTTTCAATGTTAAAATGTCGACCAATTTCAATATTTAGTCTGTGAGAGGAGCATCTAAAACGTGCAAATGATCGTTTGAGATTGAACGAAAGGTCAATGTTTAAATATCTTTCAGGATTTAATAAGGATTTAATATGTTTATATGTATCACACCTGGGTGAGTTGATTATATCATCATGCCAAGTTTGAGTCATACAATCTGAGATCCTTCGTTTAAATGTTAAGACAAATAAGTTAATGTCACCAACATCTTGTGCTAGCCACACATACCCAAACCCATATCTATACAATAATGTTTTAACGTTTGTGGCCCAAGTTTTTCTACCAATATCGTCTAGAGATTTCAACATTTTGTAACAGTTCTTAGGAAAGCAATTGTTGGACATTTGAAGCAATTTACACCAGTATTTTATGCACTTGGGAAGACAAATAGGTTAATGTCACCAACATCTTGTGCTAGCCACACATACCCAAACCCATATCTATACAATAATGTTTTAACGTTTGTGGCTCAAGTTTTTCTACCAATATCGTCTAGAGATTTCAACATTTTGTAACAGTTCTTAGGAAAGCGATTGTTGGACATTTGAAGCAATTTACACCAGTATTTTATGCACTTGGGATAATATATTACACATAGTGGAAGTCTCCCGCACTCTCCAAGAGCTACAGAATTATTAACAGTAGAATTAATACCTAGAAAATATTTACAAAATTGCACTTGTATTTGTTCTATCTTGTCGGCGTATTCATATCCCCAAATTTCCGAACCAAATGTGAGTATTGGCACTACCATCGAATCAAATAATTTAAATATATCTTTATGCATAAAACTTCCAAATGTCCTCTGATATCCTTTAATAGAAAATATTGTCTTCCTAGCCTGTGCAGCCAATTTACACTTAGCAGATGTTCACGAGAGTTTAGGTGTAAAAAGTAATCCCATAAATTTATATACAGATGTCATGTTTACATTATTTCCATTAAAGGACCAATTTTCATAATTTCGCAGTGGACCGCCATTTCTAAATACTATTATTTCAGTTTGCTTGATGTTAACCTGCATGCCCGTGTTATCACAAAATTCAGAAATTGCGTTGAGCTGTATTTGTAAGTTCCTTGCTGTGTCCGCACAGTTAGCTACGTCGTCCGCAAAAAGTAAGCAAAGAATATCTGGTATATCATTAGTAATAAATATTCCATTATGACATTTCTCTCTGAGGTGGGTACAAAGGTCATTTATGTAAAGACTAAAAATTATCGGCGAATTTAAATCACCTTGTCTCGCTCCAATATTGCATTTAAATGGCTTAGTAAACTTGTCTCCAACCCTAACATATGACTGGATGTTCGAATACATAGATATTAACACATGCACAAGCTTACCGTTGATGCCTTTCTTCAGAAGGCTTGAAAATAGTTTAAAGTGAACTAGAGAATCAAATGCTTTCTGAAAATCTACGTATAGTACATAGAATCTACCACCTGGTTTCGAAATATATTTCTGGACCATACTTTGCAAATTGAACATGTTATCTATAAGATAACATATAAATGGGGTTCTGACAACAGCTAGAGAAGATTACACATACAGGAGTTCTAACAACAGCTAGAGACGATTACACATATGGGGGTTCTAACAACAGCTAGAGAAAAATTAAACATACAGGTGTTCTAACAACAGCTAGAGAAGATTACACATACAGGAGTTCTAACAACAGCTAGAGAAGATAACACATATGGGGGTTCTAACAACAGCTAGAAAAGATTACACATATTGGGGTTCTAGCAACAGCTAGAGAAGATTACACATATGGGGGTTCTAACAACAGCTAGACAATATTACACATATGGGGGTTCTAACAACAGCTAGAGACGATTACATATACAGGAGTTCTAATAACAGCTAGAGAAGATTACACATACAGGAGTTCTAACAACAGCTAGAGAAGACTACACATATGGGGGTTCTAACAACAGCTAGAAAAGATTACACATATGAGGGTTCTAACAACAGCTAGAGAAGATTACACATATGAGGGTTCTAATAACAGCTAGAGAAGATTACACATATGAGGGTTCTAAAACCAACTAGAGAAGATTACACATATTAGGGTTCTAACAACAGCTAGAGAAGATTACACACATGAGGGTTCTAACAACAGCAAGAGAAGATTACACATATGAAGGTTCTAACAACAGCTAGAGAAGATGACACATATGGGGGTTTCAACAACAACTAGATAATACTAAACATAACTAGGCTCAGCTGCAGCAGATTACAAATAAAGCAAAACTACAGAAGATAACACAAATGGGATCCTAACCACAGCTAGTAAAGATTACAAATATGGGGGTCCTGAAAACAGCTAGAGAAGATTATAAACATGGGGGTCCTGACAACAGTTATTCTAGAGTTATTAACAGTCTATTAAGTGATAACCAGGAACTTGTCCAAGACAAAAGTTGACCAAAATGGATCCAAGACCGTAGAAATCGTGTGGATATGCTTACTGTCGTTATGACACGGCACCAGGAATCTAAATAGTATATCAAGCATTTCCATCAATATGGTTATGTTGCCCTCAAATATGAAACACTTCATTGATATTACTAAAATATGTAAATCACGTTTTGCTCAATATCTTTTTAACTGAATTGGAACATGAATGCAGAAATTATCACAACTGGAGAATTCGCTGTAATGGACGGGGTGTGATCTTTCTAACAGCAAACCACAGAGAAATAGATACATTAATGTATCTTTATTCCGTGATTTACAACATAGCAATACATAAGAAGAATGTTGATCTCTGTCACATAATATAGAACGTGTCATAGGTCAAGTGTATTTCCAGGCAGTTGATAACATACAATACAAAGTTAGTAAATGGTAATACCAATTAAGTGAACATGATCTAACTTATGTAAAGGAAATTATCCAAAAGGCATGTCTTAATATTCTTACAATACCATGTTAATGTAATGTGATGTACAATGCCCATAACTTAACACGGTATATACAGTGAAACCTCCGTAAACCTGACACTCTATAAACCGGAATACTCTATAAACCTGACACTCTATAAACCGGAATACTCTATAAACCTGACACTCTATAAACCGGAATACTCTATAAACCTGACACTCTATAAACCGGAATACTTTATAAACCGGAATACTCTATAAACCTGACACTCTATAAACCGGAATACTCTATAAACCGGAATACTCTATAAACCGCGCACTTTCAAACGTCCAGAAAAAGTCCAGAAAACGAGTTCAATTTGTATAATACACGTAATAACTGTCATGTACTTTAGAGATCAAAATAAGCTGATAGGGAAGATTCCTTTTCAGACAATTTTGAAACTATTTCCTTCCGTAGTGCACTAAAAACGGTTATACTTGGAAAATAAAGGCTGGTAGGGAAGATTCCATTTCAAATAATATTGAAAATGTTTTCTTCCGTAGTGCACTTAAATACTTGGAAAATGTTTATACTATTGTCAATACAAACATCAAGTTTGGACCACCATCTTAACATGTACGAGGTATGTCCCAAAAAAGTAATAAGACGACCCTGTCATTTTCGTATTTAGGGCGTCACATGTAAGCCAGTGGTGTCAATGGACAGATCAACACATCTTCTATTTTCAAATATCCTCAAATCAACTTTCAGTCATCATTAGATCCATCCAAAAGTCTCCATAGTAACGCAAGTTTAGAAGTACTGGGAGGTGGGGGGAGGGGCTTTGAAATAAACGCCATTTATAAAATAAAAAAAAACATCACCGACATGGAAAGCAGACAGTTTCTTCAATTTGGTGCCAAACGTTACGAAATAACAAGAGGCGTAAATTAAGATCATGTGCGAACATCCTTTAAAAATCGATGTTATTGAGAGACATTTGAATATTGTGAGCACTAAAATAAAAGTGCGAATTTGAATAGTGAAGAAAATGGCGACGTCACGCCTAGAGTGGAAATTTGGAGTGTGATAAAATGTTGTGTTTGGTGTATATATGTGTTTATATGATACTCTGAAGTTTATTTCACATGACTCTTAAACATGGCCTATCCCGAAGTCTTATCTATCGCTGGTACAAACGTCTTTCCAATGGTGAGACGAGTGTAACTGACCGTCGGCGATATTGGCGACCTCAGTCAGATGTAGTTTTCCGGTAATTAAGTCTTAAAAGCGCCTTTAAGACCTTCAGGCCATGTGCCCGAGTAAACATTCTGTGGCTGTCAACTTGATATCGAATAACTAACACCAATATCCCCCGTACTTCGTTACATGTAAGTTTTGACTTGTCAAATTTAATGTAAAATGTTGGTGTACATAGTGAAATCGTGCATGGTAATAGTTTAAATATGAAAATGTATTCATGTCAAGTTTTGTTGTGATTGAAACACTTAAATGCATATTTCTAAATGCGTCCTATTACCTTTGGGACATACCTCGCAAGTTTTTGAAAACATGATCAACGTCAGCAAAATAATACAAAATAGAATTATTATAATAATTGTATAATTACAATATATTGTGCAGAACAGAATATAATGATTGCATAATTACAATAGATCGTACTGAACAGAATGTAATAATTGTATAATTACAATAGATCGTATAGAACAGAATATAACAATTGTATAATTACAATATATCGTACAGAACAGAATAATTGGATTACAGTTGACTAAGCAGGACAGTATTTTATTATAATTTTCATTGTAATACATTGCAATAATTTTCAGACCAAACAGATCAATCAAGATTATGTAAAAGTAATATATACTTAACCGAAAATAAAATCGAAACAATGCAAGACAAGTCACTAATAGGTGGAATAGTATTTAACCTATGTTATATAGCATTCGACCGTTTTATATGTTTGTCTTACCGAAATCGAAAAGATGTTCCAGATCAGATACCAGCATTATACAGTACAAACTGTATGTGCTAGTTATATTTAACATGTAACTGCTATCTTTCGAGTAAAACTACTCTTTCGCCTGAATATCTATTACACCCGACCCCCCGGGATCGGAAACATTTCGCCCATGGTACCCTCTAGTGTGCCCCTTGTGAAAATTTAATATTTAATGTAGAAAACAGGGTTATAATAATAATAATAATAATAATAATAATAATAATAATAATAATACTAAAATAACAATAATAATAATAATAATAATTAATAAATAATAATAATAATAATAAAATAACAATATTAATAATAATAATTTATAAATAATAATAATTAATTTATAATAATAAAATAACAATATTAATAATAATAATTAATAAATAATAATAATAATTAGTTAATAATAATAATAATAATAAAATAACAATATTAATAATAATAATTAATAAATAATAATAATAAATAATAATAATTAATTAATAATAATAATAATGATAATTAAGTATTTATTTAACGAGAGAACCCATCTGACCAAGTTAAATCCAGAAAGTTTTACATAAAGCCCTTAAATGTCACACACTGTAGTTTCCTTTTGTTATTTTATATCTGACACAGTTTATCACATTTATATACGAAAAATAAAAGAAAATATGTAAATATAGTAGAAAATATGTAATAATAATAGAAACAGAAAGTCGCAATAAAACAATGTTGTAAAGGCAAAGTTTCTTTTAAACACAATATTCAAAAAATTAACAAAAGAGATAAAATATAACCTACCATTTCCGCACTATGTGTATTTAGATACCAATATACCGATCGTGAAGAACAACTATGAACAAATATAGAAAATTAACCCACTCGGCAAAACATCAAGGTAAAAATCGTTGAACAAAACGTGAACAATTTTTATAAACCATGCTGTATAACAGGTTCTCTATTTTGCTACTGGGTTACTTTAGGAGAGAACCTGTTATTGATTGATTGGTTGAATATTTAGCCCTCGATAGCATAAAAATTACGTTGAATATTCAATCAATCAATCAATCAATCAATTAATAACAGGTTCTCTCCTGGCGTCCGTTGAAAAAGCAACCCAGTTGTGAAATAGGGAGACACTCCGGAACGGTGGGTTATAGTTTTCTTTAATTTATGTTGATTTGAAGTAAGCAGTAAGCCATTTTTGAATTACAATATCAGTAAAATAAGTTAACAAATTTCCACTTTTTCTCCAAAAAAAATTCTTTCAGGAACTAGTAAAAGTGTTAACATAATAATACATACTAATATTTTACGAATATGTGTACATTTAAATTTCCAAATCCTATGTCTGTTTTTAAAAGAAAAATCAGTTTTTAAATTGGTGTATGTAAAATAAAACACTGTCGAAAACGGCAGTTTAGGACTATCGCGTAGGTAGGATAACAAAGGACTATCAGCGATATTATCTTCATAAATATGCCGCGACGGGACACTGCACAATTAACTTGATAAATATGCCGCGATGAGGCACCGTACAATTAACTTGATAAATATGCCGCGATGGGACACCGTACAATTAACTTGATAATATGCCGCGATGGGACACCATACAATTAACTTGATAATTATTCTGCGATGGGACACCGTACACGTATCTTGATAAATATGTCGCGATGAGGCACCGTACAATTAACTTGATAAATATGCCGCCACGGAGAAACTGTATAATTAACCTCCTCATCGTCACACCATAAAACGAGACATTGTCAATAAAAGTAGCTCCGCAATATTATCCTCTTATCCTCACCTTTATCGCCTCTATTTTTTCGTTTTTAGCAGTAAAACTGCACATTTATATCAAACATCATATATTACGGATATTCTGTTAAATAACGTACATTGTATTTTGTCTCCGTTAATTCTGTTAATTTTGTTGACCAAACACTAATACGGCCCGCGATAAAGTCACGCATTGACCAGAATCGGGTTATGCTACAACCAGATAATGCATATCCGTGTATCAACGAATTTCATTTTTCATAAATAAGATATACAACAAGAACGGAATGAACCATTATCGTCGTAGGGGACCTTTGTCATTATTACTGTACAGAAAGTTATAGGTGATGCATCTTTAAAACTTCAACAGTATGCACATGTGTATATAGTATGCGGTTATGTATTTAAGTGCTACTGGTATGTGGGTTCGATCCTCCGTCACGGCTATGTATAGTGTCCTTGAGAAAGTTATCTGCATATGCTGAATACTGGCACTCCAGTCTGGGCTTAAATGGAGCATATCAGGGAGAAACGCTATGTGGTAACCCTTAGTATAACAAAAACCCTTATAATAACAATAGTTATAATGCTATTCTAGTAATAGCAGTTTTTTAAGATCTAATAGTCGGAAAAGGAATACTCATATTGTTTGCGGAACGGGATCAGAGTTTAGGGAGCAAGAGGTCAAGATCACTTTCACCAATATTAGAACAATGCATAAACACTGTTATTTGTCATTCACAACTTGTTCTCTTTTTCTCAGATTTATAACTCTTGAAAGTGGCATAGCCCCCGAGACAGAATTAATTCCGTGACCAAAGCCATAATCTATGGAACGGATCCAGCAGGACAATGAGTTTAAGCACGTTGATTGGTCATTTGCTTCTGGGAAAATTGAATGACGTTACAGTTTGGTAAGCGTTCCATGGCTATGAACTTAGGGTCAAGCATTGGATTCCCTTCCTTTTGGATTTGGGGTAATAGACCAGATTCGGGAGACAAAGTTCTGGGAGAGACTACGCCTGTTGTTTGTAGAACAGACTCTGCTCCCCCGATTGGGTCCATTACATGTATAGTAATGAGTTTGAGCACGTTGATTGGTCATTTGCTTTAGAGAAAGATTGAATGACGTCACAGTTTAGTAAGCATTCAATAGCTATTAATTGTGGGATAGGTATAGCATTCCATGATTGTTTCATTACGGGTAAATAGACTTGATTCGGGAGATGTCAGGTTCCAAATTCACCTCTGAAGTACGAACGCTTACGTACGTCAAAGAAACAAGTCACATGTCCGGCAATTAGCAGACGACTTAAAAATGACCACAACACAGACGCTGGGGCTGATTGTTTATTGTCGGCTATTCCAGAGACTTTTAAAATTAAAACATAGACAGGCATGTGTATCGGATTTATTAATGGCTTCATTTTTTTAACTTCCCAAATGTATGTCGAAGCCATTAAATTTGCCTTTATCGAAGATTCAAGTTTCAAGTTTTATTAGCAAATCGGCAACAAAATACATTTGGTCATTTACAAAATACCATTACGTGACATATGACAAAGACAGCAATAAATACAAAATTACAATTTGATACACATTTAATGTATGTACCATTTAAACAACAAACATGACATTTATTTTCATAAGATAATTAAGTCATTCTAAATAACTTAACAGTATTGCGTTGGCAATTTTGTTGAGTAGAACGGTATATATCTAATAGCAATTGAAATGATACCGGATGTATTGATATAATTGTCATGGACAAATATTATATTTGTTTTAATCAATGTGCATTGTCCACATAAAATCTACAAGCTGTTGTCGTCTTAAATTGCAACATTGATTTTCATGAACAAACGTGTCATGCTTGTTCAAGTTGTGAACATAACCATTGATGTCAACTAGATGTTGTTTTACTTTGTAGTTTTAAGTGTACCAGATGTCTCTCCAAAATGATGTGTGTAAATAGGTAAATAAAAGTTTAATAACCCTTTATATATATATATATATATATATATATGTGTGTGTGTGTGTGTGTGTGTGCGTGTGCGTGTGCGTGTGCGTGTGCGTGTGCGTGTGCGTGTGCGTGCACATCTGGGTATAAAGTTTGAATAAATTTGAACTAAGTTGGTTTTAATGGAATCGGCCTTGGGTCATCGCATTGTATGTATACGTGCATATGTACAGCTGGGTATATATTTAAAATTTGAAATATTTTTGTTTTAATAGCATGGGTTTGGGTCATTGCATTATATGTATACGTATATACTACTGTTTACATATTTAAACTTTGAAATAAGTGTGTTTAAATGGGATGGGGTTTGGGTCATCGCATTGCATGTATACGTGTACACTGCTGTGTATAATATTTAAACTTTGAAATAAGTGTGTTTAAGTGGATAGGGTTTGGGTCATCGCATTGTATGTATACGTGTATACTGCTGTGTATAATATTTAAACTTTGAAACCAGTGTGTTTTAATGGGATGGGGTTTGGGTCATCGCATTGCATGTATACGTGTACACTGCTGTGTATAATATTGAAACTTTGAAATAAGTGTGTTTTAATGGGATGGGGTTTTTGTCATCGCATTACATGTATACGTGTATATGTACTGCTGGGTATAATATCTAAATTTTGAAATAAGTTTGCTTTAATGTGATGGGGTTTAGGTCAACACGTTACATGCATACATTTATAGCTTTCAGGACAGGCAAAGAAACCCATGATATCATATAAATCTATGATTCATGTATGTAAGTTGCCCCTCCAGTCCAGATGTGTTTCATGTTAGATTTCTCATGTAAAGCTATGATTCATGTATGTAAGTTGCCCCTCCACTCCAGATGTGTTTCATGTTAACCTACTGATATACAGCTATGATTCATGTATGTAAGTTACCCCTCAAGTCCAGATGTGTTTAATGTTAGCCTACTCATGTAAAGCTATGACTCATGTATGTAAGTTGCCCCTCCAGTCCAGATGTGTTTCATGTTAGCCTACTCATGTAAAGGCATGATTCATGTATGTAAGTTGCCCCTCCAGTCCAGATGTGTTTCATGTTAGCCTACTCATGTACAGCTATGAGTTCATGCATGTAAGTTGCCCCTCCAGTCAAGATGTGTTTATGTTAGCCTACTCATATCAAGCTATGATTCATGTATGTAAGTTGCCCCTCCAGTCCAGATGTGTTTCATGTTAGCCTACTCATATAAAGCTAGGATTCCTGTATGTTAGTTGCCTCTCCAGTCCAGATGTGTTTTATGTTAGCCAACCCATATCAAGCTATGATTCATGTATGTAAGTTGCCCCTCCAGTCCAGATGTGTTTCATGTTAGCCTACTCATGTAAAGCTATGATTCATGTATGTAAGTTGCCCCTCCAGTCCAGATGTGTTTCATGTTAGCCTACTCATGTAAAGCTATGATTCATGTATGTAATTTGCCCCTCCAGTCCAGATGTGTTTCATGTTAGCCTACTCATGTAAAGCTATGATTCATGTATGTAAGTTGCCCCTCCAGTCCAGATCGGTTTTATGTTAACCTACTGATATAAAGCTATGATTCATGTATGTAAATTGCCCCTCCAGTCCAGATGTGTTTCATGTTAGCCTACTCGTGTAAAGCTATGATTCGTGTATGTAAGTTGCCCCTCCAGTCCAGATGTGTTTCATGTTAACTTACTGATATAAAGCTATGATTCATGTATGTAAGTTACCCCTCAAGTCCAGATGTGTTTCATGTTAGCCTACTCATGTAAAACTATGATTCATGTATATAAGCTGCCCTTCCAGTCCAGAGGTGGTTCATATTAGCCTACTCATGCACAGCTAGAAGTTCATGTATGCAAGTTGCCCCTCCAGTCCAGATGTGTTTCATGTTAACCTACTCATGTAAAGCTAGAAGTTCATGTATGAAAGTTGTCCCTCCAGTCCAGGTGTGTTTCATGTTAGCCTACTCATGTAAAGCTATGATTCATGTATTTTAGTTGCCTCTCCAGTCCAGATGTGTTTCATGTTCGCCTGCTCATGTAAAGCTAGAAGTTCATGTATGTAAGTTGCCCCTCCAGTCCAGGTGTGTTTCATATTAGCTTACTCATGTAAAGCTATGATTCATGTATGTAAGTTGCCTCTCCAGTCCAGATGTGTTTCATGTTCGCCTACTCATGTAAAGCTATTATTCATGTATCTAAGTTGCCCCTCCAGTCCAAATGTGTTTCATGTTAGCCTAATCATGTAAAGCTATGATTCATGTATGTAAGTTGCTCCACCAGGCCAGATGTGTTTCATGTTCGCCTACTCATGTAAAGCTAGGAGTTCATGTATGTAAGTTGCCCCTCCAGTCCAGGTGTGTTTCATGTTAGCCTACTCATATAAAGCTAGGAGTTCATATATGTAAGTTGCCCCTCAAGTCCAGATGTGTTTCATATTAGCCTACTCATGTAAGGCTATGATTTATGTATGTAAGTTGTCCCTTGAGTCCAGATGTGTTTCATGTTAGCCTACTCATATAAAGCTAGGATTCATGTATGTAAGTTTCCCCTCCAGTCCAGATGTGTTTCATGTTAGCCTATTCATGTCAAGCTATGATTCATGTATGTAAGTTGCCCCTCCAGTCCAGGTGTGTTTCATGTTAGCCTACTCATGTAAACTTAGGAGTTCATGTATGTTAGTTGCCCCTCCAGTCCAGACGTGTTTCATCTTAGCCTACTCGTGTAAAGCTAGGAGTTCATGTATGTAAGTTGCCCCTCCAGTCCAGATGTGTTTCATGTTAGACTTCCCATGTAAAGCTATGATTCATGTATGTAAGTTGCCCCTCCAGTCCATATGTGTTTCATGTTAGCCTACTCATATAAAGCTAGGAGTTCATGTATGTCAGTTGCCCCTCCAGTCCAGATGTGTTTCATATTAGCCTACTCATGTAAAGCTATGATTTATGTATGTAAGTTGCCCCTCCAGTCCAGATGTGTTTCATGTTAGTTTACTCATGTAAAGCTATGATTAATGTATGTAAGTTACCCCTCCAGTCCAGATGTGTTTCATGTTAGCCTACTCATGTAAAACTAGGAGTTCATGTATGTAAGTTGCCCC
Organism: Panopea generosa; assembly: GCA_029582155.1. NCBI lineage: Eukaryota > Metazoa > Mollusca > Bivalvia > Adapedonta > Hiatellidae > Panopea > Panopea generosa. The sequence continues at coordinate 32,968,820 of CM055900.1, read as the reverse complement.
TCCAGTCCAGATGTGTTTCATGTTAGCCTACTCATATTAAGCTATGATTCATGTATGTAAGTTGTCACTCCAGTCCAGACATGTTTCATGTTAGCCTACTCATGTAAAGCTAGAAGTTCATGTATGTAAGTTGCCCCTCCAGTCCAGGTGTGTTTCATGTTAGCCTACTCATGTAAACTTAGGAGTTCATATATGTAAGTTGCCCCTCCAGTCCAGGTGTGTTTCATGTTAGCCTACTCATGTAAAGCTATGATTCATGTATGTAAGTTGTCACCCCAGTCCAGATGTGTTTCATGTTAGCCTACTCATATAAAGCTATGATTCATGTATGTAAGTTGCCCCTCCAGTCCAGGTGTGTTTCATGTTAGTCTACTCATGTAAAGCTATGATTCATGTATGTAAGTTGCCCCTCCAGTCCAGATGTGTTTCATGTTTGCATACTCAAGTAAAGCTAGGAGTTCATGTATGTAAGTTGCCCCTCCAGTCTGATGTGTTTTATGTTAGACTACTCGTGTAAAGCTAGGAGTTCATGTATGTAAGTTGCCCCTCCAGTCCAGATGTGTTTAATGTTAGACTTCTTATGTAAAGTTATTATTCATGTATCTAAGTTGCCCCTCCAAGCCAGATGTGTTTCATGTTAGCCTACTCATATTAAGCTAGGAGTTCATGTATGTAAGTTGCCCCTCCAGTCCAGATGTGTTTCATATTAGCCTACTCATGTAAAGCTATGATTTATGTATGTAAGTTGCCCCTCCAGTCCAGCTATGTTTCATGTTAGCCTACTCATATAAAGCTATGATTCATGTATGTAAGTTGTCTCTCCAGTCCAGATGTGTTTCATGTTAGCCTACTCAAGTAAAGCTATGATTCATGTATGTAAGTTGCCCCTCCAGTCCAGGTGTGTTTCATGTTAGCCTACTCATGTAAACTTAGGAGTTCATGTATGTTAGTTGCCCCTCCAGTCCAGACGTGTTTCATCTTAGCCTACTCGTGTAAAGCTAGGAGTTCATGTATGTAAGTTGCCCCTCCAGTCCAGATGTGTTTAATGTTAGACTTCTTATGTAAAGCTACGATTCATGTATGTAAGTTGCCCCTCCAGTCCATATGTGTTTAATGTTAGCCTACTCATATAAAGATAGGAGTTCATGTATGTTAGTTGCCCCTCCAGTCCAGATGTGTTTCATATTAGCCTACTCATGTAAAGCTATGATTTATGTATGTAAGTTGCCCCTCCAGTCCAGATGTGTTTCATGTTAGCTTACTCATGTAAAGCTATGATTAATGTATGTAAGTTACCTCTCCAGTCCAGATGTGTTTCATGTTCGCCTACTCATATTAAGCTAGGAGTTCATGTATGTAAGTTGCCCCTCCAGTCCAGATCTGTTTCATATTAGCCTACTCATGAAAAGCTATGATTCATGTATGTAAGTTGCCTCTCTGGTCCAGATGTGTTTCATGTTAGCCTACTCATGTAAAGCTATGATTCATGTATGTAAGTTGCCCCTCCAGTCCAGGTGTGTTTCATGTTAGCCTACTCATGTAAACTGAGGAGTTCATATATGTTAGTTGCCCCTCCAGTCCAGACGTGTTTCATGTTAGCTGACTAGTGTAAAGCTAGGAGTTCATGTATGTAAGTTGCCTCTCCAGTCCAGATGTGTTTCATGTTAGACTTCTTATGTAAAGCTATGATTCATGTATGTGAGTTGCCCTTCCAGTCCATATGTGTTTCATGTTAGCCTACTCATATAAAGCTAGGAGTTCATGTATGTAAGTTGCCCTTCCAGTCCAGATGTGTTTCATATTAGCCTACTCATGTAAAGATATGATTCATGTATGTAAGTTACCACTCCAGTCCAGATGTGTTTCATGTTAGCCTACTCATGTAAAGCTAGGAGTTCATGTATGTAAGTTGCCCCTCCAGTCCAGATGTGTTTCATGTTAGCCTACTCATATCAATCTTTGATTCATGTATGTAAGTTGCCCCTTCAGTCCAGATGTGTTTAATGTTAGCCTACTCATGTAAAGCTATGATTTATGTATGTAAGTTACCCCTCCAGTCCAGATGTGTTTCATGTTAGCCTACTCATATAAAGCTATGATTCATGTATGTAAGTTGCCACTCCAGTCCAGATGTGTTTCATGTTAGCCTACTCATATAAAGCTATGATTCATGTATGTAAGTTGCCCCTCCAGTCCAGATGTGTTTCATGTTAGCCTACTCATGTAAAGCTATGATTTATGTATGTAAGTTACCCCTCAAGTCCAGATGTGTTTCATGTTAGCCTACTCATATCAAGCTAGGATTCATGTATGTAAGTTGCCCCTCCAGTCCAGATATGTTTCATGTTAGCCTACTCATATAAAGCTATGATTCATGTATGTAAGTTGCCCCTCCAGTCCAGATGTGTTTCATGTTAGCCAACCCATATCAAGCTATGATTCATGTATGTAAGTTGCCCCTCCAGTCCAGATGTGTTTCATGTAAGCCTACTCATGTAAAGCTATGATAAATGTATGTAAGTTACCCCTCCAGTCCAGATGTGTTTCATGTTAGCCTACTCATGTAAAGCTATGATTCATGTATGTAAGTTGCCCCTCCAGTCCAGATGTGTTTCATGTTAGCCTACTCATGAAAAGCTATGATTCATGTATGTAAGTTGCCCCTCCAGTCCAGATGGGTTTCATGTTAACCTACTGATATAAAGCTATGATTCATGTATGTAAGTTGCCCCTCCAGTCCAGATGTGTTTCATGTTAGCCTACTCATGTAAAGCTATGATTCATGTATGTAAGTTGCCCCTCCAGTCCAGATGTGTTTCATGTTAACTTACTGATATAAAGCTATGATTCATGTATGTAAGTTACCCCTCAAGTCCAGATGTGTTTCATGTTAGCCTACTCATGTAAAACTATGATTCATGTATATAAGCTGCCCTTCCAGTCCAGAGGTGTTTCATATTAGCCTACTCATGTACAGCTAGAAGTTCATGTATGCAAGTTGCCCCTCCAGTCCAGATGTGTTTCATGTTAGCCTACTCATGTAAAGCTAGAAGTTCATGTATGAAAGTTGCCCCTCCAGTCCAGGTGTGTTTCATGTTAGCCTACTCATGTAAAGCTATGATTCATGTATGTTAGTTGCCTCTCCAGTCCAGATGTGTTTCATGTTCGCCTACTCATGTAAAGCTAGGAGTTCATGTATGTAAGTTGCACCTCCAGTCCAGGTGTGTTTCATGTTAGCTTACTCATGTAAAGCTATGATTCATGTATGTAAGTTGCCTTTCCAGTCCAGATGTGTTTCATGTTCGCCTACTCATGTAAAGCTATTATTCATGTATCTAAGTTGCCCCTCCAGTCCAGATTTGTTTCATGTTAGCCTAATCATGTAAAGCTATGATTCATGTATGTAAGTTGCTCCTTCAGGCCAGATGTGTTTCATGTTCGCCTACTCATGTAAAGCTAGGAGTTCATGTATGTAAGTTGCCCCTCCAGTCCAGGTGTGTTTCATGTTAGCCTACTCATATAAAGCTAGGAGTTCATATATGTAAGTTGCCCCTCCAGTCCAGATGTGTTTCATGTTAGCCTACTCATATAAAGCTATGATTCATGTATGTAAGTTTCCCCTCCAGTCCAGATGTGTTTCATGTTAGCCTACTCATGTAAAGCTATGATTCATGTATGTTAGTTGCCCCTCCAGTCCAGGTGTGTTTCATGTTAGCCTACTCGTGTAAAGCTAGGAGTTCATGTATGTAACTTGCCCCTCCAGTCCAGATGTGTTTCATGTTAGACTTCTCATGTAAAGCTATGGTTCATGTATTGAAGTTGCCCCTCCAGTCCATATGTGTTTCATGTTAGCCTACTCATATAAAGCTAGGAGTTCATGTATGTCAGTTGCCCCTCCAGTCCAGATGTGTTTCATATAAACCTTCTCATGTAAAGCTATGATTTATGTATGTAAGTTGCCCCTCCAGTCCAGATGTGTTTCATGTTAGCTTACTCATGTAAAGCTATGATTAATGTATGTAAGTTACCCCTCCAGTCTAGATGTGTTTCATGTTAGCCTACTCATGTAAAACTAGGAGTTCATGTATGTAAGTTGCCCCTCCAGTCCAGATGTGTTTCATGTTAGCCTACTCATATAAAGCTATGATTCATGTATGTAAGTTGTCACTCCAGTCCAGATGTGTTTCATGTTATCCTACTCATGTAAAGCTAGAAGTTCATGTATGTAAGTTGCCCCTCCAGTCCAGGTGTGTTTCATGTGAGCTTACTCATGTAAACTTAGGAGTTCATATATGTAAGTTGCCCCTCCAATCCAGGTGTGTTTCATGTTAGCCTACTCATGTAAAGCTATGATTCATGTATGTAAGTTGTCACTCCAGTCCAGATGTGTTTCATGTTAGCCTACTCATATAAAGCTATGATTCATGTATGTAAGTTGCCCCTCCAGTCCAGATGTGTTTCATGTTAGCCAACTCATGTAAAGTTATGATTCATGTATGTAAGTTGCCTCTCCAGTCCAGATGTGTTTCATGTTAGCCTACTCATGTAAAGCTAGGAGTTCATGTATGTAAGTTGCCCCTCCAGTCCGATGTGTTTTATGTTAGACTACTCATGTAAAGCTATTATTCATGTATCTAAGTTGCCCCTCCAGTCAAGATGTGTTTCATGTTAGCCTACTCATATAAAGCTAGGAGTTCATGTATGTAAGTTGCCCCTCCAGTCCAGATTTGTTTCATATTAGCCTACTCATGTAAAGCTATGATTTATGTATGTAAGTTGCCCCTCGAGTCCAGCTATGTTTCATATTAGCCTACTCATATAAAGCTATGATTCATGTATGTAAGTTGCCTCTCCAGTCCAGATGTGTTTCATGTTAGCCTATTCAAGTAAAGCTAGGATTCATGTATGTAAGTTGCCCCTCCAGTCCAGGTGTGTTTCATGTTAGCCTACTCATGTAAACTTAGGAGTTCATGTATGTTATTTGCCCCTCCAGTCCAGACGTGTTTCATGTTAGCCTACTCGTGTAAAGCTAGGAGTTCATGTATGTAAGTTGCCCCTCCAGTCCAGATGTGTTTAATGTTAGACTTCTTATGTAAAGCTATGATTCATGTATGTAAGTTGCCCCTCCCGTCCATATGTGTTTAATGTTAGCCTACTCATATAAAGATAGGAGTTCATGTATGTTAGTTGCCCCTCCAGTCCAGATGTGTTTCATATTAGCCTACTCATGTAAAGCTATGATTTATGTATGTAAGTTGCCCCTCCAGTCCAAATGTGTTTCATGTTAGCTTACTCATGTAAAGCTATGATTAATGTATGTAAGTTACCCCTCCAGTCCAGATGTGTTTCATGTTAGCCTACTCATATTAAGCTAGGAGTTCATGTATGTAAGTTGCCCCTCCAGTCCAGATTTGTTTCATATTAGCCTACTCATGAAAAGCTATGATTTATGTATGTAAGTTGCCCCTCGAGTCCAGCTATGTTTCATGTTAGCCTACTCATATAAAGCTATGATTCATGTATGTAAGTTGCCTCTCTAGTCCAGATGTGTTTCATGTTAGCCTTCTCATGTAAAGCTATGATTCATGTATGTAAGTTGCCCCTCCAGTCCAGGTGTGTTTCATGTTAGCCTACTCATGTAAACTGAGGAGTTCATGTATGTAAGTTGCCCCTCCAGTCCAGACGTGTTTCATGTTAGCCTACTAGTGTAAAGCTAGGAGTTCATGTATGTAAGTTGCCCCTCCAGTCCAGATGTGTTTCATGTTAGACTTCTTATGTAAAGATATGATTCATGTATGTGAGTTGCCCTTCCAGTCCATATGTGTTTCATGTTAGCCTACTCATATAAAGCTAGGAGTTCATGTATGTAAGTTGCCCTTCCAGTCCAGATGTGTTTCATATTAGCCTACTCATGTAAAGATATGATTCATATATGTAAGTTACCCCTCCAGTCCAGATGTGTTTCATGTTAGCCTACTCATGTAAAGCTAGGAGTTCATGTATGTAAGTTGCCCCTCCAGTCCAGATGTGTTTCATGTTAGCCTACTCATATAAAGCTTTGATTCATGTATGTAAGTTGCCCCTTCAGTCCAGATGTGTTTCATGTTAGCCTACTCATGTAAAGCTATGATTTATGTATGTAAGTTACCCCTCCAGTCCAGATGTGTTTCATGTTAGCCTACTCATATAAAGCTATGATTCATGTATTTAAGTTGCCCCTCCAGTCCAGATGTGTTTCATGTTAGCCTACTCATATAAAGCTATGATTCATGTATGTAAGTTGCCCCTCCAGTCCAGATGTGTTTCATGTTAGCCTACTCATGTAAAGCTATGATTTATGTATGTAAGTTACCCCTCAAGTCCAGATGTGTTTCATGTTAGCCTACTCATATAAAGCTAGGATTCATGTATGTAAGTTGCCCCTCCAGTCCAGATGTGTTTCATGTTAGCCTACTCATATAAAGCTATGATTCATGTATGTAAGTTGCCCCTCCAGTCCAGATGTGTTTCATGTTAGCCTACTCATGTAAAGCTATGATTTATGCATGTAAGTTACCCCTCCAGTCCAAATGTGTTTTATGTTAGCTTACTCATATAAAGCTATGATTCATGTATGTAAGTTGCCCCTCCAGTCAAGATGTGTTTCATGTTAGCCTACTCATGTAAAGCTATGATAAATGTATGTAAGTTACCCCTCCAGTCCAGATGTGTTTCATGTTAGCCTACTCATATAAAGCTATGATTCATGTATGTAAGTTGCCCTTCCAGTCCAGATGTGTTTCATGTTAGCCTACTCATATAAAGCTATGATTCATGTATGTAAGTTGCCTCTCCAGTCCAGATGTGTTTCATGTTAGCCTACTCAAGTAAAGCTAGGATTCATGTATGTAAGTTGCCCCTCCAGTCCAGGTGTGTTTCATGTTAGCCTACTCATGTAAACTTAGGAGTTCATGTATGTTATTTGCCCCTCCAGTCCAGACGTGTTTCATGTTAGCCTACTCGTGTAAAGCTAGGAGTTCATGTATGTAAGTTGCCCCTCCAGTCCAGATGTGTTTAATGTTAGACTTCTTATGTAAAGCTATGATTCATGTATGTAAGTTGCCCCTCCCGTCCATATGTGTTTAATGTTAGCCTACTCATATAAAGATAGGAGTTCATGTATGTTAGTTGCCCCTCCAGTCCAGATGTGTTTCATATTAGCCTACTCATGTAAAGCTATGATTTATGTATGTAAGTTGCCCCTCCAGTCCAAATGTGTTTCATGTTAGCTTACTCATGTAAAGCTATGATTAATGTATGTAAGTTACCCCTCCAGTCCAGATGTGTTTCATGTTAGCCTACTCATATTAAGCTAGGAGTTCATGTATGTAAGTTGCCCCTCCAGTCCAGATTTGTTTCATATTAGCCTACTCATGAAAAGCTATGATTTATGTATGTAAGTTGCCCCTCGAGTCCAGCTATGTTTCATGTTAGCCTACTCATATAAAGCTATGATTCATGTATGTAAGTTGCCTCTCTAGTCCAGATGTGTTTCATGTTAGCCTTCTCATGTAAAGCTATGATTCATGTATGTAAGTTGCCCCTCCAGTCCAGGTGTGTTTCATGTTAGCCTACTCATGTAAACTGAGGAGTTCATGTATGTAAGTTGCCCCTCCAGTCCAGACGTGTTTCATGTTAGCCTACTAGTGTAAAGCTAGGAGTTCATGTATGTAAGTTGCCCCTCCAGTCCAGATGTGTTTCATGTGAGACTTCTTATGTAAAGCTATGATTCATGTATGTGAGTTGCCCTTCCAGTCCATATGTGTTTCATGTTAGCCTACTCATATAAAGCTAGGAGTTCATGTATGTAAGTTGCCCTTCCAGTCCAGATGTGTTTCATATTAGCCTACTCATGTAAAGATATGATTCATATATGTAAGTTACCCCTCCAGTCCAGATGTGTTTCATGTTAGCCTACTCATGTAAAGCTAGGAGTTCATGTATGTAAGTTGCCCCTCCAGTCCAGATGTGTTTCATGTTAGCCTACTCATATAAAGCTTTGATTCATGTATGTAAGTTGCCCCTTCCGTCCAGATGTGTTTCATGTTAGCCTACTCATGTAAAGCTATGATTTATGTATGTAAGTTACCCCTCCAGTCCAGATGTGTTTCATGTTAGCCTACTCATATAAAGCTATGATTCATGTATTTAAGTTGCCCCTCCAGTCCAGATGTGTTTCATGTTAGCCTACTCATATAAAGCTATGATTCATGTATGTAAGTTGCCCCTCCAGTCCAGATGTGTTTCATGTTAGCCTACTCATGTAAAGCTATGATTTATGTATGTAAGTTGCCCCTCAAGTCCAGATGTGTTTCATGTTAGCCTACTCATATAAAGCTAGGATTCATGTATGTAAGTTGCCCCTCCAGTCCAGATGTGTTTCATGTTAGCCTACTCATATAAAGCTATGATTCATGTATGTAAGTTGCCCCTCCAGTCCAGATGTGTTTCATGTTAGCCTACTCATGTAAAGCTATGATTTATGCATGTAAGTTACCCCTCCAGTCCAGATGTGTTTTAGGTTAGCTTACTCATATAAAGCTATGATTCATGTATGTAAGTTCCCCCTCCAGTCCAGATGTGTTTCATGTTAGCCTACTCATGTAAAGCTATGATAAATGTATGTAAGTTACCCCTCCAGTCTAGATGTGTTTCATGTTAGCCTACTCATATAAAGCTATGATTCATGTATGTAAGTTGCCCCTCCAGTCCAGATGTGTTTCATGTTAGCCTACTCATGTAAAGCTATGATTTATGTATGTAAGTTACCCCTCCAGTCCAGATGTGTTTCATGTTAGCCTACTCATATAAAGCTATGATTCATGTATGTAAGTTGCCCCTCCAGTCCAGATGTGTTTCATGTTAGCCTACTCATATAAAGCTATGATTCATGTATGTAAGTTGCCAGAATGTGACATTTACCCGAGATATCGCGTTATTTGACGTTGTTTGACGTCGTCTTTAAGACGTCGTTGCCATAGTTAAAACCTACGTCTGTTCTCAAAGATACACACTTGTCAAGAGCGGTTAGACCTATATTATCAGCACGTATCATGGATGCAACAAGACAAGTTGAAATGCGAAATAGTTACTGGAGAACGGTTTCACAAAATGTTAATCGAAGTAGAATTGCCAATCTCGCAAGAAGCGTTGGAAAAACATTTTCTAGATTCATCATTTGCGGTGGGAAGGCATGCGAAGAAAATGTCGCTGAGAAGCACCAACGTTGCGAACCACTTCCGGCTTCTTCCATCAAGACCAGAGTACATGCTGGCGGTGAAGGAGATATTTGCCACTATATAAGTGGCAATATCAAGATAGATAGATGTCCCGAAAACAAAGCAGAACTTCTCAAAGAGCTTGATCAACTAGCAGCTGGATTGAAACTACAGTCACAGCAATTTAAACGAAAACGTGGTAAGTCGAGTTTACAAATTGGTATAAAACATGTTTAAAATAAATATTTTGAAACCAATGGAATATTTGCACAGGAGCAAATATGTATATGGCGTTTCTATAAAACAATTCTACTAGTTTTAGAAATTGTGCAAACGGATGAACTACAATATAATTTACTAACATTCAAAAACGGTATCCCTAATAGAAATAGACATACATGCTTACAACTTTGCAGTTCCTTTTGGGTTATAATCAATCTCTCTGCTCATTTGAAATATACCATAATTAAATATATTTTCTTTGTTGCAGAAACGCGTGCCAGGAACAAGAAAGACAGTATAAATACACGTGACAGGGCAGCAGAGGTACCTATAGCCACGATCAGACGACTTGTGATGGAGATGTCAGATAGGCCCGGAAGTCAACTTATCTTTTAAATTATTCAGATGTCACAAGTTTAGTTATACAATGTCATAATAATATGTTTATTAAAATATCTTATTCAATCAAAAATATGTCGAGTTTCTCTATGGAACCCTAACGTATTGCATAAAGAGGTATATTCTCGTTTAGACGTATTTAAGTATACATTTTGAACTCTTGGCAACGACGGATTTAGGGAACTTGATTTTAAATGGAGCGTATCGAGATAACCGCCCCCCCCCCCCCCCCCAACTAAAAAAAAAAAAAATAACCCCAAAAAAAACATTTAAATACTGTTTGACGACCTTCGCAACAGCATTCTGACTGTTTCCAAGATGAAACAAGTTGTACTTGGTGTAAACCTGTATTTGGATCAAATTAAAATCAAAAAGAAATATATGACTCATTTAATACGTCACTTAATATGACTCATTTAATACGTCACTTAATATGTTGCCATTTTAAGCGGGAAAGTCTATTTTAGTCTAACCAAGGCGCGTGATCTCTTTTCAATATATGATTTTGGCATGTTTAAATAGATATCGTTTCGTTTTGGCAATACGGGATCAGTGAGTATATAAAGGTATGAAAAATCCCGATAAAGATATATTCCCTTCAAGCCATTTACAGATATGGTGTCCAGTTGTTTTGGCATGGGAAGACATACTAATGTCAGAAATACTATATAAATATAAAATAGAGAAAAAAAAGTATACAATACAAATCAACAGTTATAAAACACAAATGAGAAATATATAATACAAATGAAACAATATTCAATATAAATCAAGAATTATTAAATACAAATGAGAAATATAGAATACAAATGAAACAATATACAGTACAAATGAAACAATATACAATACAAATGAAACAATATACAGTACAAATGAAACAATATACAGTACAAATGAAACAATATACAATATAAATGAAACAATATACAGTACAAATGAAACAATATACAGTACAAATGAGAAATATAGAATACAAATGAAACAATATTCAATATAAATCAAGAATTATTAAATACAAATGAGAAATATAGAATACAAATGAAAAAATATACAATACATATGAAACAATATACAGTACAAATGAAACAATATACAGTACAAATGAGAAATATAGAATACAAATGAAACAATATACAGTACAAATGAAACAATATACAATACAAATGAAACAATATACAGTACAAATGAAACAATATACAGTACAAATGAAACAATATACAATATAAATGAAACAATATACAGTACAAATGAAACAATATACAGTACAAATAAAACAATATACAGTACAAATGAAACAATATACAGTACAAATAAAACAATATACAGTACAACTGAAACAATATACAGTACAAATGAAACAATATACAATATAAATGAAACAATATACAGTACAAATGAAACAATATACAATACAAATGAGAAATATAGAATACAAATGAAACAATATTCAATATAAATCAAGAATTATTAAATACAAATGAGAAATATAGAATACAAATGAAAAAATATACAATACAAATGAAACAGTATACAGTACAAATGAAACAATATACAGTACAAATGAAACAATATACAATACAAATGAGAAATATAGAATACAAATGAAACAATATTCAATATAAATCAAGAATTATTAAATACAAATGAGAAATATAGAATACAAATGAAAAAAATATACAATACAAATGAGACAATATACAATAAAAATATATGAAGATTAAATGCAAATGTAAAAACATTGAATATTGAAACGTGTGACAATCCATATGTACAGACGCACAACTGAAATTATGCACCAACGTAGTTCAATATAAACAAATGACGTTACTCGTTACAAACGTACAAGAAATGACAACTGTACGAAATCATATAATTAGATTACATATGACTGGTCTGTACATGCCCATAGCAACAATTTAAAATGGGCGCCAATGTAGCTTATTATAGATAATGCAATCCATACGATCAACCAATACTTTTTTATGAATACAAGGGAATTAACTACATTTTGTCGACACAAATATGTAACTAATGATTACGTCCCTTGATAAGTTAATCACTGTTCACATTCGGACTTCCTCGCCAATTATCCAATGCCAATGTCATCCTAATTGCAGAAAAGCGGAAAAGGGGAATCGGTTGAGCCCCAAACTTTTTCAGCTCATTTAAATATATGTAAATTATGTTATAAAGCTATCACGAATAAAACGTTAAAGATATAGCGTTGTCGTCTCTCTATACCAGTTTGTGATGCACAAAGGCATCATTCAGAGTATAAAATGCACGTCTCAATACGGTTGTACAATGTTAAACATTGAAAACAAGGACAGTATTATGTATAAGTATTTACACAGGTTTTTACATATTTCCATGCAACTTTTGCATACTACAGAATAGCAGCACCTCTCTGTACACCAAATGGCGCATATAGATAAAATCTTTGTTTTTTCCCTTTAACTACAAACATACGAGTACTTCCTACATATACATAGGTTGGACCATCTTCATTACATCATTACAACTTATGTCAGATTACCTCAGTAGGTAATCCAGGGGTGGTGAGTTCGAATTACCTGCCTGTATAAAGACTGATAAACGACACTGCGTCTCAATGTCATCCATTTCCCATCGCTGGTTTAAGTGGAAAATCTTTCAGTTACTTGCGGATATGGGTGTGCTTGAGCACTGGTCAACCCTTCAGGGTCCCGGGAAAGAGTGGCAAAGTTAATTGACCACCTGCCTGTCCTGTAAGGGATAATATCACACTGCAGGCATGTTAGGATACCCCACCCAGTTACATGTTTCTAACAATAGGCTTACCAGAATTTCTGCTGAATTCCATGTGAATCTAGTTTGCTTCTTGTATCATTTTACCATTATAACATACAACAGGGTATAACCCCATGACCTCCATTGTTAAAGAAGGACACTCTACCACAATACTACCACTGCGACATACCATTATAATACTGCATATTCCTATGTGTTTGTGTATGGCAATAGGTAAGAAACAAATATAATATAGGAGCCGGTATAGTTTTTTAGTAACAATATAATTATGTTTGTCTACAGCAAATGCATTTTGAGTTTGTAGACTAGATTTCCATATAAAAAGTTACTCAGGTAGTTTGTGTTTTTTTTCAAATGTAATTATCGTAAATCAGGACATATCAGGTGAATAAATAACAACTTACTAGAATTACATTTTATCAAATACATTTTATTTTCTCAACATGTTGATGGGATGATAGGTGACAATCATCAAATCACAATTCAGTAATATATAACAACTGGAAACTTCCAATTATTTCCTTCTAAATTCATTCATCTCGTGCATTAGAGCATTTTTTTAAATACATTCATAATAACTATTATACAAGTTTCGTGAACTCATAGTTAGACAAGATAAACTTGCAAACTCTTTATTATTTCAACTGTTGTTTTTTTCACGAGCAATACATATTTATAACACATCGTATTAAACAAATGAATTGTAATTTAAAACCTACCAACACGTCAAGATTATACTATTATGATACCAAAAGGAAGACTCAGTCTGAATATACAAAATAAATCAGTTAACATACTGATTGAAAAGAAAATACACATATAAATTTGCAGAATGAACATAGACCATTGCTATCGATGAGATCATCAAATTCTATCTAATATTGTAGTATAAAACAGTTGTTTCATATGGTAACATACACAAAGGGAGTTCTTACAGATTCCCCTCTACACTGATAAGTATATGTTATGGTCACATATGCAAAGGGGGTTCAACTGATTCCCCTGGTACCTCTATATATTCCCTCAACACAGATAAGTGTATGTTATGGTAACATATACAAAGGTGGTTCTACTGATTCCCCTCAACACAGATAAATATATGTTATGGTAACATACACAAAGTTAGTTCTTACAGATTCCCCTCAACACAGACAAGTATATGTTATGGTAACATACACAAAGGAGGTTCTACTGATTCCCCTGGTACCTCTATATATTCCCCTTAACACTGACAAGTATATGTTATGGTAACATATGCTAATGTGGTTCTACTGTTTCATGGAACCTCTACAGATTCCCCTCAACACAGATAAGTATATATTATGGTAACATACACAAAGGTGGTTCTACAGATTCCCCTCAACACAGAAAAGTATATGTTATGGTAACATACACAAAGGCGGTTCTACAGATTCCCCATAACACAAATAAGTATATGTTATGGTAACATATGCTAAGGTGGTTCTACTGATTGCCCTGGTACCTCTACAGATTCCCCTCTGCACAGATAAGCATATATTATGGTAACATATGCAAAGGGTGTTCTACTGATTCCCCTGGTACCTCTACAGACTCCCCTCAACACTGATAAGTATATGTTATGGTAACACATGCTAAGCTGGTTCTACTGATTCCTTTCAACATAAATATGTATATGCTATGGTAAAATATGCAAAGATGGTTTTACTGATTCCCCTCAACTCTGATAAGTATATGTTATGGTAACACATGCTAAGGTGGTTCTACTGATTCCTCTTAACACAGGTAAGTATATGTTGTGGTAACTTATGCAAAGGGGGTTCTAACGATTCCCCTCAACACAGATAAGTATATGTTATGGTAACACATGCTAAGGTGGTTCTACTGAATACGTTCAACAGATATGTATATGTTATGGTAACATATGCAAAGGTAGTTCTTCTGATTCTCCTCAACTCTGATAAGTATATGTTATGGTAATATATGCAAAGGGGGTTTTACTGATTCCCCTCAACACTGATAAGTATATGTTATAGTAACATATGCAAAGGGGGTTCTACACATTCCCCTCAACACAGATAAATATATGTTTGGTAACATATGCTAAGGTTGTTATTATGATTCCCCTCGTACCTCAACAGATTCTCCTCAACACAGATAAATATATGTTATGGTAACATATGATAAGGTGGTTGTACTTATTCCCTTGGTACCCTTACAGACCCCCCCCCCCTCCCCCCCCCCCCCCCCCCCCCCCCAACACTGATAAGTATATGTTATGGTAACATGTAGACCTAATTATCAAAAGAACATTCACATAAGTCTATTCAGTCATAAGAAATATCTTTTTTGTCAATTTCTCTTAGTAAAGTAGGCCCGACCCCCAGGGCCAAACCGTGCGACCCAGCGACATGAAATTCACAAATTTTATAAAGGACCCACAGCCGTCAATAATTATGCTCACAATTTGTTTCTGAGTGCTTCGTATAATAATAAGAAGATTATGAAATTGGATCATGAAAAAGCATTCAACAAAAGTCAAACGACATATTATTATGTGACATTAACCGGGAGGGGTACCGTATTGAACAAGAAGTAACAATAAACTCACTATTTTTCCCGAAATGTTTACCCTTTGAGAGGGATACCGGATACATAACACAAAGTATTCTCAACTTCGAACGACTGTCGTATTGACTCTGCTTCTTCCACTGTTGAAACCCAGCCAGAAAAAACCGTCGTTAAATGTTGGCGTCCATAACGATTTCCAATTTACCGCCATTATTGCAATTCACGTCTACCTCCTTTATAGAAGAACATCTATTCGTGAAATATATTATGCCTAAGCATATCTCATGAATACTCCGCTATTTTACCGAAGGTAGTCTTGATAATATGCGACGCTTGCTTTTCTAAAAGACAAACTTTTAGAAAAGCAAACTTCGCAAATGATCAAGATTATACCGAAGGATGACGGAATTGGCCGAGTATGTACGATTGCCCTGGTCAATCAATTAGGTTTAGTTTAAATAATTTTACACGAGATTGGGCTGGGCCACAAGTTCTGCCAACATTAGATTCGGCCCTTCCACACAATCGTTTGTTTATCAATGGAAAAAAATACTTTACAAAACCAAAATCCTTAACAAATATTATGAAAAAGAGTACAAAAAACAATATTTAATTGAGTTTAAAAAGAGAGAAGGGGGAAAGAGAAGAAGAAGAAAGAGATAGCGCGAGTTATTGCTGCATCACAAAGTTTAGATATAGTTATTTTGATAGTTCATTTCTCATCTGTTTGGCCAGCGGCTCGTGATAGTATTTCAACAGAAGCAGCAGTCAACTGATATTGAGGACTTGTATATATAATTCCTTGGTTCTATTATTTTGCAAACATAATAAAAACAAAAATGTGGAACTTAATCATCATTATTAATCTTTTTGTTGGTTTAATAAAATTAAATCAATTAATGTATGTGTGTATACAAGTGCGGTCATATGAAAAGGCCAATTAATTAATTAATTCGTTCGTTCGTTTGTTCGTTCGTTCGTTCGTTCACTTACTCACTCCTCATTCATTCATTCATTCCGATGATTAATTTATTCATTTATTCATTCATCCATTCATTCATTCATTCATCCATTCATCCATCCATTCATTCACCCGAGCATCCGAGGTTAAATCAAGCGTTTGTGATTCGATTTGTGTTTTATATGAATCCTCAAATTTGTATTTGAGCTGGGAATCGAACCAGCATTCTCTGGTGAGAGTGGTCAGTATTTAACACATTTATTTTGAGTCGAGCTTCCTGCTCAGATCGGAAATTAATCAGCAAGAAGGTAATACACAAAGTCGAAATTCGAAAGTGGATAAAGCTCTGAAATGCCAGGTCGAATGTGGATAAAGCTCTGAAATGCTAGATCAAATGTGGATAAAGCTCTGAAATGCTAGATCAAATGTCAATAAAATTCAGATCAATATTCAAAATGAAATTCTGATTTAATTAATTTTCGACATTCAATTTCCGACTTCTATTTTTAATGTTGAATGTAAATTTGCATTCACAGATCTGGGGCGACATTCAAATTTTGACACATGTAAACTGCGTGCAGTTGGCTCTGACATAAACAATCGTAAATCGACATTCAAACATGTTTAGCTCTAAAATCGACATTTAAATCCAGAACTAGGTCGGTAATCGTATCACGTTCAGCTCTAAAATCGACATTTAAATCCAGAACCAGGTCGGCAATCGTAGGTTGACGTTCAATCATGTTCTGCTCTAAAATCGACATTTAAATCCAGAACCAGGTCGGCAATCGTAGGTTGATATTCAATCATGTTCTGCTCTAAAATCGACATTTAAATCCAGAACCAGGTCAGCAATCGTAAGTTGACATTCAAACATGTTCAGCTCTAAAATCAACATTTAAATCCAGAACCAGGTCGGCAATCGTAGGTTGACGTTCAATCATGTTCTTCTCTAAAATCGACATTTAAATCCAGAACCAGGTCGGCAATCGTAAGTTGATATTCAAACATGTTCAGCTCTAAAATCAACATTTAAATCCAGAACCAGGTCAGCAATCGTAGGTTGACGTTCAATCATGTTCTGCTCTAAAATCGACATTTAAATCCAGAACCAGGTCGGCAATCGTAAGTTGATATTTAAACATGTTCAGCTCTAAAATTAACATTTAAATCAAGAACCAGGTCAGCCATTGTAAGTTGACATTCAAACATGTTCAGCTTTAAAATCGACATTTAAATCCAGAACCAGGTCAGGAATCGTAGGTTGACATTCAAACATGTTCAGCTCTAAAACTGACATTTAAATCCAGAATCAGGTCAGCAATCGTAGGCTGACATTCAAACATGTTCAGCTCTAAAACTAACATTTAAATCCAGAACCAGGTCGGCAATCGTAAGTTGACATTCAAACATGTTCAGCTCTAAAATTGACATTTAAATCCAGAATCAGGTCAGCAATCGTAGGTTGACTTTCAAACATGTTCAGCTCTAAAATCGACATTAAATTCCAGAAACCAGGTCAGCAATCGTAGGTTGACTTTCAAACATGTTCAGCTCTAAAATTAACATTTAAAACCAGAACCAGGTCAGCAATCGTAGGTTGACATTCAAAACAGATCCATAATGGCAATCATACATCAACGTTCGAAAAACAGGTTCAGATTCGAGAATGACATTCAAATAGGTTCGTTCGGATTTGGGATCAGTATTTAAAATAACGTTCAGATCGGGGATCAGTATTCAAAATATAGTTCAGATCGGGATCAGTATGCAAAATAAAGTTCAGATCGGGATCAGAATTCAAAATAAAGTTCAGATAGGGATCAGTATGCAAAATAAAGTTCAGATCGGGATCAGTATTCAATATAAAGTTCAGATCGGGATCAGTATGCAAAATATAGTTCAGATCGGGATACATATTCAAAATATAGTTCAATTCGGGATCAGTATTCAATATAAAGTTCAGATTGGGATCAGTATGCAAAATATAGTTCAGATCGGGATCAATATTCAATATAAAGTTCAGATCGGAGATCAGTATTCAAAATAAAGTTCAGATCGGGATCAGGGGTAAGAATCTCGAAGCTCTCGTTAGCATTACGACTATCGTAAGCCTCTCGTTAGGGTATTCACTGTTATCTGGAAGCGTTCGTTATTAACGAATAATCGTTAACTTGCCCCTTATTTAACGAATGCCTGGAGAGTGTCGTAGAGCTCTCGTTACCATCATTTTAAAGCGAAAGCAAGCAAGCTACGTATCACTTTAACTTAAACACACGCTGAAATTTGTGTGGTCACATCAATATAACCAAAGCTAAATTAATTAACAAACGAACGCTGACACTATTTTATATTGTGGTAGGAATTCTAATCCTTGAGGTAAGTTATTAACATTCAACCATTTATAAATGCAAGGCAAAGCCACTTATACTGTTATGATGATGATGATGATGATGAAGATGATGATGATGATGATGATGATGATGATGATGATGATGATGATGATGATGATGATGATGATGAAGAACAAGAACAAGAATATGATGATGATGATGATCATCATCATCATCATCATAATGCTGGTCATAATGATTACTATTATTATTTCGCAGATAACATCAAACTCCTTACTTTATACTCTACGGTTAAGTCAGTTATATTAGAATTTCTTCTCTTATCAGATGGCACTTGTGATTCTGGGTGGTGACGGTAACAGAAGACGCCATAATATTCCACGGGTATTTAGAGATCGAATGAACCCCCTCGAAGAAATGAACGATCATGAACTTATTAAGAAATATCAGTTGGACAGAGATGCCATTCTTGAAATATGTGCACAAACGCAACAACATCTAGTAAGGCTGACAAGTCGCAGTCAGTCACTTCCGGTTTCCCTGCAGGTACTTGTTGCCTTGCGTTATTACGCTACTGGAAGTTTCCAGTCAGTACTCGCGGATGGTCATGGAATATCTATTCACTCGGTTTCAAGAAGCATTCACGCGGTGTCTAAAGCTCTTACGAGACAAGTGCCCGGTCAAATAAAGTTTCCAACTACACATGCAGAATTAATAAGAACGAAGCAAGTATTTCATGATATAAGCGGCTTTCCTAATGTGATTGGTGCCGTTGACGGAACGTATGTACCAATAATGTCTCCGACTGAAGATGAACATTTGTATGTGACTAGAAAAGGATTTCATGCAACAAATGTCCAGGGTATATGTAATGGTGACAATTTATTCACAAATATAGTTGTTCGTTGGCCAGGATCAACACATGATGCTTTCATATGGAATAACTGTGAATGTGTACGCATGATCGAAGAATTGGATTTACAGAATACATGGATCTTGGGCGACAGTGCGTACCCTTTGAGGAAATACCTCCTTACACCATTACCTACTACAAACACGGAGGCTGAACGAAGATATAATGTCGCTCACAAACGTACACGGTGTGTGGTTGAACGTACTTTTGGGATTTGGAAAATGAGATTCCGGTGTCTCCACAAGTCCGGTGGGTACATGACGTACACGCCAGTCAAGTGTGCCAAGATTATTACTGCGGTGGCGGTTCTTCACAACATTTGTGTTACGAGAAATTTGCCTTTCATCGATGACAATGATGACCGTGATGACGACAATTACAATGACAACAACGGAAATGATGGGGAAAACAACAACAACGACGATGGTAGACAGACACGCAATAACCTTATTCGCGAGACGTTTTCACGCTAACTAAACCTAGGAATGCCTCGTAACGTCTACAACCATATGGTTTAATGTACATTTAACAAGTTTATAGCTAAATGTGTGGCGGAGTAAGTCCATTAATGATTGAAGATTAAAGTTGCGGTGAGAAATATTAATATGGATATTTCAATATGGAAATGTAATGCTCTGTAAAAATAGAATAAAACATGTTTTGTTCTGTTTCCGTTCTATTCCTTAAGTGTTTAGATAAAACTCAGCTTAGTTAGGAATTAAATCACAAGGTTATATTTCCATTCATGTTTTACTTTCTTTTATTCGAAATAATGTTGTCTTGCTTAAGACCAATCAAAATGAAATAAAACATAGCATTGTGTTTTGACATTAACACATATTTTAAGAACAATACACTGTATTTTCAGGACTACAAAAAAAAAGCATGTATTATATGTATCATAAAAAAGTGCAAATGTTTGTTTTTATGTAGTATTGATGTCATGTCTATGTTAACAATGTTAAACAGTCATCAAAGCTTTTCACTGTTCATTACATTCGATATTGTGCCCGGTTGTACATCAGCATTCTACTTGGAATAAT
The DNA here is from genome assembly GCA_029582155.1 of Panopea generosa. Lineage (NCBI taxonomy): Eukaryota > Metazoa > Mollusca > Bivalvia > Adapedonta > Hiatellidae > Panopea > Panopea generosa. The sequence goes on along the minus strand of CM055900.1, from coordinate 32,948,331 downwards.
GTCAATCATGTTGATGTGGAATCGCATTATTCCACAATATGTGTTAACGATATCTGCCCACATTTCTATTTCTGTAGTGTCCATCTCCACATGTACCTCTGTAATATGTGGAAGCCTTTTCTTAATGTACAAAAAGTTACATGGTTTTAGAGGTTCACACCTAAACAATTGCAAAGAGTTTACGCTTCTGAGAAAATATGCTAGAAATGTTTGGATTTCAGTAGTGAAATAAAGGCCCCGGCATATTAAAGTGAAAACGGACGTAAGAGAACGTTTTACACAATGTGCTAATGTTTTTAAATCGTGGGGTCTCTCTGCATACATTTCAAGGGACTCTAGATGTTGCATATGTGAAAGACATCGAAGTTTTCCAATAAGTCACAGTTCAGAGTAAGATGCCTCACGTTTGACACCTTCATGAGTGCAAAGTCGTAGTTGGGCGCAGACTTACAAGTCAGTCTTGCAGAGCTGAAGTGCCACCATATTCGTCCAGACTCAACCACACGTCTCCAAACTTTGCAGATGCGGCGCACCGTTAACATAATTTCGTCAGCGGACAAATAACGGAATACCAATTCAAGCAATACGTCGTTCTGAAAATATAAAAAATTCATTAAGATTTATGCGCTTGAACTTGCATAACCACTTATGGCACTGTCATACTACTGCGTATCGTACTAGCGTATGGCAGCGTATGAAAAATATCACTCATATGCTGGTATACGCTGACATGAAGGTGTACCGTACAGCTAGCGTATTGGTTCCACATAAGTAACGTACTTCGACCGTATGTCTGACGTATCTGCAACGTATATAGACATATTGGCGTATGCCTGGCGATTGAGTAACGTATACATAACGTACAACTAGCGTATGCTTGGCGTATGACAAGCGTATCCACTGCGTATTGCCAGCGTTTTGATAACGTATATATATCATCCCATTTCTATGTCTACTACAGTTATAGTGATAGCTCTACGTCTACTCCAATAATAAATAGGAAAGGCCGCAGCTTATATAGGCACTTTGTACGTGATAGTACGCTGGACATGCGCAGTTTCTACACTACTCATTCGCTAGCCATACGCAGACTACGCTGGCGATACGCTACTCATAGGTTCAATACGGTAAGTATACAAACAATTATGTATTTTCAAGAGCTTTTTGTGCGTATGAAAATTAATTTATGAATTTCGATACGCAACTAATACGTTTCTCTCATACGCAATAGTGTGACAGGGCCATTATGAAGCATTTATATATTACAAAGTCAAATATGTTTTTCAGGTATACAGTTTGAAGTAGCATAATGACAAAAATTTATATCTTTTTTTAAAAGCATTAATGATCGTATATTGTCTAGATAAAGAACCTGGATATTCTATGCACTGTTACGCCGTATACAGTTTCCACCGTATACAGCTCACAAGTGCCTGTATACAATATACAGCTTATGTGAGCCGTACACGTTACATACATGTACATATGATTTAAGAAAAGTATGTCGTCATTACGTGTACATGTAAAGTTCTCCACCACCACGACAATTACCATCACCATCATCATCATCATAACGTCTTTTATTTTTCAAAAAGATAAAAGAAAAGGACAAAGTGTATACGGGGGAGGCCATATACGGCTTTACAGTGCACCATGCTATTAACATATGATGTCTTTATAATTAGCAAACTGTCGAATTTCTCTTTATTAGTTTAATTAACCTGTTTATTGCCCTTTAAGGTGATTAGATACCGAATAAAATCAGACTTTTTTAAACATACATGTACATGTAAACTATGAAAACTTCATAATTCAATATTTCGTTTATAAATCAAAAGTTGACCCATTATATTAGAAGTATACCTACATCATTCTACTACATGTCGCTATAATCTGAGCAATGTGTCAGAGTTATCTAGCCCCGGATACTGTTCCGGTAGTTGAGAAGCAGCTTGGTCAGACTCTCTCCTTTGACTTACTAAAACGTTCAAAATGTCAGACTCAACCTGAATACGTTGCTGCTCAATCTGCAGTCGCTGCTGTTCAATAACCAGTCGTTTTTCTTCAGTTTCTAGTCGGGCAGTTTCTATTTTAAGTTTTTCCTTCTCAATGGAAATGATATCATTTTCATATGAACTTGCAACTGATTCAGCAGCAGGAAGTTTTCTCTTTTTTAGGGGAACCGTTTTCATATGTTTAGAAGCAAACTCAATCTTGTCTAAACAGTTTGGGTTTTCCCTGCAAATTAAGTCAATGCCGCTGGACGACGGATCGGATGTTGTATCTGTCGGGAATTCATGTTCCGGCTTAGCCTGGTCGTATGGGGATGAACCACACCCGCCTTCGTCGCCGGAAAAGTCTGCTTCTTCAGCAACAAGAGCAGTATCTATCCCCCCCCCTCCCCTTTAAATCCACTAACGGCAGTCTCTCCTAGAATGGAAACTACTAATTCCTCTATTTCAGTCAATGGTTTCGTATCCGGCTGCCCGCTACCAGTCTTATTGAGTGATTGTTTACATTTTGCTGCCTTTCCTTTAGTAACACTCGACCAGTCATTCCATTTTTTTCTCACATCTTCCGCCGTTCGTACAGTCTGTGAGAAGGCATTTATACCTCTAGTTATTTCTGACCATGTCTTATGTTTTTTCTCCATTGACAATACATCACTGAATTTACCAAAGAGAATATGTTTATGTTTATTTACCTCATGTGCTAACACTTGTAACTCATCTGTGGAATATCTTGGTTTTCGTTGTTTTGACTCAGCCATTTTTCTGCCTAAACACACAAAAAGCACGGTAAACGATTACACAGCTCAATCGTTAATAACTAACGAGTGCGTAACGAACGAACGCCTAAAGAGCGCTTTCGAGATACCCGCGCAAGTCTCTCGTAAACCAACCTTACACCAGTCGTTAACGCGTTCGTTAAAGCTTAGATAACGATAATTTCGAGATATTAGCCCCAGTGTTCAAAATAAAGTTCAGATCGGGATCAGTACTAAAAATAAAGTAAGATCGGGATCAATATTCAAAATAAAGTTCAGATCGGAGATCAGTATTCAAAATAAAGTTTAGATCAGAGATCTTTATTCAAAATATAGTTTAGATCGGAATCAGTATTCACAATATAGTTCAGATCGGAATCAGTATGCAAAATAAAGTTCAGATCGTGATCAGTATTCAAAATATCGTTCAAATCGGGGATCAGTATTCAAAATATAGTTCTATTCGGGGATTAGTAAGAAAATTATCGTTCAGATCAGGGATCAGTATTTAAAATAAAGTTCAGATCGGGATCAGAATTCAAAATATAGTTTAAATCGGGATAAGTATTCATAATATATTTCAGATCGGGATCAGTATTCAAAATATAGTTCAGACCTGGGTAAGTATTCAAAATATAGTACAAATCGGAAATCAGTATTCAAAATACAGTTATGATCGGGATAAGTATTCAAAATATAGTTCAGATCGGGATAAGTATGCAAAATAAAGTTCAGATTGGGATCACTATTCAAAATATAGTTCAGATCGGATCAGTATTCGAAATATATTTAAGATCGGGATCAGAAGGCAAAATAATGTTCAGATCGTGATCATTATTCAAAATATAGTTCAGATCGGAGATCAGTATTCAAAATAAAGTTCAGATCAGAGATCTTTATTCAAAATATAGTTTAGATCGGAATCAGTATTCACAATATAGTTCAGATCGGAATCAGTATGCAAAATAAAGTTCAGATCGTGATCAGTATTCAAAATATCGTTCAAATCGGGGATCAGTATTTAAAAATATAGTTCTATTCGGGGATTAGTAAGAAAATTATCGTTCAGATCAGGGATCAGTATTTAAAATAAAGTTCAGATTGGATCAGTATTCGAAATATATTTAAGATCGGGATCAGAAGGCAAAATAATGTTCAGATCGTGATCATTATTCAAAATATAGTTCAGATCGGAGATCAGTATTCAAAATAAAGTTCAGATCAGAGATCTTTATTCAAAATATAGTTTAGATCGGAATCAGTATTCACAATATAGTTCAGATCGGAATCAGTATGCAAAATAAAGTTCAGATCGTGATCAGTATTCAAAATATCGTTCAAATCGGGGATCAGTATTCAAAATATAGTTCTATTCGGGGATTAGTAAGAAAATTATCGTTCAGATCGGGATCAGTATTTAAAATAAAGTTCAGATCGGGATCAGAATTCAAAATATAGTTTAAATCGGGATAAGTATTCATAATATATTTCAGATCGGGATCAGTATTCAAAATATAGTTCAGACCTGGGTAAGTATTCAAAATATAGTACAAATCGGAAATCAGTATTCAAAATACAGTTATGATCGGGATAAGTATTCAAAATATAGTTCAGATCGGGATAAGTATGCAAAATAAAGTTCAGATTGGGATCACTATTCAAAATATAGTTCAGATCGGATCAGTATTCGAAATATTATTTAAGATCGGGATCAGAAGGCAAAATAATGTTCAGATCGTGATCATTATTCAAAATATAGTTCAGATCGAAGATCAGTATTCAAAATATAGTTCACGTCGGGATTAGTATGCAAAATAAAGTTCAGATCGTTATCGGTATTTAAAATATAGTCCAGAGCAGGGATCAATATTCAAAATAAAGTTCAGATCGGGAATCAGTATTCAAAACAAAGTTCAAATCAGGGATCAGTATTCAAATTATAGTTCGGATCGTGATCAGTATTCAAAATATAGTTCAGATCGGGATCAGTATGCAAAATATAGTTCAGATCAGGGATCAGTATGCAAAATATAGTTCAAGTCGGAATCAGTATTCAAAACATAGTTCTAATCGTTATCAGTATGCAAAATAAAGTTCAGATCGTGATCAGTTTTCAAAATATATTTCAGATCAGGATCAGTATTTAAAATAAAGTTCAGATTGGGATCAGTATTCGAAATATAGTTCAGATCGGGATCAGTATGCAAAATAAAGTTCAAATCAGGGATCAGTAGTCAAATTATAGTTTAGATCGTGATCAGTATGCAAAATAAAGTTCAGATCGTTATCGGTATTCAAAATATAGTCCGGGCAGGGATCAATATTCAAAATAAAGTTCAGATCGGGAATCAGTATTCAAAACATAGTTCAAATCAAGGATCATGTTCAAATTATAGTTCGAATCGTGATCAGTATTCAAAAGATAGTTCAGATCGTGATCAGTATGCAAAATATAGTTTAGATCTCGAAAAAAAAGTATAGATCTACAAAATAAAGTTCAAATCGCAAAATATAGTTCAGATCGGGATCAGTATTCAAAAAATAGTCCAGAGCAGGGATCAATATTCAAAATAAAGTTCAGATCGGGAATCAGTATTCATACAAAGTTCAAATCAGGGAACAGTATTCAAATTATAGTTCGGATCGTGATCAGTATTCAAAATATAGTTCATGTCGGGATCAGTATGCAAAATAAAGTTAAGATCGTTATCGGTATTCAAAATATAGTCCAGAGCAGGGATCAGTATTCAAAATAAAGCTCAGATCAAGAATCAGTATTCAAAACAAAGTTCAAATCAGGGATCAGTATGCAAAATATAGTTCAAATCGTGATCAGTATTCAAAACATAGTTCTAATCGTGATCAGTATTCAAAATATAGTTCAGATCGTGATCAGTATGCAAAATATAGTTCGGATCGTGATCAGTATGCAAAATATAGTTCAGATCGTGATCAGTATGCAAAATATAGTTCAGATCGTGATCGGTTTTCAAAATATAACTCTGATCGGGATCAGTATTCAAAATAAAGTTCAGATTGGGATCAGTTTTCAAAATATAGTTCAGATCGGGATCAATATTCAAAATAAAGTTCAGATCGGGATCAGTATTCAAAATATAGTTTAGATCGGGATCAGTATATAAAATATAGTTTAGATCAGGATCAGTTTTCAAAATATAGTTCAGATCGGGATCAATATTCAAAATATAGTTCAGATCGGGATCAGTATTCAAAATATAGTTCAGATCGGGATCAGTATTCAAAATATAGTTCAGATTGGGATCAGTATGCAAAATATAGTTCAAATCGGGATCAGTATTCAAAACATAGTTCGGATCGTGATCAGTATTCAAAATATAGTTCATGTCGGGATCAGTATGCAAAATAAAGTTAAGATCGTTATCGGTATTCAAAATATAGTCCAGAGCAGGGATCAGTATTCAAAATAAAGCTAAGATCAAGAATCAGTATTCAAAACAAAGTTCAAATCAGGGATCAGTATGCAAAATATAGTTCAAATCGTGATCAGTATTCAAAACATAGTTCTAATCGTGATCAGTATTCAAAATATAGTTCAGATCGTGATCAGTATGCAAAATATAGTTCGGATCGTGATCAGTATGCAAAATATAGTTCAGATCGTGATCAGTATGCAAAATATAGTTCAGATCGTGATCGGTTTTCAAAATTTAACTCTGATCGGGATCAGTATTCAAAATAAAGTTCAGATTGGGATCAGTTTTCAAAATATAGTTCAGATCGGGATCAATATTCAAAATAAAGTTCAGATTGGGATCAGTATTCAAAATATAGTTTAGATCGGGATCAGTATATAAAATATAGTTCAGATCAGGATCAGTTTTCAAAATATAGTTCAGATCGGGATCAATATTCAAAATATAATTCAGATCGGGATCAGTATTCAAAATATAGTTCAGATCGGGATCAGTATTCAAAATATAGTTCAGATTGGGATCAGTATGCAAAATATAGTTCAAATTGGGATCAGTATTCAAAACATAGTTCTAATCGTGATCATTATGCAAAATAAAGTTCAGATCGTGATCAGTTTTCAAAATATAGTCCAGAACAGGATCAGTATTCAAAATAAAGTTCAGATTGGGATCATCATTCGAAATATAGTTCAGATCGGGATCAGTATGCAAAATAAAGTTCAGATCGGGATCAGTATTCAAAATATAGTTCAAATCGGGGATCAGTATACAAAATAAAGTTCTGATCGTGATCAGTATTCAAAATAGCGTTCTGATCGGGATCAGTATGCAAAATAAAGTTCAGATCGCGATCAGTATTCAAAATATAGTTCTGATCGGGATCAGTATGCAAAATATAGTTGAGATCGTGGATCAGTGTGTAAAATATACTTGAGATCGGGGGTCAGCAAGCAAAAAGTAGCTCAGATCGGGGATCATTATGCCAAATAAAGTTCAGATCCGGATCAGTATTCAAAATATAGTTCAGATCCGGATCAGTATGCAAAATAAAGTTAAGGCTAGGATCAGTATTCGAAATATAGTTCAGATCGGGATCAGTATGCAAAATATAGTTCAGATCGGGATCAGTATTCAAAATATAGTTCAGATCGGGATCAGTTTTCAAAATATAGTTCAGATCTGGATCAGTATGCAAAATATATTTCAGATCAGGATCAGTATGCATAAAATAGTTCAAATCGGGGATCAGTATACAAAATATAGTTCAGATCGTGATCACTATTCAAAACATAGTTCTAATCGTGATCAGTATGCAAAATAAAGTTCAGATCGTGATCAGTTTTCAAAATATAATTCTGATCGTGATCAGTATGCAAAGTAAAGTTCAGATCGCGATCAGTATTCAAAATATAGTTCTGATCGGGATCAGTATGCAAAATAAAGTTCAGATCGCGATCAGTATTCAAAATATAGTTCAGATCTGGATCAGTAATTAAAATATAGTTCAGATCGGGATCAGTATGCAAAATAAAGTTGAGATTGTGGATGAGTGTGTAAAATATACTTGAGATCGGCGGTCAGTAAGCAAAAAGTAGCTCAGATCTGGGATCATTATGCAAAATAAAGTTCAGATCCTGATCAGTATTCAAAATATAGTTCAGATCGGGATCAGTATGCAAAATAAAGTTCAGATCGGGATCAGTATTCAAAATATAGTTCAGATCTGGATCAGTATGCAAAATATATTTCAGATTGATATCAGTATTCGAAATATAGTTCAGATCGTGAACAAATATTCAAAATATAGCTCAGAGCAGGGATCAGTATTCAAAATATAGTTCAAATCGGGGATCAGTATACAAAATATAGTTCAGATCAGGATCAGTATTCAAAACATAGTTCTTATCGTGATCAGTATGCAAAATAAAGTGCAGATCGTGATCAGTTTTCAAAATATAATTCTGATCGTGATCAGTATTCAAAATATAGTTCTGATCGGGATCAGTATGCAAAATAAAGTTCAGATCGCGATCAGTATTCAAAATAAAGTTCTGATCGTGATCAGTATTCAAAATATCGTTTTGATCGGAATCAGTATGCAAAATAAAGTTCAGATCGCGATCAGTATTCAAAATATTGTTCAGATCTGGATCAGTAATTAAAATATAGTTCAGATCGGAATCAGTATGCACAATAAAGTTGAGATCGTGGATCAGTGTGTAAAATATACTTGAGATCGGGGATCAGCAAGCAAAAAGTAGTTCAGATCGGGGATCATTATGCAAAATAAAGTTCAGATCCGGATCAGTATTCAAAATATAGTTCAGATTGGGATCAGTATGCAAAATATAGTTCAGATCGGGATCAGTATTCAAAATATAGTTCAGATCTGGATCAGTATGCAAAATATATTTCATATCGATATCAGTATTCGAAATAAAGTTCAGATTGGGATACATATTCAAAATATAGTTCAGATCGGGATCAGTATTCAAAATAAAGTTAAGATCGAGATCAGTATTCAAAATAAAGTTAAGATCGGGATCAGTATTCAAAATAAAGTTCAGATCGGGATCAGTATTCAAAATAAAGTTCAGATCGGGATCAGTATTCAAAATAAAGTTAAGATCGGGATCAGTATGCAAAATAAAGTTCAGATTGGGATACATTTTCAAAATATAGTTCAGATCGGGATCAGTATTCAAAATATAGTTCTGATCGGGATCAGTATTCAAAATATAGTTCAGATCGGGATCAGTATGCAAAATATAGTTCAGATCGGGATCAGTATGCAAAATATAGTTCAGATCGGGATCAGTATGCAAAATACAGTTCAGATCATAGTTTAGATCGGGATCAGTATTCAAAATATAGTTCAGATCGGGATCAGTATGCAAAATATAGTTCAGATCGGGATCAGTTTTCAAAATATAGTTCAGATCGGGATCAGTTTTCAAAATATAGTTTAGATCGGGATCAGTATTCACAATATATTTCAGATCGGGATCAGTATGCAAAATATAGTTCAGATCGGGATCAGTATTCAAAATATAGTTCAGATCGGGATCAGTTTTCAAAATATAGTTTAGATCGGGATCAGTATTCAAAATATAGTTTAGATCGGGATCAGTATTCAAAATATAGTTAAGATCGGGATCAGTATTCAAAATATAGTTTAGATCGGGATCAGTATGCAAAATATAGTTCAGATCGGGAATAAATAATCCAAAATAAAAGTACTTATCAGAGTTCGACATTCAAAAATATGTCCAGATTTCAATTTAAAATGGTAAAATTGGAGATCAACATTCGAAAAAGAGTTCAGATTGGAAATCAGCATTCAAAACAAAGTTAAGATCATAGTCGAACATTAAAAATATTCAGATCGGACATCGAAGTTAAAAAATAAGATAAATCAGAGATCAATATTAAAAAAATGTTCAGACATTCAAAGGAAAGTCCAAAAGATGATCACCATCCAACGAAAGATTTCGGGTCAGAGATCGATACTAAAAACATGTTTAGATCGCCATTTAAAAACTAAAATTTCAGATCGGAAATCGACATTAAACAACAGTTCGGTTTAGAGATCTTCATTAGAAATGAAATATCAAAAATGTTCAGATCGCAGATTATATTAATGTTCAAATCGGTAGATTGATAAAAAAAAAAAAGAGAGTCATATTTGAGGTAAACATTGAAAAATAACGTTCAAGATAAGAGATTGACATTCAAAATATAGCTCAACATTAAATAAAGACGTCGTGTCTATATCGTAGATCGACATTATAATAAGTTTAGATCGGAGATCAACATTAAAAAACATGATGTTTCAGATCGAAGATCAATATTCAAAATATAGATTACGATTTAAAAAGGATACCATGTCCAGATCACGCAAAATTAAAAAAAAACAACATATATATATATATAAGGCGCCTTAGAGAAGCGCAATATGTCGCTATACCCAAGCCATGCAATAGCTAGTCATAGCTGACACAATTCTTGTGCTAAGAAAAGTCTCAATATAATTTAGTTCAAAATATTTTGCAAATGGTTCATAGGGGCTGCGACTTCGTGCTGCAGATGAGTAGGCCTAGAGCAAAAACTGACAGTATATACTGCAATAAAACATCACTGGCGTTACACTTTGAGATGGATGGAGATAACACATACACTTTAATATGGGATTCTATTTTGATACTGTGATTGCACTGGATACTACACCACTTTATTATGAAGATTACATTTTGATATTGAGATTACACTTTAATGTGGAGAATGAGATTCACTTTATCAAGGAATTTGAGAGAAACTAGTTCCTTGACTTTATAATAGAAATAAACGAGCACGACAACATACCTTATTTTCATGAGCATCTTAGATAATAAAAAATGTGGTTCTAAACTGAATTTCTTTTTTTTTTTATTAGGCCTCTCTCAAATTATATGCATGCCAGACATTCCATTATCAGAGCGAGGCTAGGAGCTCATCACACTACCAGCTGATTAGCAGACGACTATAACTATACAGAAAAATGGCTACACCCATATCAACTTGTAATGATATTTTGAGATCTGGTCAAGATTGTTTTGTTCCATTATGAATATCAGATAGCAGATCAGATTCTTCCCTTGATTTCCATAAAATTATTTAAGGACCTGTGTTAGTAAACAAATTGTATAAAGCAACATAAGGAGATATGGAGGACCACATGGCAATGTAAGTTATCATGTTACATAAAAAAATTATATTTCTATTATTGTTATGGATTTTAAATATCTTAGCGGATTTCTTTATTTAAGATAAATTTAAACTTTAAAAACATTTATTTTTATTTGATCAATGCAAAAACCATAACATATAACAACAAATTATGTGATTTTTTTCTAACAAGTAAACAGTTTGTGTTACCGTATAATGCCTTATAAACATAATTTCATTGACATGTGAACATAGTATTATATGTAACAAGTTATTGTCAGTATTTTAGAATATTGAGGATGGAAATGGACTGTATGAATAAAGAAGAAAACAGCATTGTAAACCAGAAGAATCCAATCAAAGGCATATTGATATGCTGGAGTACGAAGAGAAACAGTAATGCAAATCTGGAAAGCATGATGACAGAGACACGTCATCAAAAAGTCAGAAATATGGTCCCGATAAATTGGTACACCTGTGAAGTATATTCCTGCAGTCTCTTTTCCGGACTGCACTTGACAATCTGGAACATGTATTATTCCCACTATACGGCTACATGTCAATGTTGACATTAGCGGACACTAACAATCTGCTTCCGAAACAGTTGGGTCTGCTTCACTTCTGTCTTTACAACTGATATATGTAAAGTAAAATATAAGCTTTATTTAAATTTAAACATTATTTTGAGACATACTTGTAATAAAATGATGTTGAACATGTATATTGAGTAAATAAAACATTAATTACCTTTATTTTATATGGCTTTTCCTTATTTCTCTGCGAACTACTACACCATACACCCCGTATAAAAGAATAGAAGGGTTTTAACAAAAATAAAATGGTAAACTGTTCTGTTGTGTTCGAGACAAGGGACACTTATATGAAATGACATGGTAATGCACTAATATTAATGTAACCCGACACTATACAGACGGTCTGTATCACTCTAAATCACTTCCAAAGAGAAGTGTTAATTAGCCTTAATCTACAGGAATGTTTACACAGGTCAGATGTGAATGAATTGATTTACAGCAAGACCTGCAAATGCTTATAAGACCCCTTCAATGACTGAGAATTTGTAAATACTTCCAGTTGTCAGATCATAAAACATGGTTTTACCACTATAGCAATACACATGCTGAATAATGTGATAACTTAATTTTCAAATCATGAACTACTTAATTAAATATTGTTTTCTGACCTTTACATTAATTGAACTGTCAACAAATTCGAATTTAATAGATTTTATCAGACTTATATCTCAATTAGGCCAGAGACATAATACATCTATGCGTCTATGTCTCTGATTAGGCCTACGATCCAAGATATCCATGTTCACGGTCAGGGAACTCTGCCACAACGTAGAGTGATTCGCGTCGACAGTTTGTCACAGATTCACGTCGACAGTATTATTGTTTTGTAAATTTGGTCACAGTTGCTAGCCGATAGCGGGGACATAATCGCTGTAATGTTTACATAATCAAACGTATGAAGTATATATTTGACATTCCGGGGAATGTAGTGTATTATAAGTAAAATACGATCAAATTGAACATCTGATTTTGAATATTTCTTCAAGTTTAAAATTTTTAAAATGTCACAGGTTTGTGACGACAGGGTAACGGAGGCGTGTCGATCCTTATTTTAATGTCATGGATTCAGTGTCGATAGTTTTAACATTGTAGAATAGTGCAACCCTACGCCATTACTGCCATTTACACGTCGAGTCTCGTACAGAGGCTGTCAGACATACAGTTTTAGAGCAGTGTCATTATGTTATGTCTGTGAAAGAACCGACACACAGAAGCAAAACAATACCTCGGTACTTACAACCCAATAGCAATAGTCATGTTTCGTGAGACTTGCGCTGGTACTTTAAAACTCTACATATAACGAATCATTTTAGGGAAAAACTGTCACTTTTTATACGTATTTCCGTATTTACTCTTTGAGTGATGTATTTATCCAGCTCATCGATTGAGTCATGTCTTGTCCTCAATTAACTGCCCAAGTTGGAGACTCGGATTAAAATCTTCCGTTATTCTCCATTATTTGTTTTCTTTTATCTAACAAATAAGAAATTTAATTAAGATTTGAACTTGTTACTTTTTCAAACTTTTCTGGATTAATAAAACACAACACATATGGTAACGTTAGATTCGTTTTTTATGAAATAATAAAACAAAATGTACACAAAAACTATCATGATCTGCAGGGGAAAACATGAAAGACAAGTTAGGGTAACGTGAATACCAGCAAGTATACTTGGGATTTTGGAGATGTGCTTATTTACACATGTCAATATATCGTATATTTGACCCACACTCACAAAAAAATAAATCTTGTATTTATGTGTTACGTTTTATATGGGTATATGATCATTTGAAGGGGAAAATATTTTGTAATGTTATCTTATATATAAGCCCTACTCAGCCAAAAAAAGTCCCTCTTTTTTATAACTGATGTAGCTCTTTCTTTGTTTCATGCCCAATGTACATGTATTTTTTACCCTGGCGATGTTGAGATCATATGCACCGTGTACAAAGCACTTAGTGCCCAGAACATTCATTTCCACTTTTTCCACGTGCACATGCAGTCGGCAGGTTTTTCAGTCCACGTCATACGATTCATGCAATAGAGGCCGATTTGATTTTTTTTAGTTTTTCACAGTTTTCAACATGCAACGGATTTCTGAAACGGATGCAAAAAAATGATAGTGGGTGGGGTAACGGCCATGGTGGTCGCATTCCAGTTATGGTGCTGTCGAAAATATAACGAGCGACTTGAGGCACGTATCCGATAAACCTGAACTGTTTACAGTCGCAGCGACCTCGTAAACGGTAAACCTGGAGAGACAAAGACCGGAACCGAACGTTGACGTACTTACGTTAGTGTCGGTTGCCAGCTACCTTCGCTGCTGGGCAGCATGGCGTTTCAGTACAGACTATCCGTTACCGTTTGCGTCGTAACTCCCAACTTATCAGAGTAGCGCGGCGCCCATACACTAGTACTGGTCAAATAATTACCCGATGGCTGAATCATCGATGTTTTCACATGGCCGGAAGTTTCCCTTGATCCTTGCGAAAATTAAGAATATCTTTGTCATAAAAATGATAATCTCTGTGATTTGGCTCAGGCGTTGCTATGGTGATCGAGTAATTTGCAAAATGCATTGGTTTTGCGTTACGTTACGTCGAGACGCCGTTAAATTATTGAATACATACCTGCAATTGGTAGATTGACAAATTCTTACTCAAACTCGATGACCTAAACGTTACATAATGAGTGTCTGATAGTTTGTGATTTTTTTTTTTTGACCCCTATCCCCCAACCCACCCCAACATACACACACGCGCGTGCACACACGCACGCACACACATACCGACTTCCCTGTGGTATCACTATGAAAATGTTCGTGCTAGCCAGACTTAGCGAAATGATATCAATTTGCAAATAAATGAATGGTTTTGGTACATGCCTCATTTCCATTTTCATCCAAAGACACATGCATAGGTAATACATTATTTGACTAGTAGAAAATTCCACGTAACTTCTGACCGGTTTAGTTGATCTATTTTCTCATTCCTGGAACGATGTCATCGGCAGAGGAAAGAAGTTAACATCTACTGACAGTCATGACATTTAATGTAAAATGAAATGTTTTATTTTCGAAAATCTGAGCTGTTTCATTGGTGGCTAAGAAAGGACATCTAATCAATGATAGGCCTTCATCCAGATCACAATACAGCGAGGAATCTTAGACAAAAGATATGTCCATTTCTGCCAATAGTGTCGACTAGAATCTGTGACCCTGTAGAGAAGAATCCGTGACATTTAAATCAACATCGACACAAACCTGTGACACGTGAAGCTTTTTTTCAAACGGAATTTCTCACATGGTATTAGTAAAAAGTCAATTAGTTATAACTCTTTTTTTAAACAAAAATACTTAAACAACAGTTATAAATGATGTTTTGCACTGATTAATGTTTTTATTGACAATTTCATCTCTACTTTCGTTTTACATACATATTTGGCGAGGATTTGTTATTTCTTGCGTTTTAAACATTTACTAATTCACACATGATTGTTTGGAACATTGAAAATACTAATTAATATCAGGTGAAACTCAATCTTGTAAAAAATTTAAAACTTATAGCTGTATCCAGTGAATAATTGACTTTATATATCAAAGTATGCCGTGTTTCCCCGCATCAGATCGACGTGAATCTGTGACTAACTGTCGACGCGAATCACTCCACGTTGTGACAGAGTTCCCTGACCGTGATGTTACCTCTATGGAAGCTAATAGACCTCTCTCAAATTGTATGCATACCAGAGATACCAATCTCAGAACGAGGATAAGCAGACACAGATGTAAACATCACCTGAGGAGTAATGGCTACTTCGACTGAGGCTAGCTCATCTTCAAATAAAAAGGATCTAATTTTCATTGTTGTGTGTCATATTGCAATTCAGGTTCTAGATATGATGCAACGTTACAATAACATTTTTCATCACATTCCTAGAGAACCAGAATTGAAAAATATGGATTTATAAAATAAGAAGAGATGAGGGCCCTCTATTCAGGGTAAGTATTTTCTCTTCATTGTAAATGAATTGATATTAAATGCATTATGCAAAGCATTTATATAAGCATTTATTAAATATGTATTACACAATAATATACAAAAAGCGAGAATGCAACTGTAATTTGGTAATAAATTACAATCATTTAATATTCTGTTTTATCTGTTACCGTAGTTAGTATAATTAGAACATAGCCATGTTCCATATTTTTCAAACACTGAACATTTTAGCATAAACTAGGTAAGAATATGAATTATATTTCATCTGTAGATATCAAGTTCAACTGTGGTTTGTTCTTCAAGTTGGTCAACGGCCAGAAAAAGAATAAAAAAGGTACCATTCCTTCTGTCTTTGACTGGAAAAAAATAAACACACCAAGGAGGGCTTTGAAAAGAAAAAATATTTCGCCAAAGAAAAGGGAAAATGACAACATGTAAGTTAAAATAAGTTTATTGATCAAATGTTCATATAAATATATTGTATAATTATAGAATAAAACTGATAAAAAAGAACATTATACATTATAAGAATTTCATAACACATAAGTAATTGAAGTAGTAAAATGTATTACATTGATGAAGTTAAACTTATTAATTCATACTACTTCCATTCTAGGGTTCAAAATGAAGACACAGATGAGCAACAAAAGACAGTAACCCACATCATGAGGAGATCAACACTAACTCAGAAGCTTTAAAATATAAAGAGGACATGCCTTAATTACGTAATGAACTAAAAGAACAAACTGCTATGCTTGAATAATTTAAAAAAAAAACAAACTTAAATTAGAAAGGTTTGGAGTAAACATATTTAGTACAGATGACTCAATTGTTTAATTTCCCACTGGTTTTCCTACCTATATACTTTTTGTAACATTTTTCAATGTATATTCATGAATAACTCAGTGCACAAACTATTACCATGGTAGTGGAACATTGAATCTTGCTGGAAGGAAAAGAATAGATGTTTTTTTCAAGTTTTCATGTCGTTGAAGAGTAAGCTTAATGAAACAGGATTTGAGTATAAAATTTTAATTGTTCATTTTCGACTGTAAGTCGAAAAATAATCACATGGGTTAATTGTCTGTATATTGTTCTTGGTAAAAAAACCAGGCGTTCAAAAACCACTGTCATTAAATGTATGCAGAATGTCTTAAACACTATATCCTAGAACAAGGGTCATTCTAGACTGCACAGAAATGAGAACACAACATCTTCTCGGGTTTTAAATTCTCAAATGTATTGACATTATGAAAGTACATGTTCATTCAAATGTATTTTAGGTATATCTCCACATGGACATGTTATTTTATTTTTTTCATTGTATACAGAATGTATGTCTGATGTTGAAATAACAAAACGTTCCGCCACTTAGCTGTGTTGACACTAGTTTCATTATTTACAGATGATAACACTGCCTGAAATAAATAAAATGTATAAAATAATTAGAAAAAAAGTAGATTAAACTGTATAATGATGTCTACAATTTTATGTACTGTATTTCATTATGTAAACGATATAGTTAATTGCACATACAGCATGCTTAGAAATAAATAAAATTACTGATATGGAATTTCATTATTTCTTTCTTTGACTTGTGGCATTTTCCAGAACGAACACAATTTAACTGTAAAATAGAAAAAAGTTCATTTATTTCAAATAATATGGTAACTAAATAATACATACAATGTACTTTGTATCAGAGTAACCCGATTCCTCACTAGAATACACATCCCATTAATCCCAAAATAATTAGCTTACTGACCCAGTGTTGACTATAGTTTTGGGTAATGTTTATTGCAGTAATAAAACCACCATGAGCAAGATAAATAAACAATACTCTAAAGATATATGAATGAAAGATGAAATAAGGATGAACTTACTGGTCAGTGTGTTTAGCAAGATATTGATATATGTTAACTGTAAAATGAAAACACTAACCTTGTTACTCACGAATGTATCCATCACTGTAATGTTTAAAACCTTTGTTTATTGACTTCTCTCCAGATGATGATTTGTTGCTAGTATGTTGTTCTCAACAAACAAAAATGTTAAATCTGGAATCAAACTGATATCTCGTTCACTGTAAGAAGCCGTGTTATCTCTACGGACGCGAGTAACTAGAACAGCAGGTGTCTGCTTATCCTCGTTCTGGATATCTCATACATATTCATGAAGTAATATTAAGAAGGGTCTATGTTGCTGTACGGTAGGACGTGCTCCTAGCCTCGTTCTGGTGTAGATATGCATATTCATGAGACAATATTAAGATTTTTTACGAGTCAACATCTTTAAGTGTGCCCTAAATTATCGGTTGTTGATCCTCCCTTGTAGAAACAAAAGAATGACTTGTGCATTGCTGTAAAAGTAAAAGAAGATTTATATAATTATTACATTTAGATTCATTTTTATATTACTGATTCAACGGTTTTAGTATCAGAGTGTAATTGAAATTATTTTATTTTTTATTTAAAAAAGAAAAAAAAAAAGAAATAATGCATAGATGCAGTGAATTTCACCAAAGCATACCATTGGATAATCCGAGTTGCCCGTATGTGTATTCGTTTTCCTCTGAAACTTCAGAAATGGAAATAATTTCGAGGTCAAAATCGTAGTTGTTTTATCCGATTTTAGCACATTTACAAGTGCTTTTACAGTGTCAAGCTTTTAAAATGGTGTGTAAAGAAGAGATATGCATGTGGTTTAAACACTTAAGTCCCCACAAACGGATAGATTTTATGTGCGGAATGCTGCATATGTGTCTCCCCATGGAGTTACGATTCATGGGGTCATTCGTTGAAGATTTGGCCAAAAAGGATTTCAATCATCTCCGAGAGTCTGAGAGCAAAGCAAATAATCGACTACAACTTGAAAATTTTAATGAAACCGATGGCAGGCTATTTAGGAAGAAAATGGCCTTGTATTTGGCTTTGCTGCATTCTTCAAACAGAACTTGTTCTAACATAATTTTTCAGATGCTTGAATCAAATCTGAAAGATGCCTTCACAGTGGTTGATGCTATGGATGAGAAAACAATACACACCATTATGTTGGTGTTGTCAATGGCTATGAACCATCCAGCATTTAGCTATCGTCAAAAGTCAAAGATGTATGAATATTATAATTCGGCAAGTGAGGCTGCTGACAGAATTTTAAACAAGGTTTGTACCAATAACGATGTTTTAAATTATACATATATACAGTATACCTAATACCGCGATATACCTATTACCGCGAATGCCTGTATAAAAACAATCAGGGAAGACATGTGCAAAATTCCAACTTCTGCAAGCGTTGGCATTTGTTTGCATTTCGTATCGGCAACTGTTTATAACTCAGCATATTTGAGTAACCTTATTACTGTTTATTATTGACGCCATTCTTTACATGGTTTAAAAAATGTAGACTCGTGGTATTAGGTATGACCATATGTAACCGTTTTTAACACAACTGTAATTTTCAGGGATGAAATTTTCCTGCTTATTTCTAAGACTTTTAGGCCACCAGAGGCTGTTTCTGAAATCGACTCAAACTTGAAGAGAAAATGTTAAGAGGGGTCTAACCCCACTCTGCGACGTTCAGCCTATGACATTAACATAGATCTGTTTGTGTATTCAGGCTGCAACTATTGTCGATAAATGGTGATGTGTTTGATTGTATTTTATAATAAGAAAACAAGTCTAACATTGTAGGGCTTAACGATTCACCCATGGCTCGATACGATTCGATTTCGATATCTGATTAATTTCGATTCAATTCTTATTTGACTTATTGCTAGTGTTGGAAAATCGGTCCCAAATCATAATCGATAATCGAATCGAATCGGTGACATTTCCATTTACTATCGGAAAATAATCGAAAGTTACGATTCATATAGTTAATATTATGTATTATGTAGATGAAGTACTGAAGTACCATGCAGATGTCAAGTCAAAGAGGTAGAGTCTATCTCTTTGATCAGGTCATGTCATATTTATTCTACTCTTCCTAGGTCTTCATTTATGTAATACAGTAGAAAGATTTCACTGTCATTAAAAGGAAAATAAATGAACAACTAGAATTTTCAGACTTCAAAAGTCTTTTGCCCCTTTTATTTAGAGCTAACACAATACATTGAACAATACAGACATGACTAGAATATGTTAATGAAAAGTGTCATTTCTCAAAGAACCATAAAATTTAAGACTGAGTCATCTTGTGAAATCAACAACCACAGAGAGCCATTGAGCACTTTTACATGTAAAAAGTGCAGACCAATGACCAGATGGCTACAGAAGACAGCTGGTCATGGTGTGCTTATGTTAATGCCTCAAGTAGGTTGCTCAATGCTTGATTCACTTTACACTTCTGACATCTCTAGCTATTTTATATAAATGTCCTTGAAAGTTAAAACATCATGAAACATTCTTACACTAAACGCTAATTCACTGAAACGGTTCATCTCAATTCATATAAAACAGTGCATGTAATAAACTAATAATAAGAGCTTAATAAGAGCTAAAACAAACATTGAACCTTATGCAATGTAAGTGACTAAGTGGTAAAAAGTTGTACCTGCATATATACAGATACAACCTTATTCCACTAACACAGCGAAAACCAACATAACTAGAACTGCAGAACATGACTAGAAAACTTGGATCATATACAAATGTATCCAACATGTAGGAGACATGGTCAATGTAAGCACTTTTTGATCATGTGTTAATGATGCACATTACCAGTAATTGCACATGTTCATTTTGAGAAAGATGAGAGAATCCACCATGTCAGGGTTCAACCTGGACCTTTTCTTGCTGACCAAAGCTCCAGCGAGGCTAAATACTCTCTCGCTTGGCACAGAAGATGCAGGAATAGCAAGATACTTTCTAGCAAGTACAGAGATTCTTGGGTACATGGTCTCATTTTGATGAGTATTCAGGATTTTTAGTTTTCAACTTTCTCTACTTTCCCTTCATACTTTCATACTGTGGAAGTCCCTTTAGACAATTCTAACCAGTTGTCGCATATTGGATATAATTTTAACTAAATAGATGTGTGAACTGTCTTCTTATTAATGCTGGTAGTTTTTACTGAGATGGACGATCGTCAAAATGTTCTGTGAACAATAGTTAAATTGTTTAAAACCTTACCTCGGTGCTCTTTTTTCCAAGGACCATAAACATTTTTTAATTTCAACTCGACTAAACCACCACCAAATATTACAGAATAGTTAGAAATAAATTAGAATTGTAAAAAAAATCATCGTGTCAAAACGGTCGTCAAAACACTCAGTCACTCACCCTTGTTTGCGTAGGTTTTGAAGCATAACTTGCAAATGACAGTCGACATGTTAAGGTTCTCTTTTGATGGCGGTCCTTCTTTTATCTTCTGGAAACCAAAAAACTTTCAAGCCGTTGATCTCGGCTTGCCAGGATAAGGAAAGATTTCCTTATCGAGGGGTTTCATCGATGATTCAGTCATTTTTAGCAAGGGAAGTTACTATTACCGACCGACTCTTACAGAAAGATATCGAACTAACGAAATGGTTGAAAAGAGACAAATGTACCGACAATAGGTTTAGAGACATCGATTTTTCGGGTCTGGATTCGATTGTCGGCCACATGAGTCATATAGCGACGATTATTTGATTCTAATTGATTATCGTTTCATCACTACTTATTGCTGCCAAATATAATTCTGTTTTTCATGGTTTACGGTTGATACTAACTACTCATATGCCCCAGGACATGAACACCTGTCTCGCCATACTTGTTGTTTACATATTGTGTTGAATATTTAACCCTTTGCTCCTCAATACCACAAAACCCCGCACCTATCCAGTACGCCTTAATACCGCAAAAGACGGCATTTATCCAGTGCTCCATGATGCCGCAAACCACCGCAGTTATTGATTGCTTCATGATAACGCATTTCCCTGCAGTGTGTTTTTAAACTCAAAATTATTGCATATTTACGATCAAAACAAATGTCCGACCTTTCTTTTATTTAAACATTAATTCTACAGGAAAAGGATTCTCAAAAAAAAACATGTGGTTGCTAATAATAAATACAAAATAAATAACGTCCAATGAAACGAGGGCATTCCCATAGATCACGCATGGAAGTTGTGTGCGAGATCTTCAACAATCTAGTTGAAACAAGGTCATATTTCTAAAAATAACTGTGTTTTTACTTTATACATCGCTAATCAAAATAAAAAAATCGGCATCTTTGAAGATTTGGTTTGTTTTTAAAGCTGATAGTTGTCGTCGGTTGGGAGAATTTGAAGGTGGTATATGACAAGTGGCAAGTGATATACTGAGTTGCGAATTCGGTAATAAACCTTTGATCGTTATCTCAATTAACCCTTTGCCTCATATAGGTATTATCATATCAACCATGCTAACCAATACTGTGTACTCCTTATCTCAGTATCTGTCACGCTCAGGTAATGATAGCCAGTTTACACTGTCCCCATGAAGGTATTAGGAACATGTTGATAATTTGACACCTTGCTACTTTAAGGTAAAACCTATATGGATCGAGCAAAGGGTTAAAGTGTATTTTAATATTATTTCAATAAATATGAAAAAATGAATTAGTTTATGGTGTTTTATCAGGAACAAGTTTTAATTAAACAAAACATCACAAAATCATATGACTAGTGATATTTAAAGTACTTGCCAGTGATTTATTGATAAAATGGGCTGTAACAGCAACATAATTTTTCGGTTGCTCTGAAGTCCAAGAATCAGTTGTAATGGCAATACTGTCAGCATTTTGAAGTTGCTTTTTAACCTTATCTACAACTGTTTTCCAAAGTGCTGGCATCACAGTTTTACTGAAATGGGGACTACTTGGAAGTTTGTACCTTGGCTTCAAAACTTTTATGATATTTATGAAACCCTGATTTTGATCAGTGCTGTAAGGGCGCATGTCCAGAGCTAAAAAAAACAGCAATGGATTTAGATATCATGGTTTCCCTGTCTGAAGAAATTTTTGCTTTTAATCCGTTAGTTTAAATTGACCGCTGGAACTAGACTTTTTCTCTGTATTTGACGCACTTGGCGTTTGATCTTTTACATTAAAAGCGTTGACAGAATGTTTTCTTTTTAAATGTTGCATTAAGTTAGTCATGCTCCCTGATTTCAGATAATTTACATTTGTGTAACAAATTTTACACATAGCTTTGTCCCCTTTGATGTCCGTTCTGTTGCGGAACCCAAAATACTTCCAAACTTTGGATTTTAAACCACAGAGTTCATCAACACAGGGTTTGACATTAACTTTGTTTTCCACTAGACCACTGGGCTAGTAACTCAGTAAAACTACTAGACCTGACCAAACTAGACCAGACCAATATTGTAACTGTGACTCCTGACATAGTACTGAAAGTTGGTCACAATCAGAGTTTTCTCATAAGTTTTCTTTGTTTCAGTTCTGCCTTTTGTATTTTTGTCATTATCATCCCGATCTTTTCCCCTGGTGAAGCCAAAATTGAATAGAGACATGTCGAAAGGTGTTGTTTGTCTTTAATATCAATAAATCATAAATTGGTCTTCAATGTTGTAAAATATAGAATGGAAATAACTGAAGCCGATCATACCTGGAAAAGTAACACCAATTAATATATTGCGTCATTAGAACAGGTTAGAGTTATGCCGCTAAGTTTGGGCCGCTTAGTAATTCTACGTTATGTGTTTTCACGTTTGCCATAATGCTACAAATTATCGATAGTAAATGATATTACATGCTCGATGGCAGGTGCATTTTAATGGATTCAATGATAAACATTATCAGCTCAGGTTTTGGTGCTTTTTAAATGATTTCTTAATTTTAATTTAACACAACCAATCGGGCTACCTACACTCCAGTAGAACACGACCTGACCAAATATATACTAGACTTTGTCGGTCGGACGTGGGTTAATGTCGGACCCTGCAACATGACAATAACTTCTCGAGAAGTAGATATCATATATATAAATCTATATTTTGCTTGTGAAAAACACTGGCGAAACATTTAAATAACAGGAGATTGCTTTGCAGCCATTCTTAGCTATATTCCAGTCTTGTGTATCCAGCTTCTCTGTCATTCAAACCTTGGCAGAAGTGAATAACTGCCCAGGGTTTCACCCAGAATCATTTTATAATGCATGTCACATGCGACATCCCTTCAAAAGATTTGGTTGATTAGCGACATCCCTTAATTCAAAGTTTTAATTTGATCGGAATATCCTGACTCTTTGACCCTGAGTATCCTGTAAATAAATCTGCAAATATTAAAGAACCATGGCATTGTTATTATTGAATACCTTCCAACCCTGGTTACACAAGTAACACGTGTGATCTACCAATGATATGAAATGACCTATTTCACAGACTTGTCAATCACAAGTGTGAATCTGGGGCGGTGTGTACAGGTAAGCCATTCAGAATGAGGCATTTGAAGGTTACTCCGCCTCAATATAGAATGTGGTGTCCTGTGTTGTTTAAAGAAATTTCTTGATCTGAGATTGTTTTTAACGAGATTTAAAATCGATTATTGACAAAGGTGTTGGCATTAATTGGTTTGCACATGACCTTTCACATGATTCATTAATCTCTTAATCAGGCTTCAAGTCTGTGTGGTGCTTGGTAGTAAAGTGTTTAGCCCTGACCAAAGCTGTCATGACCATTTCTTAGATGAGACAACTAGAAATAGATGGCAGTGTATAAGCAAGGGCATAATGCAAGTAAACAAAACAATGAAACAATGAAATCGTACAGGGTTTTCTCAAGACCTTATTTCAACAAAGCTAGTACAAAATCCCCACTTAAAACAGTTTATTTTTTATATAGATTAAAGTTTTTTCTATTATTAATACCTGGATGCAGTGACTGTCTAAAAGTTAGCAGCCTCAAAATTCGGTTACTGTGGTCCCGTTTAAGCGGGACATTTACAGGATAGGGAAAAATAATCTTTAAGCATTAGATATTTGTGTTTACTTTTATAAAGTATTCATTTGGAAATACAAATTCTGTATGAAAAGTATCATTTTCTTCTATATGTTTATAGAATCAAACATTAAAAAATTAAAAGTACAAACATATAAACTGTAAGTTGTAACTTTTAAATATGACTAGTCATCCATTGAAAAACACTTTGAATTTCTTTGTATTCATTAATCAATATTCTAAAAAATCAACAAAGGGAGGGGATTCACCTCCTTGTACCCATCCCCTCACATTTTCTGGCAACATGCCTTCATAAATTCCTGGGGGAAATCCTGCTACTGGTTTGAATAATATTGTAGCAAATCCCTAAAACACTTTGGATGCCAGTGTCAACACTCAATCTGACCAATCCTCCTAAGATTCTTCTGTTCCCTGGATTGCATGTTTGAAGCATGCTTGCGCAGTTGCCACTAGTTCCTTTGCTCCAAAACGGTCTTCTAGTTGATGCATTACCTTTTTGTTAATCATATTTTCTTATAAATATGCATAAAGGTATGCATAAACAATTGAATATCGTATTTTCAAAGACCGGGATGTTCACAACAGAAGAAGACACTGTGCAATTAACAAATCTAAGGGAAGTAACTTCTATACCATTGTCTGTTTCTCGAACATATACAGATAAAAATCAACTGTTTATTGGTAAGTAACGTAACCAGACTAAATTATGCAATAGAGTTACTTCCTGTAGATTGTTGTCGATGAGACGCAAATTGGAATATGTTGAGTAGTTCAAAGCGTTCTGAAAAGGCCTGCCATAAGAGTCATCTTCTGCAAGCATATAAGCAGACACCACTTGAAAAAAAAATGTTAGCCAGTTGGAGACGGTATTGTAATTCTGTTCCTCGCTACAGGCAATTCAGTTCAATTTTAATTTTGTTCCAAAAACTGTTGCAAGTTACATTCTTCAGAGCAGGCTTCAAGCATTATTACAGTTTACTTGAAAATAGAACTAAATTTTGAAAATTTTCATTTTAAGCATTGAATTTTAGTTCTAGAGTAAAATAAGCATTTGGCCAAAAGCTTATCTGAAGCACTGGGCTATATAAACAAAATATGAGCATAACAATTGTTGTTCAGTGGCTAAATAAATATTTCTTAACGTTACAAAAATACAAATGTCCATTATTTTTTATACCAGCCAGCATCAGTCTGTAAGGAGAGCACTTAAACTGTTAAACTGGCATTAAACCACATTAAAAAAAATTATCTTAATTTTGGTGGGACTTTTTTTATCTAACATTATTAGGAAAAAAATGAATTTGGCAAGAGAAATGAGATCAAAATTTGACAAAAATAAACACACACTGCACTTTATATATATATATGTATACATTAGAAAGTTTTCCAACTACTGGCAGTCTGCGAAAAATAGATATTGTCCGAGACCCAGTCAATGACATTATCAACCGGATATTGCCCAACTATTTATATGACTAAATATAGAAATGGAACAATATGTGCAAGACAATGGGAGAAATTTATATAGTCGCTTTGATGAAATTGAATACAATGATATAAATGAAACTAAATGTGTAGATTGAACTATGTAATTTTGGAATGTTTCTAGTCCAAAGGTTTTTAATCTTGAAACATTTTTAGCACAGATTGTACTGGCTAAAGCGGAGTGACATCAATATGAAAATGTGGGGGGGGGGGGGGAGGGGGGTTCAAAACAATGCACATTGTTTTAAGCATGTATACAGTTTTAAACAATATATTTACAGGTCAACATCACTGTTCATCATTGTTTTAAACTGTGTCTGGCGTTAAACCCCAATAAAAATATCCTAATTTTGGGTGGAATTCTTTCTTACATTATGGGAAACATACTGATTTTGACAAGGGAAATGGGTTAGAAATTCAGCACTAAAGAGAGCAAAATAAAACCCCAAGTGCTGCACTTTATGTGAGAAAGTTTTCCAGCTACTGACAGAAGGAGAGTATTTATATTCGAGGTTCATGTAAAAGTGGCTCTGTAAATGCATCTTCCTCTCACATCTGACTGGGTGCCATTATTATGAGATATAACTGTTCAACACATAATGTTTAATAGTATAAACCCCATTCATGAAAACAAAACAAAACACATAATTTATGTAACACACAGTTGTGTGTATATGGAAATACAAGCTTTCATCAATGTTAAGTGACAAAAGTCTCTTTTATTTATAGTCTGCATGTTTAACACCTAAAATAATTTATTGTTCTGATAAAGGAAATAAGCTCATTTATTCAGATTGTTCAAACAAATGCCAACTCAGTGGTACACCTAAACTTGGCACCATTGCTGTTATGTGGTACATCTAAACTTGGCACCATTGCTGTTATGTGGTACATCTAAACTTGGCACCATTGCTGATATGTGGTACACCTAAATTGGCACCCTTGCTGTTATGTTGTACACCTAAACTTGGCACCATTGCTGTTATGTGGTACACCTAAACTTGGCACCATTGCTATTATGTGGTACACCTAAACTTGGCACCATTGCTGTTATGTGGTACACCTAAACTTGGCACCATTGCTGTTATATGGTCACCTAAACTTGGCACCATTGCTGTTATGTGGTACACCTAAAATTGGCACCATTGCTGTTATGTTGTACACCTAAACTTGGCACCATTGCTGTTATGTGGTACACCTAAACTTGGCACCATTACTGTTATGTGGTACACCTAAACTTGGCACCATTGCTGTTATGTGATACACCTAAAATTGGCACCCTTGCTGTTATGTTGTACACCTAAACTTGGCACCCTTGCTGTTATGTTGTACACCTAAACTTGGCACCATTGCTGTTATGTGGTACACCTAAACTTGGCACCATTACTGTTATGTGGTACACCTAAACTTGGCACCATTGCTGTTATGTGATACACCTAAAATTGGCACCCTTGCTGTTATGTTGTACACCTAAACTTGGCACCATTGCTGTTATGTGGTACACCTAAACTTGGCACCATTACTGTTATGTGGTACACCTAAACTTGGCACCATTGCTGTTATGTGATACACTTAAAATTGGCACCCTTGCTGTTATGTGTTACACCTAAACTTGGCACCCTTGCTGTTATGTGGTACACCTAAAATTTGCACCCTGTTGTTATGTGGTACACCGAAACTTGGCACCATTGCTGTTATATGGTCACCTAAAATTGTTGCCTTTGCTGTTATGTGTACACCTTAAATTGGCACCTTTGCTGGTATGTGGTACACCTAAACTTGGCACCATTGCTGTAATGTGTTACACCTAAAATTGGCACCCTGTTGTCATGTGGTACACCGAAACTTGGCACCATTGCTGTTATATGGTACACCTAAAATTGTCACCTTTGCTGTTATGTTGTACACCTTAAATTGGCACCTTTGCTGGTATGTGGTACACCTAAACTTGGCACCCTTGCTGTTATGTATACACTTAAAATTAGCACCATTGTTGTTCAAATTTGCAATACATTGCATACCACTTTAAGTGGAATATATTTTTTACAAAAGATGTGTTCCATTTATCTTCAGAGTATTTTTTTTAAAAAACATTAATGACATAATTTGTGTTTTTCAGCCAGTCTTGGGTGAATCCAGGTTTTACAGTCAAAGGGGTTCAATGTGGGAAATGTTGTGCAGGGGTGGAGACTCTGAACCCAATGTCCCCCTCTAAATATGTCAGTGCTGTGTTTGTGTGCCACAATGGTTCTTTTATTGATTTTCTCCATTTGTTCCACACACAGATGCAGTGTTTTCCCTCACACTATTGAAATTAGGGGTCATTTGTCTTCAGACTTTATAGGCAAATTGGAGAATTTTAAGGGCCATTTGATTAAAATTAATAGTGTGACAAAAACACAAAATTTGAGGTCATGGAAAAGACCCTGATGAATTAACTTGTACATGTATACTGTATGTTATGCGATGTGTAAATACTTACTATATCCAATATATATGCAAAATGTGTACCAGTGAATAATGATTAAATGGATTTGGCAAAAGAGGTCATACAAAAACACTGTTGTGATAAATTGTTAGATAGACAATTATTTGATGTTCCATTTAATATAGCAACTGTGTATCTGGGTCAATCTGAGCTCAGGAACAGTAAGAAAGTAGAGCAGTGCTGTGTTGGTTATTATTGTCTGCAGTGCAGGTCTGGATTGTACCAAGTGTGTACATGTTTACATACTGTAGAATCAGCAGCAAATAGATGTG
Organism: Panopea generosa; assembly: GCA_029582155.1. Lineage (NCBI taxonomy): Eukaryota > Metazoa > Mollusca > Bivalvia > Adapedonta > Hiatellidae > Panopea > Panopea generosa. The sequence continues at coordinate 32,919,632 of CM055900.1, read as the reverse complement.
AGACGATGTTCAAGTCTGTCTGTTCACGATGTATTCATTCATGTTAATGTACTTGTCACTGTAACAGAAAATTGCAAAAATGATGGTACATACAGATGTTGTGATTTAACAAAATAGACAGCAACAAAAATGTTTCACTTGGGACACTCTTAAAAAATGGTTTGTTTGCCACTTCCGACCTATATCAGTCAGGGGTGGGTAGATAGGTAACTTTTTTTTTTGATCACTCTCCGTCCCATGCGTCTGACCGTAAATAATTGGTTCAAATGACTTTATCTGAATACACTAAACCAATTTTAATAAAACATAAACAGGAATGATCCATGGATGGTCCTCTACTGAAATTGTTAAAACAAACATGGTCAATGCGGAATACTGGGCAAAATTTTAGCAATCTTCAATAAAACACTACTCCATAATTATAAGTACCATATACGTACCGGATAACTAAAAATTGCAGTATTACACCTGTTTTATTGTGCGGCTTTACTATGTTAGTGCCAGATTGTCCCATAATAGCACCATGGTATGTACTGGCTAACTAAAAATTGCAGTATTATACCTGTTTTATGTGCAGCTTTTCTGTGTTAGTGCCGGATTGTCCCATAATAACACCATGGTATGCAGTGCTCCAAGAAAAAAAATTTTGGGACTAGCCCAGGGCAAGTAGGTTGATTAAATATACTTGCCCTGGCTGAAAAATAACTTGCCCTGATCAACGGTTTACATGCCCAGATTTTTATTACCAATACACCTTCATGTTTAATATGAAATATGTAAACATAGACTTAAATGTATTAATTTTATGTAGGGTTAGCTCCCCTTAACATAATGCATGTCTAAATCACAAGTTTTAGAGTTTGAATAAGACCGGGAGAAGTGAGAGAATTTCGGGAGAACTGACTATGTCTCTATCAGTATGCCCAACTTATTATGTTGTATTAATTTTAATCTTTGTTCTTTATTGACTTTCATTTCTGTTCTGTCTATTCAGTGGCAGTGTGGGAGCAGGAGTATATTTAAAACATTATTTTAAATATCCCTCTTGTTTTCTAATCAGTGCTGTCATAACATACAAAAATGGCAATGTCAAGCCTACAAAGCTATTCAATCTATCCAAGAGAACTTGGCAATGATAAATAAATGCAGTCTATGATAGCCTTAAATATCTAGAAAGTGCAACTAGTCAACTATATTTCAAATATTAAAAAAAATCCACACAATTCATCTTAATTGGTGTTTTCAATACTATATTTAGATCATGCCAAAGAAAAGTATACGCTGAAACTACACAACCAAAAAGCAATGTTTCTTACTATAATACCCCATCCACATTTTTCTTTACCGTAAACTCAATTTAAATATCAACTTTCACGTTTTCACAGAAGAAAATTAAATACATACAGTTCCAATTATTGTAAATATACGAAATATTTATAAAATTACCAGAACCTAACGCTGACATCTTTACAACATAATGCGATCAATCGCAAATTATCTGCAAAAACATAATCAGATTTTAGAAATCGTTACCATTTTGGCAAAGGGAGGTAATTTTATACTCTTCATAATGGAGAATTTTTTTTGTCTTTGCTCGGGTAGGTTGTAAGAAACGTGTTCCTGGGTCGTAGATATCCGACCAATCAGAGCAGTTATTAAAAATAGATTAATTTATATTCAAAGCTATCCACCAATCACATTAGAGGAATAAAAATAGATAAATGAATATGTATGAGAGGTTTTCCAAAGTGGCATTATCGGGCATGTGGTAGATAAACACCGCGGGGGTCAATTGTTTATACTGATTAGTTACAGTCTTTGGACAACAGTTTGACTTGTGTCATATCGAATAGAGATATTTGCAGACCTGTGTATTGTGAAAACTAGCTTGTCTGATTTTTAAGACAAGCCCGATGGGCAAGTTACTTTGAAAAAGGCACATGCCCGGATCCAGATTTGACAAGCCTTGGGCATCGGGCTATCCTATTCTTGGAGCACTGGTATGTACTGGCTAACTAAAAATTGCAGTATTATACCTATTTTATGTGCAGCTTTTCTGTGTTAGTGTCGGATTGTCCCATAATAGCACCATGGTATGTAGCGGCTAACTAAAAATTGCAGTATTATACCTGTTTTATCGTGCAGCTTTACTATGTTAGTGCCCAATTGTCCCATAATAGCACCATGGTATGTACCGACCAGGCCTTCTAAAATTCCAAAATGCAAATCTGTCCAGGTTTTTTTTACTACCGTAAGAATCACACTTATTTTTTTAAAAAATCACTATATGACATATGCATACCCCACCCACCATGTCAGCTGCACCATGTATTTTCTCCGTTTATTCATTAATAGGGAACTATTTCAAGTTTATTTGTGTATTATTTATAAAATACTTTATCACATTGTGTACATTTTAATGACTGACATTACGTTTCCGTTTCACTGATTAATTTCATTATAGTAAAAACGCTCGATCGAACCGGAAATGACGCAAGTTCCGGAAGCTGCGTGAAAAAATCGTGGAAACCAATGTAACGGTTCATTCAACTTTTTTATTTTTGATATGCGTTGTGCTGTAGCTAGCTACCAAAACCAGCTCGTATGTATAGTTATTTTTAAAACAAATGAAACAAACAAGTAACACTGCACGTTTTATCAAATATTTTAAATGACGCAAACAATATTCGGTCCGGCCGTCCCAGCTTTGGCAAGCGGTATATCAGAGAAATTAAGGACGCAAACACAATCTTTTGATGAACCGACAGAAAGCTATGGGTCGCTGATCACACATTGAAGGCGTGCTACATAGCGATAGACTCTTCCGATAAACTCCCCCTAATATCATTAATGGTTTAGTCAAAATTTACATCATTTCGCACAGCAGGTGACAAAACAATCGGATTATTGGGTCAAATGATATTGCCGCAAGGCGTATTTCACAGGTCAGTATGGCATGGTAAGAGCAATTTATGAGAATTTATAAGACCGATAGAAAATATCTGGACCGATTTTTTTTTAAACTTTGAAAATATCTGGACCGATTTTTTATTAAACTTTGAAACGAAAATCGGTTTTGAACTTCAGAAATCGGTCCAAAAACCGAAAAACCGGCAATTTTAGAAGGCCTGGTACCGACTAACTAAAAATTGCAGTATTATACCTATTTTATGTTCAGCTTTTCTGTGTTAGTGCCGGATTGTCCCATTATAGCACCATGGTATGTACCGGCTTAATAAAAATTGCAGTATTATACCTGTTTTATGTGCAGCTTTACTATGTTAGTGCCAGATTGTCCCATAATAGCACCATGGTATGTTCTGGCTAACTAAAAATTGCAGTATTATACCTGTTTTATGTGCAGCTTTACTATGTTAGTGCCGGATTGTCCCATGATAGCACCATGGTATGTACCGGCTAACTAAAAATTGCAGTATTATACCTGTTTTATCGTGCAGCTTTACTATGTTAGTGCCCAATTGTCCCATAATAGCACCATGGTATGTACCGACTAACTAAAAATTGCAGTATTATACCTGTTTTATCATGCAGCTTTACTATGTTAGTGCCCGATTGTCCCATGATAGTACCATGGTATGTACCGGCGAACTAAAAATCGAGTATTATACCTGTTTTATCGTGCAGCTTTACTATGTTAGTGCCCAATTGTCCCATGATAGTACCATGGTATGTACCGGCTAACTAAAAATTGCAGTATTATACCTGTTTTATGTGCAGCTTTTCTGTGTAAGTGCCGGATTGTCCCATGATAGCACCATGGTATGTACCAGCCAGGCCTTCTAAAATTGCCGTTTTTTCGGTTTTTGGACCGATTTCTGAAGTTCTAAACCGATTTTCATTTCAAAGTTTAATAAAAAATCGGTCCAGATATTTTCAAAGTTTAATAAAAAATCAGTCCAGATATTTCTATCAGTCGTATAAAACCTCATAAATTGCTCTTACCATGCCATACTGACCTGTGAAATACGCCTTGCGGCAATATCATTTGACCCAATAGTCCGATTGTTTTGTCACCTGCTGTGCGAAATGATGTCAATTTTGACTAAACCATTAATGATATAAGGGGGAATTTATCGGAAGAGTCTATCGCTATGTAGCACGCCTTTAATATGTGATCAGCGACCCATAGCGTTCTGTCGGTTCATCAAAAGATTGTGTTTGTGTCCGTAATTTCTTTGATATACCGCTTGCCAAAGCTGGGACGGTCGGACCGACTATTGTTTGCGTCATTAAAATATTTGAAAAAAACGTGCAGTGTTACTTGTTTGTTTCATTTGTTTTAAAAATGACTATATATACGAGCTGGTTTTGGTAATTGTACATAGTGGCTAGCTACAGCACAATGCATATCAAAAATAAAAAGTTGAATGAACCTTTATATTGGTTTCCACAGTGATTATTTCACACAATTTCCGGAACTTGCGTCACTTCCAATTCGATCGAGCGTTTTTAATATAATGAAAGCTATTCAGTAAAGCGGAAACATAATGTCAGTCATTAAAATGTACACAATGTGATAAAGTATGTTATAAATAATACACAAATAAACTTGAAATAGTTCCCTATTAATGAATAAACGGAGAAAATACATGGTGCAGATGACATGGTGGGTGGGGTATGCATATATCATATAGTGATTTTTTTTTAAAATAAGTGCGATATTGTGGTAATAAAAAACCTGGACCGATTTGCATTTTGGAATTTTAGAAGGCCTGGTACCAGCTAACTAAAAATTACAGTATTATACCTGTTTTATGTGCAGCTTTACTATGTTAGTGCTGGATTGTCCCATAATAGCATCATGGTATGTACAGGCTAACTAAAAATTGCAGTATTATACCTGTTTTACCGTACAGCTTTACTATGTTAGTGCCAAATTGTCCCATAATAGCACCATGGTATGTACCTGCCAACTAAAAATTATTATTTTCCATGCAGTTTTACTATGTTAGTGCCAGATTGTCCCATAATAGTACCATGGTCAGATGGTACATGTGCCGACTAGCTAAAAATTGCAGTATTATACCTGTCGCCACACCAAATATCTGATGAAAACGATGGAATTTAAATAAATAAAAGTTCATAACTTTTTTATTTTAAGGTATTCCATCCATAATATTCAATGTTTAAAAACTAAAAAAAAATTTTACTTTCATTTTCATCATTAAATTCTGGTTTTAATCCCAAATTTTTAAGAACTTTTACCGTATATTTTTTCAGTTTTGGTGTATTTTATAAGCATACCCCCTCTCTGTCCCAAAGTACAGTATTCTGACTCAAGTCTGCCCTATTATTTTGTAATTCATTTCTTACAAAACATCTATTGTTATATACTTGTAAGTAGACAAAACATTGGGAATTACAAATATGGCAAGAATATTTCATTATAGGGTCAGAAAAAGATACACTGTCCTGACATCAAATTATAAAATATACCATAGAAAAAGTATATCATCTTTCTTAAAGGTATTATATTGGTATATTACTGTCAATTCCCTGTCCTTAATACACATGCCCAGCATGAAGATACACTTATAACTTAGAGACCTCTTCATTGCATTAAGCAGCAGCTTTCTGAAGCCACCAATAAAGCCAAAACCTCCGAGAGGCATGGAAAGTGTAAATGGCCAGCAGCATATCTTCTTTATGAGAGACTGGCTCTACCTAATACTACACCACCAATGTGGGTGGCATGAAAGTGTGTTTTATCATCAGTATAACAAGTTCCTGACCAGTATTTGGAAGTAGAAGTTGTAGTTTTGACATGTCTTTATCCTTGTAAAGCTCCTATACTGTAATTGTTTGTACAGAAGCAGTTGATCATGAGAATTAAATATCAATTTTCCAGAGTGTAGTGCAGTTACCAATAAATTGTAAAACAGTGGAATTTTATATAAATGTAGAACTGTATTAGAAACAATTAATATATGAACAAGGTCCCTGAAAAGGTGGCCTGTCATAGACGCCATCACAAATGACCACATAATGGCCCTTGCTCAAGTCGTGAGACAGTGTTTGTCAATTACATTCGAAAAGAGGATAGACGGTTCTACTCAAATTTAGCTGTGGTTTTCCATCACCAGTAAAATTGGAAATGCTATCTGTCATAGGTAAATGAGTTAAAAAAACAAAATTCAGGACTTTTCTGTTCCAATTTTGGATGATGCAGCCCTGGCACTGACCAGAATGCAGAGACAGGATGCCTTGCTCTGTAATGCAACCGGCAGTTTCATTGTATCATGGGTGAACACATGCATCATCTTCTGTGGCCTGGTGGTTAAGGTGTCTGCCTCTGAAGCGGGAGGTTGAAGGTTCGAATCCCGGTGGAAGCACTTGGATTTTTCAGATGCAGCCGGTTGCTCACCCAGCAGCTAGTTAAATTGAGGGGTACCGAATGTCAAACAGCCTGATACTTGGCAATGATAGCTTTCAGGAAGTAACTGTGTACAACATAAAGGTGTCTCATAAGCCTAGTGTGACAAGCCCTTTCAAAAGGGGTGGCACTATAATAAATAAACACTCCTCACTTTACATATAAAGCAAATCAGCTATTTTGAAACGTCATTCTATTTTTAGATGGAACCTACCATATTAGGGGTGTTGGTAGTATATTAACAGGTTTATCTGTTACATAAACTATAAAATAAACTAGATATCAATATTAGGTTTGTTGTACTACTGTCTGATTTGATAGCATAGTGGTATCAGTTTGATCTGCCAATCCAAATATCGCGAGTTCATGCCGTATCTTTGGTGATTTTTTTTCAGTTTAATTTGCCATAATGTTATCAGAGTGTTCTGTTTTAATTTTTTTTAATTTTGTAAGTGTTGGTAGCACTTTTTTTTTTACCTCTTCTCTATATACATTGCCTGTATGCCTGTATGGCGTCTCACCACACCCAAGTAAATTCCTCCCCAAACATTGATTTTTACAAAAAATTGTTGCATTTTATTAATTATGTAGTTGTTTTAACGGACAATAGTATAACACAGATAATATAATATACCAAGATCCTCTGATACTATTATGGCAAATTAAATTACAAAAAAATACATAGATACGGCTCGAACTCATGATATTTGAGTTACCAGTTAAAACCGTTACCACTACTCTATCGGAACAAACAGTAGTACAAACACTTAATATTGATATCTAGTTTATTTTAATGTAACAGATAAATCTGCTATCATACTACAAACACCCCTTATTATGGAAGGTTCCATCTAAAAATAGAATGACGTAGTTTCAAAATATATTATTCATTGTGAAGATAAACAAATAATGGCATTGTATTTCAAAAGTTTGAAATATTTATTTGAAAAGTATTCTAATTTACTTTTGTAAAGTAGATGTATTGCAATACACCCAAAACTCTACTGTATAATTATACATGTTTATATATACATATTTATGTATTTTGAATGTATTTGTGCAATACAATGAACAAGAAAAAAAAATGTAGATCTACGAATTTTGTTCATTTCATTAGTGTGTCACAATTTAAACAAATATTACAAGGGTACCAGGACATAGATTATTAATTATACATTAGTACGGTATATGAAATTAAGATGAAAGAGACACTCGGCAAATCTAGTAACAACTATTATTCATACATTATAACAATCTTGTCACATAAACCTATAAAACAAAATTAATTTTCAAGCATAACAATATGTAACTGTATATTTGAAAAATTATTAATTTTCTGATTGAAAATAGTGAAGTCATTGTTAAAATTACTTAAGTTTGTGTTTTCTTGGAATGCCTTCTGTAATACATTGACATTGATGAATTATTTGTTATTCTGATCATCATATAGGACTATAAATATGTAAAAGTTGAAATATCTTTAAAATAAAATAAAAAACTCATTATCATTAATATCTGAACTGCATGGAAGTTTAAATCTGTGGAAACAAGACAATAGATAACATTTCAATTGCAGTGATGTTATTAAAATGGATCATCCATGAAAACCAGGTGTTCCATTTCAATATATTTGTGTGAAATATATGTAGCCAAGATTGTCTTGCAATCTTTTGTTACAAAATAAGCCTCTAGCCAGATAGGGATTTGTACTCACAACCTCTGGAATGACCTTCAGATTCATCCTATATTGTAATTAATTATCATACATCACGGTCAAATATCAATAATTCTACATCAAAATCAATAATTGGATATCACAGAATGATAATGATCAATAATCACATCTTGCTCAATGGTCAATAATCCTACATCAGGATCAATAGTCCCACATCGCGGTCAGTGGTAAATAATCACATAATTATCAGGACCAATAATTCTACATCACCGTCAATGATCAATAATTTTACATCATATCAATCATCAATGTCCCACAATACAACCAATGATCAACAATCCTACATCAGGATCAGTAATCCCACATCACGGTCAGTGGTAAATAATCACATATCAGGATCAATAATCCCACATCGCGATCAGTGGTAAATAATCACATATCAGGATCAATAATTCTACATCACGGTCAGTGATCAATAGTTCTACATCACATCCATCATCAATAGTCCCACAATACAGCCAATGATCAACAATCCTACATCAGGATCAGTAATCCCACATCACGGTCAGTGGTAAATAATCACATATCAGGATCAATAATCCCACATCGCGGTCAGTGGTAAATAATCACATATCAGGATCAATAATTCTACATCAGGATCAATAATCCCACATCACGGTCAGTGGTAAATAATCACATATCAGGATCAATAATCCCACATCGCGGTCAGTGGTAAATAATCACATATCAGGATCAATAATTCTACATCACAGTCAGTGATCAATAGTTCTACATCACATCCATCATCAATAGTCCCACAAAACAGCCAATGATCAACAATCCTACATCAGGATCAGTAATCCCACATCACGGTCAGTGGTAAATAATCACATATCAGGATCAATAATCTCACATCGCGATCAGTGGTAAATAATCACATATCAGGATCAGTAATTCTACATCACGGTCAGTGATCAATAGTTCTACATCACATCCATCATCAATAGTCCCACAATACAGCCAATGATCAACAATCCTACATCAGGATCAGTAATCCCACATCACGGTCAGTGGTAAATAATCAGTCAACAACCAGACATCACCATCTGTGTGTAAGGCAATAAGAGTTCAATAATTTTATGCAAGCTGGACAAATTGGAAAAGAAATGTTTTGGCCAATTCTAAAGTTTAGGTCGAAAATTAAAATACAATCTGTTGCAAGCTGTATTGCAATAGACAAAACTGTGATGTAAAGCAATATGATGCAAGCTGTATTGCAATAGACAAAACTGTGATGTAATGCATGTTGCATACTGTATTGCAACAAACAAAACTGTGTTGTAATACAATATGATGCAAGCTGTATTGCAATAGACAAAACTGTGATGCAAAACAATATGTTGCAAGCTGAATAACAGCAGACAAAACTGTGATGTAATGCTATATGTTGCTAGCTGAATTGCAGTAGACAAAACTGTATTGTAATGCATGCTGTATTGCAATAGACAAAATTGTGTTGTAATGCAACATATTGCATACTGTATTGCAATAGACAAAACTGTGTTGTAATACAATCATTTGCAAGCTGTATTGCAATAGACACAACTGTGATGTAATGCAATGTGTTGCAATGTGTATTGCAATTAACCAAACTGTGATGTAATGCAATGTGTTTCAATCTGTATTGGAATAGACAAAACCATTGTAATGCAACCTGTTGCATGCTGTATCACAATAGACAAAACTGTGTAGTAATGCAACCTGTTGCATACTGTATTACAATAGACACATCATGTGTTGTTATACAACCTGTTGTAAGCTGTATTGCAATAGACACAACTGTGATGTAATGCAATGTGTTGCAATCTGTATTGCAATTGACAAAACTGTGATGTAATGCAATGTGTTGCAATCTGTATTGGAATAGACAGAACCATTGTAATGCATCCTGTTGCATGCTGTATTACAATAGACACATATGTGTTGTTATACAACCTGTTGCATGCTGTATTGCAATAGACAAAAATGATGTAATGCAACCTGTTGCATTCTGTATTGCTATATACAAAACTAGTAATGCAATGTGTTGCAAGCTGTATTGCAATAGACAAAACTGTGTTGCATGCTGTTGTTACAACCGAGTGGTCCATTTATCCAGTGCTGTTAGAATAATGTTTGTTAGGATGACACTGCTTATAAATATATACTGGTAGGGTTAAAATAACTAAAACACAGGCTGCAGATTATAGATGATTTATCTTGTCTTGCAATTTCTTTCAGTAGAATATAGACACAATAGATGAATGTAATAGATCTATGTTCCTGGACTTTTAATAAATTAGTGAATATGTTTCTTGATATAGATTATGCTTGTTTTGTACGTTGGATGAGCTATAAATAAACGCTGTTTTGCACCTCTTTCAGGTGATACGCTTCAAAAGTTCCTCCAAACATCTAAAAGTCCTAACCGTTTTGATCAAAGTTCTGAAGTTTTCCAAAAAGTCCAAGTGACATAAAATCGGCTGTTTATATACCGTCCAGACAAGGAATTGTCCAAATCCCAGCCAACTGACAGATTCTTGTAGGGACCAAACATGTTTGTTTAGCACCCGACAAGTAACCGTTAGTTACTGTCAAAGTCAGTTGGGAGACTAACAAGATTTTGTCGGTAAGGGAGAAAACATCCAATGGTTTCCTGTACCGAATAATTACAAAATAAATACATACATTGACTTACAATGTTCCAAGAATAAATAATGTTATAAATTGTGAAAACTGTTTATGATGAAAACCCTCTAATGAATTGAACTGTGACAATCTAAATATAGAAATACACAAAATAGCTCTCCTGGAAGGAGGTTATTTATAGTGCAAACTGAAAACAGGCTGTCTGCTTTCTCAGATAAATATGACTAAATTTAAGTAATAAAGTGCCTTAAAATGACTTTTAATAATGAACAATCAATGGATAAAGTTCTCTACAATACATATCAATCTGTAGGCAAAAATGAGCTGATTTATAACAAGTTGGATGAATTACAGACAGATAAACATGTGAGTAAAATGCATCAAAGTTTCCACCAAGTTGTAACGGTGACCTTTATCATCAACTGTTTTCACAAGCAGTAAATGGTCTTTACAAAAAGAAAATACTACTGTATAAATAATGCCTTTAAAACACATGAGCTTAGAGCAGTATTTAACAATATGAAGCTATGGTAGAATTACTAAAATAATTTGTCTAAACAATGCAACTAGGGTTTACATTACACTGTATTGCAATAGACAAAACCGTGTTGTAATACAAGTTGCTGCAAGCTGAATTACAATATATACAAAACAGTGTTGTAATACAAGTTGCTGCAAGCTGAATTACAATATATACAAAACAGTGTTGTAATACAATGTGTTGCAAGCTGCACTGCAGTAGGCAAAACCGTGTTGTAATACAATGTGCTGCAAGCTGAATTACAATATATACAAAACAGTGTTGTAATACAAGTTGCTGCAAGCTGAATTACAATATATACAAAACAGTGTTGTAATACAATGTGTTGCAAGCTGCACTGCAGTAGGCAAAACCGTGTTGTAATACAATGTGCTGCAAGCTGAATTGCAATAGACAAAACCGTGTTGTAATACAATGTGCTGCAAGCTGAATTGCAATAGACAAAACTGTGTTCTTATGGCATTTTGATCATATTTCGTGGGCATGTGATGTAGCTATTGACCACGTTGTTTCTTTCTACACAAAGTTCAATTCTGCTTCCGCTCGTCACATTTCTCTAAAATTTAAAGAAAATAATTATTGAAATATTTTTGATTTAAATTACATCTCCTGCTTATCATTAACAAACATTGCATTGAAACCCATCTTAACCCTTTACTCCATAGATACGCATTTTCCCGCACCAATCACAGAAAGCCTTTGAAAACAGTGCACTGTTTACTACTCTGTCAGTTAATGGAAACATAATTCACCAAAATAACTCAAAAGCCTCTTATATTAGGTGTCCAAATGTGTCCAAAAGTGTCTATATTAGAGGTGTCCGAAGGCGTCTATATGAAGTAAAGGGTTAACCGTGATCGTAGTTACTGTACAAGTATGACAGCCAAGAGAAAAATAAAAGTCCAAGGACAATAACTTTCAATGTAAATATTTCAAGCACAACAACTACTTATGGTGACCATGAATATAAAGTGTCACTGAAATCAAACAAAAAAATGTGAAAATATGTCACGAATGATTTTATATGTTTATAGTATTGCAAAAACCATTCCTATATACCCCTTATTGACCATTTGTAAAAAAGCAAGTAAATAAATAATTTCGATAGAAATGTGTAGTTCTTAAAATAGTAGACTGAGCATTTGACTATTGTTTACATTTTTGGCATTTCATAATGACTCGGTTGTTTTCCAACGATTTCTCTGGTAATGTTCGGAAGTACACAAATCGATATGCGCATGAATTACTGTCCATCACCGTTCCAAATGGACTTGTGGCTACCTGTTTTATGCCGAATGTGTTTAGCCGAAAAAAACAACCATTGATTAGTAAACAAACACCCGTTCTCAATTATTTAAAATAATGCATCTTTTATGTATATCTTTGTTTGTATACTTTCTCAGAGGTCAAATAAACATGTAATCTGTGACCTGGAATAGTAAATACAGTCAAACCTGTCTTAAGCAGCCAGTCAAGGGAATAAACGGAAGTGGCCTTTAAAGACAGGTTGTTGCTTAATACAGGTTAATTTGCTCTGAAATCATTGAAATGGGAAATAGCAATTGTGGCTGCTTTAAGACAAGTGGCCGGTTGATAGAGGTGACTGTTACACAGGTTTGACTAGACTCAAATGGTAAACAAAAATCAGTTATTTGGAAACTTTAACGAGCCTGTAATGGGTTTTTATTCAATGAAATACTGAAGTTAGAATGCTCGGAACCTTGAGACACAGTGACCTTGACAAGCTCGCGCTACATAAATGAAAGTACACATTAATAAGCTGCAGAAATATCTGCTTACAAGAGTTGTACAGGCGATTGCTAGCATCAGGAGCATCAGCTGTCTCTCACTGCATGGAAATGTAAACAAAGAGTTTCAAAATTCAAGTACTTATAATGTGCATATTATGCATATTTAAAATTATAACCTCAGCTTGAATGAGCATTTAAACCTGTTTCGTAATATATATATAGATATAGTCTTAGTGCTCTATAGGCAAGGAGAAATATTGAAACTGTGTGGGGTGGTATGGGGTGGGGGATAGGGGGAGTGGTGGATGATGGTCGCTCATGTCATATTTTGAGTCCAGATTCTGCCTGATGGCCACACAAAGATATATATAAAGTTCAGTTTTACCCTGATAATGGATTTGAGAGCTCTGAGCTTACTTCACAGTTGAGTTGAAATAAATTTGTATAAATATAATGTTCACAAGAAGAGAATGTAAGTGTCTTAAATATTATTCTGTTCAGCAATGTTGATGTGATATATACTTTTTATATATCTGTGTATTTCATTGTGTTTTGTAGTTGTTCAATTCTTTTTTGCCATTTCAAAGTTATAGGCATTGGACACTTAAAATTTAAATAATTTCTGTTTTAGAGGGTTAAATCTTCTAAAATTTCAGAAATACATCCCTCAAAGGATGATGATAACTAGGAAAACAAGTTTAGGCAAGGTTATGATAATCATCTTTATAGATCTTATACCTTAACACAAACAAATTGTCACTAAATTAAATGTATACCTGTTTAACATCGCCATTTTTTTATATGAAGATGTTACATCTTACAGTTACAAGTATGTGTTTTTTTAGTGAAACTTAGCATGATAATGCAGGTCATTTTATAATTTCCGTCAAAAAATTGACAAAAGACAAAAATTGTGGTTTCCATGGCAACAAAATAGGTAAAATTACAGACCATACAAAATGGATCCTGTGGTAACACAATAAGTATCCAAGCTACATTTTTTTTGAACTTGTAGAAAGAGGGCAATAAGGAGATCATGCACATTATTTTATTTCTTTTTCAGTCAGGTTGTTATGGCAATAAAATTGGTAAACTGGTAGGGGACTTATATATTGCTTGCAATACTCCAGTGTCTTTTTAGCTCACCTGAGCCAAAGGTTCACAGGTGAGCTTTTGTGATCGCCTGGTGTCCGTCGTCTGTTGTCCATCGTTAACTTTTAGCTTTTAACTACTTCTCCTCTGAAACCACTGGGCCAATTTTTATATAATTTCACAGAAATATTCCTTGGGTGACCCTCTACCAAGTTTATTCAAGCCATCTTGATTCGTCAAAAAACATGGCGGCCAGGGGGTGGGGTTAGTTTACGATATAAGCTATAGTAAAAACTTAAAAAATCTTCTTGTTAGAAACTACTGGCTCAATTTTAAAATAATTTCACAGGAATGTTCCTTGGGTGATTCTCTACCAAATTTGTTCAAGCCATCTTGATTCGTCAAAAAACATGGCAGTCAGGGGGTGGAGTTAGTTTTATGTCAAATTATCCCCCCTGTTTTATAGCATAAATGTCTGTATATAGCAATTATTATAAGAAGAGGTAATAAACTCTTTAAATAAACTTTTTTTTTTGCTATTATTATACAATATTATACCAGATATAAGTTTTAAAAGATAATTCATCATAAAAAGATGAATGATACAACTATAATCAATGATTGAAATATTATTCATATTATTCAAATATCATGAACCTTTTTTACAATAAGTGTTAATCTGAATATAAAAGTCAGAGTTTTTCTGGTTCAGCAGCTTCATAATAAAGCAATACCATATTTCTAGCTAGTTTCATAACAGCAAGAAGTCTGCTTAAGATTTTCAGTGTCAAAGTGTTCTGGAAATGTTGGAGGAGGAGCTTATTGTTTTTGGGGGAGAGTGCACTGCGACAAAGATTCTTTCAAGTGATATACTTTGGAAGGCTTGTGTTTGAAACTCATAGGAATATTTATTGTGCTGGAACTGCAGATTGTTTCATGCACAATAGTTTAGTCTAATGCTTTAGTTTGAAACCGTTCTCAAACATAACAGGTTAGTTTTGTG
The DNA here is from genome assembly GCA_029582155.1 of Panopea generosa. NCBI lineage: Eukaryota > Metazoa > Mollusca > Bivalvia > Adapedonta > Hiatellidae > Panopea > Panopea generosa. The sequence goes on along the minus strand of CM055900.1, from coordinate 32,904,488 downwards.
CTGGAACTGGATTTTTATCTTAGTTCGAAGACTAAGCATCTATAGTAAAAACTTCAAAAGCCTTCTTGTCAGAATCTACTGACCTGATTTTGATGTAATTTCACTGACATTTACCATAGATGAACCTCTACCAAGTTTGAACTCTTCTACGCATCTGTTACATCTTCAAAACAAATCAAAATTCTAACTACTTGCCCATCTCATCTTTCTGGAATTTTGAGCGTACACATATTATATAATCTACTTATGTTGGGTGACTCAAGGTCAGTCAGGTGGGCGATAAAGGTCCATCTTGGCCCTGTTGTTTTAAGATTTTAATTAACATTTAACAGAAAAAGGATGAGTGATGGTGTTTAATACTGCCATGGCTGCAGTTGAGATGAATACAGTATTATGTGCATTGTATCATTTCAGCTTGAACCAGAATTGTTCCCTTCGCTGATACTGTCAGAGTCGTGTGAAACAAGGTCATGTGATCAGATGGTGTCCCCCTCAATCTCTCCCAGGGTACCAGCACACACGACACACAGTCCAGTCTCTGCTGGCAAAGGTGAGTAACAAACATGTTTCTTTGTTTTGATTTTTTGTTTGCATATTTAATGTCATTTTTATGCCATTGATGTCTAACAGATGATCAGTTAACCTAGCCATTCTTTCCTGGGAAACTGGAAGTTTAAGATGCAATGTTTTCTATATCAATGATCACAGAGTCTGGCCATGTGAGGATTCAAACTCTCGACCCATGGATTGATAGTCAAGATGTGCTAAAAAATTATTGCCATTATCTACGAACTGATTGTTATACACTACAATGAAAAACACTACTAAATAATGAATAATGAAAAACAGATTTGGAGAAGAGAGAACTTAATACAGGATTTTTTTATCCTATTATTTCCTTATTACCTGTATTTCACTCTGAGCAAAAATAGATAAGTGATATTCTTATGATTGATTTTAATTAAAACATTTTTGGATCAGTTGACACTTGAAATTCAACGATTGTGATATTATAACCAATAGATTGAAATTTAAGTTATGTTTTTTAACTTGACTATTCTATGAATTTGCCACAACGCTGTCCCACCTGTGTTCAAGTTGCTCATATTATTAAGTGTATGGGACTTGGCAAACGTGTGGAATATTTGATGCGTGTGCTCTGTGGCAGTATGTAACATATTGGGCTTCCTAATTTCAAAGTCAAGGCAGCGGCCCAGATAAGCTGCGTATCTGTGTCATTTATGTTGTAAAAATACTGATACAATGATTTTCCATGCCAATACGCACCCATACTTTGAGAGTTACGCACATGAAAAGAAAATAACGTGACCACAATCAGATATTTTCAATGTGTAGTTAACCAGTCTGCCTTTCATCAAGAAGCTTGACATATACAATGTTTTGATTGCTCACCTGAGACGAAGTCTCACAGGTGAGCCTTGTGATCGCCTGGTGTCCGTCGTCTGTCGTTAGTCGTCTGTCATACGTTGTTAACTTTTAGCTTCTAACAACTTCTCCTCTAAAACCACTTGGCCAATTTTGATATAACTTCACAGAAATCTTCCTACTAAGTTTGTTCAAGCCATCTTGATTCATCAAAAAACATGGTTGCCAGGGGGCAGGGCAAGTTTAATTAGTAAAAACTTAAAAAATCTTCTTGTCAGAAACTACTGGCTCGATTTTAAAATAATTTCACAGAAATGTTTCTTGGGTGACCCTCTACCAAGTTTGTTCAAGCCATCTTGATTTGTCAAAAAACATGGTGGCCAAAGTGGTGGGGTTAGTTTGCTATATAAGCTATAGCTAAAACTTAAAAAATCTTCTTGTCAGAAACTATTGGCTCAATTTTAAAATAATTTCACAGAAATGTTCCTTGGGTGACCCTCTACCAAGTTTGTTCAAGCCATCTTGATTCATCAAAAAACATGGCAACCAGTGGGTTGGGTTAGTTTACTAAATAAGCTATAGTAAAAACTTGAAAAATCTTCTTGTCAGAAACTACTGGTTCAATTTTAAAATAATTTCACAGAAATGTTCTTGTGGTTACTCTCTACCAAGTTTGTTCAAATCATCTTGATTTGTCAAAAGAAATGGCAGCCAGGGGATGGGGTTAATTCTTTTGTCAAATTAATGTCCTTGTTTTATAGCATAAATGTCTGTATATATAGCAATTATTATAAGAAGAGGTAATAAACTATTTAAATAAAAAAAAATGTTCGCTATTATTTAACAATATTATACCAGATATAAGTTTTAAAAGATAATTCATCATGAAAAGTTGAATGATACAATTATAATCAATGATTGAAATATTATTCATAAATCATGAACTCTTTTAAAATAGGTGTTTTCCTGAATATAAAAGTCAAGAGTTTCTATGGTTCCGACAGGGATGGTTTACTGTTTCATATTAAAGCAATACCATATTTTTAGCTAGTTTCTTAAGACACAAGAAGTCTGCTTGATATTTTCAGTGTCAAAAGGTAATTGACACTTCGTAGGAGGAGATTAATTCTGTAGGGGGGAGAATGCACTGCAACAAAGATTCTTTATATTAGAAACATTTTATTATTTTTGTTTGAAGTTTACTTATCATGAGGCAAGAAACCTGAGGAAAATTTATATATATATTATATAGTTTGAACAAAATGTTTAACATAGTTTCATTCTAGGCTGTTTCACAGCTTAATTAATCCTGTGAAGACACAGTCGCCTAACAAAAGATCCCATTATTAGTTCAAGATACTCACCAAACATCTTGACAGTTAACTATATAAGCTATAATAAAAACTTAAAAAAGCTTCTTGTCAGAAACTACTGGCTTGATTTTAAAATAATTTCACAGAAATGTTCCTTGGGTGACCATCTGCCAAGTTTATTCAAGCCATCTTGATTCTTCAAAAAATATGGCTGTCAGGAGGCGGGGCAAGTTAAATTAGTAAAAAATTAAAAAATCTTCTTGTCAGAAACTACTGGCTCGATTTTAAAATAATTTCACAGAAATGTTTTTTGGGTGACCCTCTACCAAGTTTGTTCAAGCCATCTTGATTCGTCTAAAAACATGACCGTCAGGGGGTCGGGGAAAGCTTAATTAGTAAAAACTTGAAAAAATCTTTTTGTCAGAAACCAATGGCGCAATTTTAAAATAATTTCACAGATATGTTCCTTGGAGGACTCTTCACCAAGTTTGTTCAAACTGTAGTAATTTGTCAACAGACATGCTGGCCAGGGGGTGGGGTTAGTTTACTATATAAGCTATAGTAAAAACTTAAAAAATCTTCTTGTCAGAAACCACCAGATTGATTGTAAAACAATTTCGCAGAAATGTTCCTTGGGTGACCCTTTACCAAGTTTGTTCAAGCCTTTGTGATTTGTTTGACCACCACAGTGAGGTGCTAGTTTACTATATAGGCTGCTATAGTAAAAACTTCAAAAGCCTTCTTGTCAGAATCTACTGACATGATTTCGATGTAATTTCACTGACATTTACCATGGGTGAACCTCTACCAAGTTTGAACTCTTCTATGCATCTGTTACATCTTCAAAACAAACCAAAATTCTACTTACTTGCCAATCTTGTCTTTCTGGAATTTTGAGTGTATATGTATTGTATAATCTACTTAAGTTTGGTGACTCAAGGTCAGTCAGGTGAGCAATAAAGGGCCATCTTGGCTGTCTTGTTTATTTAGACAACGCTTGTTTGTCTAAGGAAAATGGTGGTATTATAACAACCAATATCAAACAGTGATTGGATTGTCTGCTTGTTTGATTGACAGCCTATGTCAGGTCAATTTCCCCAACAAAAATGCAAACGTCTGACAAGAAAAGTTAGTTCATTTATGGTTAAACAAACTAAAACAAAGTAGTTCTAAGTAAATAGTTCAGCCCATAATTGAGGATATTATAATATTATTATAGCTGCAGAAAATAAAAATATCATGTTTCATGTACAAAAAGAAAAAGTTGGAACATGGGGAATATTTTATTCTTGGCTTGAAGTCGGTACATGTACCAGCACAAACACCCTACTGCTATTATAGAGGCCCTTTGAGAGGACATAGGAATACTATGAGAAAATGGATAATTCTAATTTTTTCTGATGATCCATTTGTGCAAAATTATTAGTCATTCCGAGATCTGAAGTATCTTCTAGTCATAGAAAATAAGATTTGGTTCAATAAGGAGGATTGACTTTCCATTTAGGGGCTAGGTGAGGTTGAAATTACATTCTTTTAAAAATCTTGTGTCCAACAACTGGTCAGTATAATTGGTCCATATTTTATATAAATTATCCCTATGAGTGGGGGTTTGAAGTTTGTGCAAATTCAAGGGCTAATACTTACAGGGGCCAGGTGGAGTCACAATAGGGTTAAAATTTGGTGGAGCACATTGTCCAGTAATAGAACATCAAACCCACGATAGGAGGTCATATGTGTGATACTCCCCCACAGCTATGTGTGGTGTCCTTGAGCAAGACATTTTTTCCGCATATGCTTAGTACTGGTTCTACCCAGGAAGACTTTGAGTGTGGTTTGTATAAGTTGTAATAACTTACAATCACAGTTAAATAAATAAGTTTAAACTAAAAGGGTTAAAATAGAAAACTTTCAAAACTCTTTTTCTCAACAACTGATCACTCAAATATGAATACTATATGATATAGGAATATGAAAATTTTCTTGTCCATTTGCTCCATACTAATTTAAACAATGTCATGAAGTCATTGTCTAGTCTTGGCAAATTAGATTGAGTTAAGTAAGGAGGATGGAATTTCCAAAAGGGTCCATAGAGGTCCCAAAAGGGTTAAAATTACAAAATTTCAAAAGTCTTTCTCTCAATAACTTTCCTATCATAAATATAAACATACGAATTATCCTTACATCAGGGTGCAGGGGGAATAATGATTCTGAAAGTTAAAGAGCTTGGACATCAAATATGCACAGAAATGTTCAGGACCATAGTTACTTCAAGTTCGCCAATGTGCTCCAGTTTTGAATGCTCATTATTGAAAATTTCACTGTATAATTATGCTTGTGACAAAGCAAGAATTAATTAAAAAAAATTTTTGCCCAGCATGATTTACTGTCCTATATGGGGACCAGTTGATAAAAATGAAGCTTAATTAAGGCTGTACATGTATTCTGTATTTTCAGTCCATGTGTGTAATATTGAGGTGAAAGACTCCAGGGTGAGGGATCCAGAGAAGAAGACATTGGAATACAGGTTACAGGTGAATACAAGAGAATTGTCGCTTTTAAGTTTTGAACTAGATGATTGAAGTGAATCTTGAGTAAGGGTGCTTTATAGCCAAATGGTCTTCACATCGTCTCAAGATCACTTACCTCTCACTGCAAAGGTTGTAGGTTTGAGTTCGCTTGTTTCAAAAATGTATATGAGAAAGTTTGCCAGTTATTTGAGGAAGGACAGTGGTTCTATTCAGATTCATTCTGATAAGGTCTTTTTCCACCAGTAATAACTGGATATGCCATATATAACCTGAAATATATTGAAAATGATGTTAAACCCCATTAAAAAAATATATAATAATCTTGAATTGTACTTACTGCATGTTACTGGACAAAGCTGCTGTTGATTTGATTGATGTTTTAGTTGTAAATGTTTACATTAACCATAATTTCTGGTTCTGCGAAACAGTTTCAGCTTCATTTTAAATGGGTCTTTCATGGCCAGGTGGTCTGAGGTGCCTTTCCAACAAGGTGACAGGTTCGTGTCCAGCTTGCCTCAAATACTCAATACATATCATATCCAAAAGGCCGCTTCAAAACGATTCCAAGCTGCTTAAAATGCTGAAAAAATCCAAAAAATATATTACTAGAAATGATACGTTATTTGAATACATAAGCGGCCGAAATGATTGAAATTAAAAGCGGCCCAACAAAATTTTATAAACATTACGGAAATCATCAAAAAGCTTCGGCAGTTACATCGTAATATATCCATATGGCGATCCAATCCGATCCACAAGTCGGCACTAACCACGATGCGGATATCGGTAGTTTCGTATACCGGTACATGATTTGACAACTTGAATTGTTCAATTTTAAACAATGTTAATTTTATAAATTCATTTAAAACTCGAAGAAGAAATAATGCTTAACAAACTTTAATATAAGAACTAAACGTTACTTGTGTTACTGTATTATTTATTGATTACATGCGAAACAAAGCTGATGATAGCTTTACATGATGAATTAGTTTTACTTTCGCTTTTATCAAGAATTAGGCAAGAAAAAACAGAAAAAACAATTTCATTTCGATTCTATTCCACACGTAACATCAGGTAAGTAATAATGATTGAGATCGCGATTCGGCGATTTAGTAAATCAAGAAAATTCTTACTTGAATTGGGCTGAAATCTCGGTTAATCTAATACGCGGATACTTGCTCCGCTCGCTACAGCCCTTATCGTAAAAGAGTGCCAGTCCAATATGCTAAATTGGTGATGTTAAAAATGTGAGTGATGTTATAAATAAAAAGACTGATGCAGCAGCAGTGAAGGAGATGCTTTTGGGTGAAGATGATTATGACAATGAGGAGGAAGATGATGATGATGATGATGATGATGATTATGATGATGATGAACTGTAAATAAAAAATGAAAAATCATGAGTAATGTAAATTGGTGATGTTAAAAATGTGAGTGTTGCTACAATGTATAAATAAAAAGACTGATACATGCTATATAATATAAAGTGTTTCATTATTTCTTTAATCATTTATTGATTAAAAATAAAGCATAGCTCAACAATTGTTCAGTCACATGTTAGCAGTCCTTTAACATGTCATTTTCCTGAGTTTTTCACCAATACTACCGGTAGCTGTTTTCCTCTAATTGACAACTTCTCCAGTTGAAACATTGTTAATCGCAATATCTACATTCAAATAATAAGGAAGATTATTGCAAATGTTGGCTTTAAACATGAGGAGAGAGTGCTTATGATTGCATCACTACCTGTTTAAAAAAGAAATGATTAAATTCAAGGATGAAATAGTAGTCCAAAACCTGCTATAAAATCCCCTCAAAATACCTCAGATTGCAGGATAGGGCATCTAGATTTTCTAAATTTTTCGGGGGTGGGGGGGGGGGGGCATGCCACCGGACCCCCAAGATTTCTTAGGACTCTTAGAAATTCAATTTGGACTCTTACAATTATATTTACTGAGAACCCTGCATATAAGTGCGAAAGTTAGCCAGTAGATGGCTGGCTCCAATCATATTTATGTATACTGTACAACTCTTAACAGGCCCTCAACATAGACTACCCAAGATTTAAAAATAAAACCGATATATCCAGGTCTGTTTTATCCATTAAACTTGCCAATGAATCCATTTCATCCACATTACAGCATTACTTCTGTGATTGGATAGCATACTTTGTAGATTGCCCATGTTAATTAAGAAAGAAAAGAAATATAATATTATGACTCCCCCCTCCACCCCATTTGGTTCTAAAAGAATTGAGGGTAAGCAACTCAGAGGTTTTACTCTGCCGAATGAACTCAATGCTGTATTATATAATTTGTTATTTGAAGCGGGGCTTTAGTGAAGTGAATAGAGTGTTGGCCCCTCACACCAGAGGTTACAGGTTCAATCCCCGGGCCTGATGTCTCTCAAACAACCAAATTCAGTACTGGTTCTACACAGGAAGTTGACTTGAGAGCAGTTCATAAAGTTATAAGCTGTGAGCTTCCTTTGCAATAAAAAAAAGATGGCATTAACCCTTTACATCACAGAAGGCCTTTGAAAACAGTGCAGGAAGAGTTCAGATTGCTTGTAACGAGCAATCTGAACACTTCCTGCACTGTTTTCCACTCTGTCAGTTTATATAAACATAATTCACCCAATAATTCAAAAGCCTTCTATATTAGGTGTCCAAAGGCGTTTATATTAGAGACGTCCAAAGGCGTCTATATGAAGTAAAGGGTTAAACCGCATTTAATCTAATTTTTGAATAGTTACACACATCTATATATGTAAGAATGGAGAGCTTATACTTTTAGAGGAAGGGATACATGAGTGCTATGGACAAAGTTTTTTTAAGATAATAAGGTATTTTCTGACTCATGTGAGAGAAGTTATTATTTATTATTTTTGCAAATTGTCACAAACTCAAATCATGTTTGTTTTAATTTATTATACTCCTTCTATGAGTCATTGTTTTAAATGATTGACAAGTCATTGCTTATGTCGTGTTTGAAATTGATGAATTCTCATTTTGTTGTGCAATATAAAGCATGTTTTATTCCCTTCATTAAACAGAGAACTAGTAATACAACATGAAATTACAACACAAAATTTCTGACATGGACATTGTGTAAATTTTCCATGACTCAAATAAGTTCAATCCCACCTGGTTTGTATAAATAAATTTATTGTGCGAAAAGCATTTGATAATAACATGAAAAATGATATCATGTTTACCAGTAGTTTGTTAATACAAATATATGGTCTTAAAATAGTACATCTAGTCAGGATTTCTTTTGTATTGTATTGTATAAGAGAAGCTACATGTGCACATATTTAGTTTTCAAAAAACAGTATTTTAGTGTTTAACTAACTGGTCTAACCGGGTCTCCATTGTGTGGCTTCTAGTTTAAGGTCACCTGAGACTTGGTCCCAAGGGACCTTTTGCAATCACCTTTTGTCCGTCGTGTCCGTAAATAATTGTTATTTTTTATGGTGAGCATGAATATGGATGCATATGAGTTCTTTATAAAAATTGTGTCTTTGGGTCTCAGTTTGACCCTGGGGGTGGGGCCTAAAAAAATTAGTGTGTCCGTAAACAATTTACGTTTTCGACTTCTTTTTAAAAATCGTAAGCTTAATCATAATTAAATGTTGTATACAGCTTTGGTACCCAAACTGAACTGCCAAAATTCAAGGTAAACTTTAATAGGCTTCTTATTAAAGGAAGCAATAAGAAACATATTGTGAGCATGATTATTGACACCAATGGGTCCTTTATAAAATTGTGAATTTCATGGCTCTGGGTCTCAAGGTTTGGCCATTGGGGTGGGGACTACTTACTAAATATATATTGGGGAAAATGACAAAAACTGATATTTCTTATGATTGAATAGACTTATATGTGAATGTTTTTTGGTGTGATTTGTTATCCCCCACCCCCTTTTCAATGGGGGTGAATATAGTATCACTGCTGTCCGTACATATGTTCGGTACATACGGACAAACGTATGAAAATGGTTTCCGACTTATATCTTTAGTTTAAATGAACAGATTTAAACCATATTTGGTGTGTGACTTCACATTCAGATCAAGTTTGTATTTTGTTTTGGTCTGATGATTTTTGATGGAGTTATGCCCCTTTTTGGACTTAGATTATTGATAAATGTTAAGAATTTGGTTTCTGCTTGATAATCTCTTGAAGGATTGGATGGATTTGATTTATATTTGGTAGAAAGATGAATTGTGATAAACTCCAGCTCAAGTTCGATTTCCGTCAAAATCCCTGTATATTAATTAGGTGTTCTGGGCTCTGATTGACTGATAGTTTCCAACCTCCAAAGTATTTATTTATGGATTGATTTTGATGAAAATTTATATTTGGCTTTATATCAACAAGACCCAGGTCAAGTTCGACAATGGATGTAATTGGGGCATATTTATTAGGTTATCTGGACTCTGATTGGCTGATGGTTTCCAACCTCTAAAATTTTTATCCATGGACCAATTTTGATGAAACCTGATATTTGGCTTTATTGATATCTGCAATGTAGTTACAAAGCAGAGGCATCTGTGTCCCATGGACACATTTCTAGTTGTTGATGAAATGATGGTAATACCAATGTGAATTTCATGGTCCCCTGCACCCCCTTGAGGTCTTAGGGGCGAGGGAAAAACAGTCAAATTAAGATAAACTTTAAAATCATATTCTGATTATAGAAAGCACTCAGAAACAAACTGTAAGCATGATAATTGACAACTAAGGGTCCTTTATAAGAATTGTGAATTACATGTCCCTTGATCTCACAGTTTGGCACTGGAGGTGGGGCCTACTTTACTCAATCTATATAAGAGAAATTGACAAAGAAAATTAATTTCTTATGACTGAATAGACTTACATGAATAATTTTTGGTGTAATTTGCTGCTGATATAATGGTTTATACCTATGAGGTCTTTGGGGTGGGGTCAAAACAGTCAAATTAAGGTAAACTTTAAAAGTCTTCTTATAGAAAGCACTCAGAAAGAAACTTTGAGCATGATATTATTGAGTGTTTATACCCACCACCCCTGTAACCTTGGGCCTGGGCCAAAAGTTCAAAACAGTCAAATTTAAGGTAAACTTTAAAAAATTTATTATTTTTGGAACCACTGGAAAACAAATTGTAAGCATAATTAATACACATGTTACTATATATAGTAACAAAAATTAGCGTGTTTTAAGCCGGTTACTGCCTTCACACACTGATTATCACTTACCGGCCCGGGCCTAAACACATAATCATAATCGGCCTGGTGAATGCGTGCGCGTGAAACCATTGGCCACGTAAAACGTCATCATTGTCAGTTTGTTTTCAACATGTCGGTATATTCTTTCACGGATAAAAAGTAAGTGTCTTCTTTAAAGAAAATCGCTGATATGGTATTGAGTGTGTGTATATTATTTTATTATTTCCATTCTGTTTCTAATGTAAACAAATCAAGGGAAGCAACTGCATAGCGACCTACATTTGAAACTGAAAAGCAAATAAATATCTTTAAATACGATGTCAACATCATAATGGCGCAATAGCTCAGTTAGTTAACGTGTACATCATATTACATTTTATCAATATGAACGACTTGTGTTCAAGACGCGTCAATGACGGTATCTTTTTGTTTCAAATTAAAATTGTTAATATTATTATATTTTTTTTAATTTTATACTTGGTTAAAATATAAATAAAGTATATTTGTACACATAATTAAGAAGCATGTGTAATAAAGAGGTTGATTAATGGACATCATGAGCATTGCTTGTAGTGGTAAGTGAAAACGTCATTACTCCCTTTGAGTGGCGCAACTGAACATGTGTATTAAAGACATTTATACATGACAGAACTGGGCCGGGAGGTGATAATCAGCCCGAATTCATAATGGCTCTCAGGCTAAAGCCCTTGGGCCATTATTCATTTTCCGGGCCGATTATCACCTCCCGGCCGGCTCTGTCGTGTATTAACCTCTAAATAATGATCTCTAAGAGTCTGTCATAAAAATTGTGAATTACATGCCCCTGGGTCTCACGGTTTAACCCTTGCGGTGGGTACTACTCTACTCAATCTATATTTATGAGAAATTGATGTGATTTGTTGATGCAGATATGACATTCAAAATCCATGTTTGGATTTTTGCTGCTTCCTAAAGGACAAAAGTTGGAAAATAGATTGATATAGTTTTATTTCATCAAGGATAATCAGGTAACTATTGTATATGCCCTAACAACTTCATCAGCTTTGGTTTTATTAGTGAGCTCATCTCTGTGACTATTTCCCTTCACATGTCTTCTTTACCAGAAAGGGGACTCGAAAGGACATATTAGATAAATTTGTTATCGTTTTAGTCAGAATTATGGCCGCTCCTATATTTACAAGGCTTGCCTGCTTAGCTCCGTTGTTAGTATAACTGACTATCAATCTAGAGGACATCAGTTTAAATCCCTGGCTGACCAGTCTCCATAGTGATAGACATACACCATTGCATCTCATTGTCATTCATGTTTCACTGCTGATCCAGTGGGAAAGTTATCAGTTGTTTGCAAAGATGGGTGTACTCGAATACTGGTTAACCTTTCAGAATCCCAGGAACAAGCAGTTAGGTTGACTGATTGTCACAAGATGCAGTCAAACAATGAGATTATAGACCAACTGCCGACAATATGGGGGACGAATGACCCTCAATTTCAAATTGTTAGGGAAACCAATGGTTTCTCAATGACAGTAAATGCTCATTCAGTGAGATGGGTACAGCATGTTATCTTACTAGGTACTACATTGAAAACAGTAGTTTTACATAAAATGTTTAAGATAAGCCTCTCTCAGTGGTGATTAACAGAAAGAATAACAAATTTGTCCCTACTTGAGTCAGTAGAGTGTCCTCAGGCCCTCTTGGGCCTCTTGTTTAAGTTGTTTATTTCATTAGTCTACTACCATTTTGATTGTTTTAACCATATGTAAAATTCTTGGATTATGTCTCTATAAGTTTGACTGACGTATTATGTTGTATTTAGTCTTTGTTCTTTATTTACTATCATTTCTGTTCTGTCGACTCTGTGGCAGTGTCGGAGCAGGGGTTAATTCAAAACATTATTTTAAATATCTTTCTCTTCTTTTCTAATGATTGCTAAATGTCATAACATACAGCAATGGCAATGTCAAGCCTACAAAGCTATTCAGTTTATCCAAGAGAACATGGCAATATGATAAATAAAATCAGTCTATGATAACCTTCAAATATCTAGAAAAGAGCAACAAATCAACTACTGTATATTTCAGCTATTAAAAAGACAATTTATCTTAATTGTTGTTTTCAGTACTATATTTAAATCATGATATGACTGCCAAAGAAAATTATACGCTGAAACTACACAACCAAAAAGCAATAAATTTATTTTTATAATACCCCACCTACATTTTTCTTTACCTTATTCACGATTTAAATATTAAAGTTCACGTTTTTACAGAAGAAAATTTACATACATACAGTTCCAATTATTGTGAATCTACCAAATTTTTATAAAAATACCAAAACTTTACACTGACATTATACATTATGCCATCAATCGTGAAATATCTTCAAGAGCATAATCAGATTTTAAAAATTGCAAAACCATTTTGGCAAAGGGAGATAAAATTTTTATGCTCTTCATATTGAAGGGTTTGAGGGACATCCGCGAACTATGTCATTTATTTTTAATTCCTTTCTCAAGTGCGCGGTAATATGTGTGTACCTTTGTCGTAGATATCCGAACAATCATAGCGGTTATTAAAAATAGATAAATTTATATTCAAAGTTACCCACCAATCACAGTAGAGGAATAAAAATAGACAATTGAATGTGCATGAGAGGTTTTCCGAAGTCGCAATATCAGGCATGCGGTAAACACCGCAGGGGTCAATTGTTTCTTCTGACAAGTTACGGTCTATAAGCAACAGTTTCACATGTGTTGTATAGAAAAGAGATATTTGCAAACCTGTGTATTGTGAAAACTCACTTGTCCGATTTTTAAGACAAGCCTGAAGCGGTTGAAAAATTTTCCCAATAAAATTTGTTCAGTTAGTGCTTTTTTCGTGGGTCGGTCGCGCAAGGGAAAACGAAACATTTTTTAATTTAGGTCTAAATTATTTAGCAGGAGCAAGCTGTAAACGTGTTTTCATTTTCGCCAGAAATTGTCTGATTTTCTGTCCATTTATGGCAGATTGATTTCATAAAATGCACACAAATTCAAGCACTTCACCAATGCCCCAACCCGAAATAAAATTTGAGGATCAAATAGACGCGACGCATGACTTTGTAAATTACGCGCTAAAACAAAATCAAAATCGTTTCAAAATCTTGTCTGTAAAAAAAATCAATACCGGTGCGATTCATATTAGGACCGCTGTTTTATACAGTCTTCTTTAAGAATAATAATATGGCTACACTAAAAAATATTTAGATATACGTTTTTATAAAATCTCAGAATCAAAATGCGATTTGACCATCTTAAAATAGCCAGGTGGGCTGGCCTTTATTTCCCAGGTGAATTCCCCTGATGGTATCGGAAGCTTCCTCGCTTGGCGATCAGCATTTAAAGGATAATCGTAGGATTGGTCAGCCCGTTGTTGTGGGGTATTGTACAATGTGTCATGTGGCATGATTCTTCAGTATTGCAGCGCTTAGAACACTGTAAATACACACCATCATGATATAACTGAAAAATTATTGAAGGAGATGGTAAACACTAGATACAGCAACAACATTGTATTGAACAGTTTCAAGAGTAATAAGAAATAGCTCTGAGCTTATTTTGCAACCTAGCTAAGATAAATTAGTAAAAAAGGATAAATGAAAATTAATATATATTATGTATATTTCAGGTGACCTGGTCAAATGGGGAAAGAAAAGATGTGTACAAGACCCACCAAGAACTGCTTGACTTTCATCACAAGGTGACTACCGTTAGTTCATACCTTTGAAGTACACTGTAAATCTAACTAAATTGTGAAGTTTTTGCAAGCTCATTACTTATTATGCTCTCCCAAAGGGGGGACACATATAGTCGCCGCTTCGTCTGTGCGTGCGTGTGTCCATCCATCCGTGCATCACCAAATTCTTGTCTGCGTTATTTCTCTACATCCTCAGGTTGGAATTTTATGAAACTTGCTAGAATACATCATTACCAAGTGCATATGTGCATATTGGCTTTATGTTTTGGGGCCGATGATTTTTTACAAATTATTGTCCGTGCTATTTCTCTACAACCTCAGGTTGGAATTTTATGAAATTTGCTATGTTTGTGTTCCAGTTCAATGATTTTTCACAGAGTTGTGGCCCTTTCATTCTGTCTGTGACCAAACTCTTCTCTGCTCTATTTCTCAACAAGTTCTGGTTGGAATTTTATGAAACTTGCTTGGATGCATGATTACCAAGTGGAGATGTGCATATTGTCTTCATGATGCTATTTCGCTACAACCTCTGGTTTTGATTTTGTAAAACTAGCTAGGATATGCGCATATTGTCATTTTGTTCCGGTTCAATGGTTCAATGATTTACGAATGAGTTCTGTCAATTGCAGAGCCACATATTGGTCCTGCTATGCAGTTTGGTATTTTTCAACCAAGTAGCCATCAGCACTAAGGGAATATGGTACAGAGTCAAACACTCGCTTGGGAAGCATCCAACGGTTCCACCAATATTTTCTTGTTTTTCAAACTTTGTTTGCAAAGAAACAGGAAAAAAGACATTTGTATAACGTTTTACAGATGATGTCTAATTCCATATGTGGGACTTTCCATAACTAAATATTTTTAATGCTGTTTCGTTTATATTGCATTCCGGACTCTGGCTTCTGAGAGCAGTCACAGTTTCTGTGTTAATACTTCGGTGTTATAAATATCCCAAGGTGGACAGCGCTATATTATTTGGCAATACTGTTTCAGGTTGAAGTACCGTAAACAAACATGGATAATGTGTGATAAATATGGCAGACCGTTGTTTGTCAGTGTAAATCAATCAAAAGCGATGTTATTTATTACAATAAGAATTTGTTATCATTTCAGTCAATTATCAAGGTGAAATTGATGCACAAATACATGGTCACAGTTTGGAAAAACGTAATGAGCTTGCAAATACTTAGCAATTTTGTTGAGATTTTCGATTAATTCATCAATAATTATACCGCAAGTTTTTAATGAATCTGGTTGAAAACTTCAATTTTAAATTTGTGAGCCATAGAAAAAGCGAGTTTGTACTGTGGTAAAGTACAAAACTGTCAGCTGTCAAGTTCGCTTCATGTAAGAAGGTTTTGATTAAAAAATATATAGAATGTGTTTTATGAATTGTAATGCCACATACCAGTATAACAAAATTAAACATGCTTTCCAGTTTTGGTGGAGAAAAAATCTCTCATGGTGTTGCACATAGCCAAGCTGTCCCACGTAAACTAGTATAATCAGATTGTTAAAATTATTTTGGCAATTTTGAACACCATTGCCATTGTCAGTTATAATTTAGTAATGCTCAAAATTTTCAAATTGCAAAAAATGTAAGGTTGGGTTGCAATGTTGTGATTCTGTTATTTTAGACTGAGCACTAACCATCCTCCCATTTGTCATGAATCAGTAACGTGATTCTGTAATCTCATGTTTTCTCACTTAGTTCAATGTAAATAAAACAAACATTGTCAAGTCAAGACAGAAAAGTCATTGCTAGATGGCATGATATGAGAACAGTCAGACTGTCTGGTCATTCATTATGTTGAGAAAACAGATATGGCTAATTTGTTTTATTGACAATTTTATAATGTACAAAGACTTTCCTTTATGAGAAGATTTTGTGATAGTATATGAAAAGGAGAATTATATCAGTTAAGGCTGTTCTTAAAAATATATTTGTTTGCTGTGCTCCTATTTACCCACTTACATTGCACCTACCCAAACTTTTTTATTGACTTTCAAAGCATTACTGTTTTTTCTGTGATTTTTTACCGTTTTTTTAACAAAATGATACATAAAATCTGACCAAAAAAACCAATTAGCTACCTACCTACCCGCATGAAAAATACTGGGTCGGAGTTCAGTAACAAATATTTATTATAGGAATGGCCTAATTATTATATTAATGGGACTGATCTTGTATTGTGAACTCCACATTACAAAGAAAGCGGAGAACTGATGTGTTCACTACGGCAACACTGTTGATTACAGGGACACTCTGCAATTTTTAGCTCTGCTGGCCAAAGGCCAGAAATGCTTATGCGATGGCGCGTTGTCCGTCGTCTGTCGTCTCTAAAGTGTGTTAGCAACACTTTCTCTGAAACCACTAGGCAAATTAAACTGAAACTTCACATGGATGTTTCTATTGCATAGGAGACTATACAGAAGTTTTTTGTTGTTGTTTTTAAATTCAAAATGGCAACCGTTACTTAAAATAATCCAAATCTTAAAAAATCTTCTTCTCATGAACAGCCCAACAGATTTTCAAAATGTTTATGTAGTAGTGATAACCAACTATAGTTTTGTTAGATTTGTTCAAATGGTGTCCCTAGAGTTAAAAGTTACTCCGCCCCGAGGGTTCAATTAGGGGACACCTGTCATTATAATAAATGATTTTGCCTATTTCTTCACAGAAGCATTGTTTGGTGAAGGAGGTTCAGTTTTGTAAAAACTGGGTTCCACTGTCTGACGGGGTCAGGAGGGGCCTCAAAGGGTAAAAATTGGTAATTACCAAAATCGCTTCCTTAAGAACCAGTATGTCAGATTTGTTCATTTTTGGCATAAATTATCCCTATGTGTAGGGGTTTCATTGCAGGTAAGAATTTAGGAGCTAAAATTTATAAGGGCCCTGTAAGGGGACTTAGAATTTTACATAGGAATACTATGGGAAAACAGAAAATTCTCTTCTTTTTTTCATCTATTTAGGCAAAATTATTACTCAATTGGAGTTCTGAAGTATTCTAGTCATAAGAAATAAGATTTGGCTCAAAATCTTCTTCTCAACAATCGGTCTGTCAAATTTGTTCATATTTGATATGGATTATCCCAATGAGTATGGGTTTAAAGTTTGTACAAATCAAGGGTCTTGTATTTATAGGGCCCTGTAAGGGGACTTTGAGTTTTATATAGGAATACTATTGGAAAACGGAAAATATTTTTATCATTCTTTTATGACTTTTTTTATTCAGTTTGAGTTTTGAAGCAACTTCTAGTCATAGCAAATATGGTTTTGTTCAATACTAAGGATTGACTTTCTAAATCGGGCCAGATTGGGTCACAAAATGATATAAATTGAACATTGTCATAAATATTATTTTCAACAACTGGTCAGTCAAATTTGTTCATATTTGATATAAATTATCCCTATGATTAAGAAATCTAAGTTTGTACAAATCAGGGGACACTGGGATGTATAGAGGCCCTGTAAGGGTCTTTGAGTTTTACATAGAAATACTGTGGGAAAATGGAAAATTCTCATTCTTTTTGTCCATTTGGTTGAATATGTTGTTTAATTTGAGATCTAAAGCATTGTTTATTAACAATAAATTTGATTTTGTTCATTAAAGAGGATTGAATTTCCATAAGCGGCCAGGTGGTGGATGGGGCAATAAGGTTAAAATTGGGAATTTTCACAAATTTCCTCTCAATAACCTTTCAGTCAAATTAGTTCATATTTGATATAAATTATCCTTACATCAGCAAGGATTGACGATTCTGCATATCAAGGGGCTGGGATATATAAGGGCCCTGTAATGTGACTTTTACATAGGAATATTAAAGTGAAAACTGATTTTTTAGCTCTACTGGCCAGAAGTGCTTATGCGATGGAGCATTGTCTGTCGTCCGTCGTCTGTTATCTGTTAGCAGCACTTTCTCTGAAACCACTAGGCCAATTAAACTTAAACTTTACATGCATATTTCTGTTGCATAAGAGACTATACAGAAGATTTATTTTTTTTCGATCTAAAATTCAAGATGGCCGCCATTACTAAAAATAGTCCAAAACTTAAAAAATCTTCTTCTTATGAACGGCCCAACAGATTTTCAAAATGTTTATGTAGTAATGATGACCAACTATAGTATTGTTAGATTTGTTCAAATGGTGTCCCTAGGCTTTAATATGACCCCGCCCCGAGGGTTCAATTAGGGGACACATGTCATAATATTTTTTTTTTATTTTTTTTAAATGGAAATGATTTTGCCTATATCTTAACAGAAGCAGTTTGGTAAAGGAGGGTCAGATTTGTAAAAATGAATTGGTTCCACTGTCTTAAGGAGTCAGGAGGGGCCCAAAAAGGGTAAAAATTGGGAATTACTAAAATCGTTTTCTTAAGAACCGGTATGTCAGATTTGTTCATATTTGGCATAAATTATCCCTATGTGTAGGGGTTTGATTGCAGATAAGAATTGAGGGGCTAAAATTTATAGGAGCCATGTAAGAGGACTTAGAATTTTACATAGGGATACTGTGGGAAAACAGAAAATTCTCTTTTTCTTTCATCTATTCTGAAACCACTAGGCCAATTAAACTGAAACTTCACATGCATGTCTCTGTTGCATAGGAGACTATACAGAAGATTTTTTTTTTTCGATCTGAAATTTAAGATGGCTAAAAATAGTCCAAAACTTAAAAAATCTTCTTCTCATGAACGGCCCAACAGATTTTCAAAATGTTTATGTAGTAATGATGAACACCTATAGTATTGTTAGATTTGTTCAAATGGTGTCCCTAGGGTTAGATATGACCCTGCCCCATGGGTTCAATTAGGGGACACATGTCATTAATATATATTTTTTTTTAAAATGGAAACGATTTTGCCTATATCTTAACAGAAGCATTGTATGGTGAAAGAGGTTCAGATATAGTTTTGTTAGATTTGTTCAAATCTTGTCCCTAGGGTTAAAAATTACCCCGCCCCGATATTTCTATTGAATAGGAGAATTTCAAAAAGTGCTATGGCCACTATAAGTCAGTAGAGCGTCCTCAGGCCCTCTTGGGCCTCTTGTTTCATTTTGCATCCATGTGTACAAAAAAAAAACAACACTTTTTAAAATTTGAATCATTTCTGCTCATAACAAATCGCTAAGAGTGGTTGATTGAAGTTCTGACAAAGTAAGGGATTGGGTTGTATAAGGGTTCTGTACAGGGGACTAGGGACTATATTTTTTTTACAAATGAATGATATGGGAATTAAAAATATTTCCTTTTCATTGCATTTATGTTTTTGTTCAGTATGGGTGTGGTGGGGGTATTTATCCGTAAGAAGACCCCCACCCCCCACCCCCACCCCAAAGAGGGTAAATATTGTGGGATATCAAAAAGTGCTATGGTCACTATGAGTCAGTAGAGCATCCTCAGGCCCTCTTGGGTCTCTTGTTATAAATCTTTCTTCTGTACAAATTTATATGTGAAGTGTGGAGCCAGCATGGTCAAGTGGTAGAGCACTGAACCCATGATCTAAGAGTCATGGGTTCAATCCTCCACCATGGCTATGTGTGGTGTCCTTGAGCAAGACACTTTTCCCATGCACAATTATGCTTAGTACTGGTTCTACCATGGAAGACTTCACAGACAATCATAGTAGTATAAACAAGTTTAAATTAAACTAAAAATTATATATCTACCATTGTCTACAGGATGCTAATATTAAACTGAAACAACTCGTGACCTTTATATTCGCAACTATTTTGGACAGGGACATAACTCTGATAAACAAATTTAAGACATACTTTCAAACTAAAATTGACCCAAAATTTAAAGACTCGGTTACCTGGAACAAAAGCATTGCTTTCATATGTTTACATATACAAGTTCATGACATTGCTTTCATATGTTTACATATACAAGTACATGGCATTGCTTTCATATGCTTACATATACAAGTTCATGACATTGCTTTCATATGTTTACATATACAAGTACATGGCATTGCTTTCATATGTTAACATATACAAGTATATGACATTGCTTTCATATGGTTACATATACAAGTTCATGACATTGCTTTCATATGTTTACATATACAAGTACATGGCATTGCTTTCATATGTTAACATATACAAGTACATGACATTGCTTTCATATGTTTACATATACAAGTACATAGCATTGCTTTCATATTTTTACATATACAAGTACATGTATCATATTTCATTGCAGTTGATGAAGGAGTTTCCAAAAGAATCTGCATTTCATCAGCAGTCTTTAAAGCTGCCAGTGATTCAAGGTACGTACATATCAGCAGTCTTTAAAGCTGCCAGTGATTCAAGGTACGTACATATCAGCAGTCTTTAAAGCTGCCAGTGATTCAAGGTACGTACATACATGCATATGTATTGTAATCATTTCTACATCTTGGAATCAGTGATGAAAATAAACTGTAAAGTGAGGTTTTGGTGTTGTTGATAGAGAGTTAGTGGTGAAATTGATAGGGAGTTAGTGGTGTAGTTGATAGAGAGTGGTGTAGTTGATAGGGAGTTAGTTGTGTAGTTGATAGAGAGTAAGTGGTGACTGTGAAGTTGATAGAGAGTAAGTGGTGCAGTTGATAGAGAGTAAGTGGTGTAGTTGATAGGGAGTTAGTGGTGTAGTTGATAGAGTGGTGTAGTTGATAGAGAGTTAGTGGTGAAGTTGATAGGGAGTTAGTGGTGTAGTTGATAGAGAGTTAGTGGTGTAGTTGATAACGTCTGGGGGTTTGAACCACAGCTTGTTAACAACACCCAGTACAAGAGAGGGGTTGACAAAAGCTCTTAGAGTACTTTGTAATAGAGAGTTAGTGGTGTAGTTGATAGAGAGTAAGTGGTGTAGTTGATAGAGAGTTAGTGGTGTAGTTGATAACGTCGGGGGCTTGAACCACAGCTTGTCAACAACACCCAGTACAAGAGAGGGGTTGACAAAAGCTCTGAGAGTACTTTGTAATAGAGCTTTAATAAATTGATATATAAAAAAAACACTAAAAATATATTTAAGAGATTCAAGTTAGGTAGTTCATGTATCAAGATGAACCTGATCTTCATGTTCTATATTACATCAGAGACTGCAGATATTTCATCCAGGCAAACATTCTTACATCTTACATTTGGTTTGGTTTATTCATACTTGTTCTTGCTCCAGTTGCTAAGTCCGCTCAGATATTTTGTGAATCATTTGATTCTTGAGTCTGGTTGTTGGGTAGAATGAACACTTTGTTAGAAAGACTACCCCATCATGCCTGGTATCCAACCCTAAGTCACAGGTGTGAGTGGCCAACACCCTATGTAGTACACCCGCCTTGAAAATGCACTCTTAATACGCTGATAACTGTGAAATCTTCAATTTTCGTTGGGATTGAAGTTATTTGTTTTTAGTACAAGGATGTGTTCATGGGGCACTTTATTTCATTAAAAAACAAATTGAGAGCCTGAGGTTAAAAATAATACAGTAATATTTTGAATTTCTTGCTTATTTATATCTGAATATATATAAATTATCTTAATAATTGACCTTTACCTGTACACATGCGCCACTTAATGCACATCACAGCATTGTATTGTTTGGAGGGATGTCAACTAGTGGGAACTTTTGTGTTATGAGATTTGATTAAAATAATTTGCAAACAACATTGGAGAGAACATGTCAAAAGTTGAACACGTATTGTAGATTGATTGATTGATTGATTGAATATTTAGCGTCATTTTTATGCCTTCGAGGGCTAACAGACGATCAGTTAACCTAACCACTGTTTCCTGGGATTAACCAGTACTCGAGCACACCCCGTCTTCGCAAGTAACTGATAATTTCCCACTTGAATCAGTGGTGAGAGACGAATGAAAATGAGACACAATGTCGTATATCAATCATCACGGAGACTGTTGCCAGGCGGGGGATTCGAACTCAAGACATCAGGACTGATAGTCAGACGCATAACCGACTGAGCTAATCGGGGCCCGGCACATATTGTAGAAAGATTTGAATACCCCAAATTTACTTGATAAAAACACTAATTATTTGTAGATAAAAAGAAATAAAAGTTCTAATTAATATTACAAATGTAAAAGAAACCTGAATCCTATTTCTTTATATTCATGTTTATGTACCCATTTGAAATAGAAAAAAAAAAAGAAAAAAAAATGCTGCACTAATGTAAAATGTGTCGTCAGTTATTGAATTTAACAAATTCTTCTAGAAAATGGTCTATTTTTATCACTTGTGAAAAAAATGATACTCACAAGTTAGAGCGTAACCTATAACAAGAGCACTGCAAACTGGTGTAAGCGCTCATCTTTTTGTGAAAAAATATTAAGTAGGTCAAAGTCAGTGATGTAAACTTTTTAAACATGATGGTAATCAGTTTTCAGAATCAATAGTATTACTGTCAAAATAAAATAGATTTAAGAAAAAAAAAAAAATGGGAAAAAAATCAAACCCAAACTAAACAAAAATGTTTTACCTAAGGGTTTAGAGCCGAATGTATGGAAACTTAGGTAACTTAGTTATATTCATTGTTTGTATAACATGATATGAATGTGTTAATGAAATGTAGTCACTATAACTTAGGTTGTTTGTTCAGTAGGGGAGAAAATGCTGAGCTAAACATAAACCAGTGAATATCAATGACGAAGCCATGGTCCTGACAATAGCTTTTTTTTTTTACTCCAAAAATCAAGCTACAGACCGTAATCCGATCAGTACACCAAAAATGCATTTCAAATGCATTCGTTTTGCGTGTCAAACGTGTTTGTTTTCCGTTTGAAATGCATTTTAGTTTCGTTAATGGATTCCATTTTTTTTATGATAAACGGTAGAGAAAATACGAAATTGCAGTTCCAAACGATACTTAACGCTTTTTAACCTGCCTTTGCGTTTGAATTGTTTTGCGTGTATCGTTTACCGTGTATCTTTTACCATTTAACGTTTACATGTCGTGTTCACCAATCGCATCATCTCTGGTTGTCCAATTGTAACACCGCAGTAGAATAAATAATAAGAACTAGATATTCAACGAAATCGACAGGTTTTATGTGATAGTATATTAATTAAATAAATTAAAATAATATTAATTAAAATCATTCTGAAACTACGCCACCCTATGTTAGATATGGTCTACCATATAGGTGATGATTTGTAGCGTGACAGCAGATTAATATGTTTCATAAAACTCATTCATTGAAATTTAATACACAAGGCCCGGGGCATGTCAATTACATCAGATAAACACGTTACGGTCACATAATCATTAGATTGGCCAAACATTGCCAGACTGGTTTATACTAAAGTTAACATTACGGTATCGAAAAAGTATATAGTAAATAAATGTGAACAAGTCCGTGTTTTTTATATCTGCAGTGGTGTATAATCTGCTATTATGCAAGAAACAGAGTATAGACGCCTGAGCAAGTATTTATTTTATTTACAGGAATAATGCATTATTTACAGGTATTTTTCCAATTTTAATTCCAGTTATGAATTTTGATAGATTGTCATGTAAAACAATTATAACAATTGATTAAACAAAATAATTTATATAATCTGCAAAGATAAATATATTTACAAATACACGTGCCTTAATTTATGTAGCGAACTCACACGCTTTACGTCTATAACTCCGACACAATTTATTTTTGACCTCGTGGCAATGTCGTCACTCTGACAGTTTCTTGCTTCATTTAACATCGCGTTCTATTTCACTACGGTAAATGGAAGGGGATGTTTCCAAAAAAAGATGCCTTTAAAGGTAAAAGTTTTATGTCTTGTGGCATGGCTTCTAAAATCGCTGGTACATGTACTTCCGTCTGACACTTTCAAGGACTTTTATGTACATTACACCGATAGAATTCCTCTGATATCCTTCCATCAAAAATTTCCAAGATACCTACTTAGTGAATAAAATGTTTGTTTCACTGGTGATGTCATAGGACATTGCAACAAGGTGACAGTGAAAGGGACAGCATGTTCATTCTGTACACAAATTTAGGTATTAATAACTCTATCAGCTTAATAGTAATCTTTTTTTAACAAATGCTTATATTGAAAACAAACATTTTAGAAGACACCCAGTTACAAACAAACACCAACCCTTTACGTGTGTTTGTTATATATATATATATATATATATATATATATATATTTTTTTTTATGTATTCGATTCTAGAAAAGCCCTAAGTGGAAAGGTTTTGGTGTAACAAATAGATTTTCTAAAATTGCGTGAAAACTTTTCCTGATTGGCAATCATATAACAGATAACAGAACAGCAACATAAATCGGTGTTCAGATAATTAAATCAGTTAATTGGGGTAGTTGTGTAAGCAGGTCATGCGTCACCTGATTGTTTTATCACACTTTTACAAGTAAAGAAACGATGCCCGAGGCAATGTTTTTCACAGATAATTCGGGATTAAAACTTATAACAAAGAAAATAAATTAAAGTTACAGGTAAAGCAATTTAAAGATTTTAAATGACAAAGAGAGCAATCATTTCGTAATTATTTATTTCATTGTCAATATAACTACGACAATATTAGAGGGTATCCGAATCTTTATTATTTGATGCGTTTAAAGTTTGCATTAATGTTTTGTATCGTTCGTGGATCGCTCGCCCTGTTGCGTCCATGTATCATTTCGTTTATTGTTTGGTGTATCGTTTCGTTTATTGTTTCGTTCGCATTTTTAGTTTGTATATCGTTTAAAACGCGTTTGATATATGTTTCGTTTGCGTCCGTTTGGTGTACTTGAGCGGATTACGGTCTGTAATTGATGAATATTAATACACCATCATATACATGTATGGCAAATTGAATGTCTTTCAACTCTTAAATGAATATGGCCTATTGATTAGTTATAGGCTTTGATAAATATGTATTACAGGCTCCCCACGTAAATGAGGAAATTGGTCCTCCATGAAAATTAATGATTCCACACTATTTGTAAAGGGATTTATTTCCATTTCAACACATTGAAGGTTTTGTGTTGTGATGCAGAATTGTATTATATACTCTTAATATCACCTATATCTATATAATCACATTGAGTGTCATGTTTTGTTGGAAGTGCATGCATTCTGCTTTAAATGTCATCTTGAACGTCAAAATTAATGTTAGTCAGAAGAAGATTAAAATAGATGAAATATTGATTTCAAGCAAATCTTCACTAGGAAAGCCAATTTCTCTGCAGCTTGATTTGACTGGTTTCTTTGTAAGTTTTGTAAAATTGATTCTCGTAAAAAATTGTATTTATGATGATATGTGGTATACGATCATGATCCCTAATCATGATTGCTTAAATGTTTTATTAATGATTGTTTAAGTTTATAAGATATAACTGTACTTATTTAAAACAGCGTCTTATCTATCATGTCACACATATTTAGCGCATCTAAGTGAAAAATAGCTTCCTACCTACCTACCTACTCACATGAAAAATGCTGGGTACCATGTGGGTAAGTAGCTATTTTTTCTCTTTTTGCCATATTTTGATTTTGTATTGTCATTTTAAACAAAAATGGATAGAAATCATTAAAAAAAAATACTTTGAAAGTCAATAAAAAAGTTTGGCTAGATGCCATTTTGAGTGAGTAGGTAGAATGGATGGTCTTAGTGCTAAATCAAGGTTCCACTTTACCTCGTCTTATTTGTATTGTGTTTTGATTTAGTCATATCTCTGGTCTCTCTTCTATCAGTTTTCAACTAAATCATATCTCTGCTCAATTTGCTACAGTTATGTTTTCTCTCAGTCTCTTTTGCATTCTTTTTCTCAATTTTTTGTATTTTTGAAATGAAATATACAACAAAAAAATAACTGTCGCTTGATTTCTGTTACTTGTAACTAAATCTATGTAGTTATACTCAGGTGACACATCTTATTGGTTTTTCTTCCGTGTGTATATTATCTTCATCTGACATCACTTTATAAATATCAATAAATGAGACAAATTTATTACTTTATTATTTCAGGAACGCAGAATCACAAGAAGGAGACAGCAGAGCTACTGAGTGTGTATACTCAGTCACTAGTCAGTTTGCCACGACACATACTACAGTGCAATTTTTTTGAGAGTTTTTATGAGTCAAGCATACAGTCGCCACCCCTGGTGCAGATGACTGATGCAGCCACTAGTCCACGCCCACAGTCTATTTCTGATCTCTCCGCTGGCAATTGTATATCAAACTCAGTGGGTATGTATGGCCGGACCTCACTCACTGTAATCATGCTATTCATTATTTTCGCCTTTTACCCTGCCAGCACATTTGGTAACAAATCTGTCTGTCAGGTGTAGTGTGTACAAAATGCTGATTGGTTACAGTCTCTGGGACGATTGTTGTTTACAAACTTCCTTCTTGAACCAAGAGTCTCCCACCTCTGATTGTCGGGAAGTGGTTGTCAGTGACTTTAAGGGATAAAGTGAATTTTGTTCTGGATAATACTGTTGAAAAGACAATAAAAAAACATAGAAATAAATAATTACACCTTTCTGAATACATGTAAGAGTGATCAATTTTCAATGTTTGATTGGTGGAGGTTCTTCCATGGTACTTGTTTTGCTGAAAATCAGTCTCCCTGAATAGAAACCAGTTAAAGGTTGGAAGTGTTTTATATGCCCCTGATCCTCCATGCTTGAGTGGTTTGAACCCAGTTTCATTTATTCGAGGGGCATTCAATAAGTTATATTATCCATCACGTAAATTATGAAGGTGAACATGTAAATTTCACAGTCAGATAGATTTATATATTGTGCATCCGGTGAGATTATGTGTGAAAGTATGGTGGTTCTACTGAGCTCTTCCTCCAAAAGTAAAACTTAATCATTGCCATATACGTACAACCTGTAATCTGTGGTCAATGGCATTCAACCTCATTCAAAATGTGTATTTTGCTGTTTGTCCATGGTCTTTAAGGCTCTGGCAGAACAGAGTGATTCAACTGAGAACCCATCAGAAATTTCAATCTGCAGTAAATATTTTGAATACTGTTTACTTAATTGTTGTTCTTTGTTGAAAATTGTGCATCTGGGACTGTTTTTAGCTCACCTGAACTGAAGGCTCACAGGTGAGCTTTTGTAATCGCCTGGTGTCCATCATCTGTCATCCGTCGTCTGTCGTCCGTCTTTAACTTTTAGCTTCTAACAACTCTCCTCTGAAACCACTGGGCCAATTTTTATATAACTTTACTGGAATGTTCCTTGGGTGACCCTCTACCAAGTTTGTTCATGCCAGGGGGCGGGCAAGTTTAATTAGTAAAAACTTAAAAAATCTTCTTGTCAGAAACAACTGGCTCAATTTTAAAATAATTTCACAGAACTGTTCCTTTGGTGACTCTCTACCAAGTTTGTTCAAGCCATATTGATTCGTCAAAAAACATGGCAGACAGGGGGTGGGGTTGGTTTTATGTCAAATTATTTCCCTTGTTTTATAGCATAAATGTCTGTATATAGCAATTATTATAAGAAGAGTAATAAACTCCTCAAATAAACTCTTTTTTTGCTATTATTATACAATATTATACCAGATATAAGTTTTAAAATATAATTCATGATAAAAAGATGAATGCTACAATTATAATCAATGATTGAAATATTATTCATATATCATGAACCATTTTAAAATAGGTGTTTTTATGCCCCCCCAAAAATTTTTTAGGTGGCATATAGTAATCGCAGTGTCCTTCTGTCCGTCCTTCCATCCAGTATTTTGTTTCCGGCCTGTAACTTTGTCATGCATTTTGTTGATACTTGCAACAAATGATCAACAGAATATGACGACGTGTCGCGAGTAAGACCCACACCCTTACCTCAAAGGTCACGGTCACAATTTGAGTTTGTTTGACAACACTTTGAGTTTATGTGAGATTTCGTTTCTGGCCTGTAACTTTGTCATGCATAGATGAATTTTAATGATACTTGCTACAAATGATCAACATAACATCATGACATGTTGGGGGGCATGTGACACTTAACAGTGACATTTCTTGTTCTCAATATAATAGTCAGAGTTTTTATGGTTCAGACAGGGATGGTTTACTGCTTCATGATAAAGCAATACCATATTTTTAACTAGTTTCTTCACAGCAAGAAGTCTGCTTGAGATTTTCAGTTTCATCTTGGAGTAGGAGCTTAATTGTTTTTGGGGGAGAGTGCATTCTTTCAAGCAATAGGTTTTTGGAAGGCCTGTGTTTGGAACTTATTTATTGTGCTGGAACTGTGGATTGTTTCATGCACAATAGTTTAGTCTGATGCTTTAGTTTGAAATCGTTCTCAAACATAACAGGTTAGTTTTGTGCTGGAACTGGATTTTTATCTTAGTTCGAAGACTTAGGTTTGGAACAGTCGGCAGCTATAGTAAAAACTTCAAAAGCCTTCTTGTCAGAATCTACTGACCTGATTTTGATGTAATTTCACTGACATTTACCACGGGTGAACCTCTACCAAGTTTGAACTCTTCTACGCATCTGTTACATCTTCAAAACAAATCAAAATTCTAACTACTTGCCCATCTCGTCTTTCTGGAATTTTGAGTGTACATGTATTATATAATCTACTTAAGTTGGGTGACTCAAGTTCAGTCAGGTGAGCGATATAGGGCCATTATGGCCCTCTTGTTTTTGTGTCACATTGTGGTGTCAATTAAAATATTTTCAATTAATTTGTTTGCATGTTTTCCTTGTAGATGATGAATCTGTGATGCAGACTTACGTCAACAAAGCCCAGACTGGTTATGGCCCCTATCTGTCACAGTCTTCTATAAATGGTAAGAATTTCTACAACCAGGAACTTGTACAGGATAATGTAGGGGTGTTTCCCAGCCACCACTTCTTTTCTATTGATGATATGTAAAGAAAGGTGTATCAGTGCAAGTCTTTCAGCAGACTTTTTAAAACAATGTTAAAATTAAAATAGAAGTTCCTCTTGATGATTTCTTGTTCTGGTAATAATGTTCAAGTTAATAACAAAGTTTTGTTAAAATAAAATATCAATTTAAAGAGGTGTTAATTAATGTTTTTATTTGAAGATGCATAAATTAAACACATGCGTTTTATTTAAGGCAAGATATTTAAATTCTTAGCTTGCTGTTCAAGACACATAATATTTGCAAACAATAATAACCCAGATGAGCCTGCAAGACACTCACAGAGACTCGCAATCAAAAGTGGGTTTTGAGTTTTATATAGGAATACTATTGAAAAACAGAAAATTCTCTTTTTTCCATTCATTTATGACTCTTTTTTTTCAGTTTGAGTTATGGAGCATCTTCTAATCATAACAAATAAGATTTTGTTTGATACTAAGGACTGACTTTTTGAAAGGGGCCAGACGGGGTCACAAAAATGGTTAAAATTGAACATTGTCATAAATCTTATTCTCAACAACCGGTCAGTCAAATTTGTTCATATTTGATATAAATTATCCCTATGATTAAGAGTTCTAAGTTTGTACAAATCAAGGGGCACTGGGATGTATAGAGACTCAGTGTAAGACGTCTGAGTTTTACATAGGAATACAATGGGAAAATGGAAACTTCTCATTTTTAGCTCGCCAGGACGTCGTCGTCTGTAGACACCCAGGTTAAACTTTTGCATTTAAGTTTAAGATATCTATGCAACCACTCATTGACACAGATATGACCCTTTTTGGACTTAGACACCTAGATGCTAGCTTTGTTGTCTTCTGACAACTCTTGTTTCTTCCATTTGTGTAGATATGTTGTTTAATTTGAGATCTAAAGCATTGTCTAGTAACAATTAATCTGATTTTGTTAAATAAAGAGGATTAAATTTTCATAAGGGGCCAGGGGGTGGGTGGGGTAGTAAGGTTAAAATTGGAAATTTTCACAAAGCTTCAATAACCATTCAGTCTAACTAGTTCATATTTGATATAAATTATCCTTACATCAGCAAGGATTGAAGATTCTGCATATCAAGGGGCTTGGATATATTGTGGCCCTGTAATGTTTTTTACTTTTACATAGGAATATTATAGGGAAAACTGAATATTTTCATTTTCACATCCATGTGTACAAAAAAAACTTCTTTTTAAAATCTACAGCATTTCTGCTCATAACAAATCTCTAAGAGTGGGTGATTGAAGTTCTGACAAATCAAGAGGCTGACTTTTATAAGGGTTCTGTACAGGGACTATATTTGTTTAACAGATGAATGTTATGCGAATTTAAAATATTTCCATTTCATTGCAATTAAGTTTTTGTTCAGTATAGGTGTGATGGGGGTATTTATCCATAAGTTGTTAAGACGACTTCCAAAAGAGGGTAAATATTGTGAAATTTCAAAAAGTGCTATGGCCACTATGAGTCAGTAGAGCGTCCTCAGGCCTCTTTTTTAAAAAAAAAATTGTAATAAATTTTAAGTTTTTATTTGTTTTTTTATGGAAAAAAAGGGTCATGATGGTATGAAAATTAGGGGGCAGGCAGGGATGATAATCAAGCAATTAATTTATTATGGCCTTTACAAAATTACTTTGGATACTTTACTTTGTAACACTACATGTACATACTAGTATGTGGGCTTTACTTATCTATCTTTCTATTATGTCCAAAATTTCAACTGAAAATAAGCAAGTAATCAAAATTAGAAAGTTTTAGCAGTGTTGTTGTTTTGTTTATCTTTCAGGTGAAGTGTGTAGATTGTCTCCAAGAAGCCCTGCTCATCATGAACTAGCATTTCACGGCTCTGCTCACAGGTAAATGCTTGTAGTACTACATATTATACGAGATTGATTTATTTCCAGACATGTTTTTACAAAATGTTTACGCGATCCCCATTAGGTAGACTTTGGACAGAGCTGTTTTTCATTTAGCAAAGTAGGATCAAATTGAAAATGACATTTCAACATCCTGAAAATATGTAAAAATGAGAAGATGTCCATCTGGACACATTTATGTTTTCTAAATAGAGCATTAAGACTGCATTAACAAGACAAAATGTAATTTGTGATACATTAAGAGTTTCATTTCCATCTAGTCTGTAAAGTTTAACACTGTACCTTCCCAGAAAATGAAGCAAAATATTTTATATTCATTGTTTGTCAACTATTCTCATTTGACAGATAAAATGACAAATCAATTGTCAAATCAATAGTAAAACACAAAAAGCGTTTCATTATATGAATATATTATTTCAACAAATTTAAACATGTAAACATTAAAGTTGCTCTGTGTAATTATTTGGCTGGTCAATATTACCAGTTAATATTAAAAATCTTCTAACAGATCGGTAAGGGGAAATTTAACATATACATGTATACTTAAATTAAGGTATAATATTAATAAATAATACAAAATCTGCACTTGGGTCCGGTTATAGCACGGTTGCTGGGATCCGTGGAATGAAACCGCCATATACAGCATTATAAATATCCCAAGGTACACTGCATTACACTGTTTGGCAATACTATATCTGGTCGAAATACCGTAAACAAACACATATGACAATGTGTGTTAAATATGACAGACCATTGTTTGTCAGCTTTAATCAATTAAAAGAGATATTGTTTATAACAATAAGAAGTTGTTATGTCAGTCTGAATTAGCAAAGTGTTATTGTTGCAGGTTTTTTTTTTAGAAAAATGGGGAAGGGGCCCACCTTTTTTTTTAGGGAAAAAAATTACACATGTTGGTCAGAATGTGGGTTGTTTTTTATGTACAACAGTAGAAATGGTTAATGGTTTAATAAAATACTGGTCATATAATGACAAACATCTTCCTCCATTTAAAACTTCAATATATAAAAACCTAAAAAAACAACATTTATTATCATATTTTGTCGTTATTCTTTAACCAATTTGTCTCCGCACATTGCCCTATATCAAGGGACTATAGAAGAATCTCTAATTCCTTATCTGTGTACACTTCTCATCATCCCTATAATATTCTGATTCTTCATAGCAATTATCATTGCATAAGTTGAAATAATTGCTCACACATCAATTGTCTCTCTTTTGTTATGGTAGATTCGTCGGGAATATAAAGAAATAGTTCATAAATTAATTAGATCTAACAACCAGTTTTATTTAGCTTTATAGTATTAGGGGTGTAGCTTCCTATAGGCATGTATCTGCACTTTTTTCCTTGTACAATAACAATAGAGGTAGTTTTTTGCTGTTTTGTTTTTTTCGCAATTTGTCGCAAATTTGGTTGTTTCCGGCATCATTTTAACTGTCTATGGATTTAAGCCATATTAAATTATTCAAACTGGAAACTATTGCAAACCGGGCTGAAGGAAATAACCTGTTCTGATTAGTTGCAAAAAGCCAATACCCTGGCAATTCGAAGAATAAGAGTATCCCTCTTGGTGTTATCTATTTTAAGACCCGAAATTTCCAGAAATTGGTCTCTTGCAATATTAATAGTCTGATCGGTCTATACGTTTGAATAACATTAGTAGCCCCCCCCAAAAAAACGTTATAACCTGGGTCTCGGACTATATATCTATTTTTCGCAGACTGAATTCTTCCTTCCTTTACCGGAAAGGTATTTTTTTAGCGAAAGGGGAAAATGACAGGCGAGGCGAATTTGTAGTCTGAGGGGAAACAAATCAGCAAGGGGAAGACGCCATTAAGCGGCGTCTGCTATAGAAAGGAAAAAAAACCTGTGATGCACAAATACATGGTCACGGTTTGGAAAAATGTGACAAGTTACCAAACACGATTTATTTACAGTAGAACTTCGATGGCTCAAACTCGACAGGACTGGGCATAATAGTTCGAGTTAAGGGTTGTTCGAGCCAAGTATTGTTCATCATACCAAGCATGTACATGTATATTCATCGGAATAAGAGTTCGTTCCGGACCAGATAAGTGTTCGAGCTATATATGGTGTTCGAGCCAACGAAGTTCTACTGTAGTTGAGATTTTCGATCAATTCATCAAGTATTATACTGCAGGTTTTTAATAAATCTGGGTGAAAATATCAAAAGAAAAATCGTGTTATAACGAGTTATGCATTTTTTGGACAGCGTTATACGTGACCGAGTGTACTTCATTGCAGTATTAATTTGAATGTACTTTGTTAGATATTGAGATGATTGATGTAGTGATCAATGTGATTGTCACATATGAAATTATAATATGTTATAAAATAATGGTTGTGCTAATTGAACTGTACAATAATCATTTTAGCCCATCTTGCTCTGCCAAGACGACATCTCCGTTGATTAGCTCCCCTTGCCATTCTCCCGAATCATCGCTGGATTCTCCCTCGGACAGTAGACCTATGTCACCAGTTACACGAGACGCAGACATGAGCAGTAATTTATCAACTCTCCTCAAGTCCAATAATCTACACATGTTTATAGATACTCTGGCGGGATTCACTGTAGATCAGGTATGCTCATTCCATTTTTATTGTTTTAACGACACCTTTTTCCCAATAAACAATTGTTTAGTTCAGTGATATAGAGGAATAAAAAGCTTGCATCTCCTGATTAAATGTTGATAAAATAGCACATCAAGGATTCATTTATTTTGCAAATTAATCATTCAGATTTCATAGGCAACTGATTTCTTATACATAAAATGTAAGTTGCATGTGAGCTCGGATGTTTTATAATGTTTTAATCATGCAAAACATAGCAGTATAAAGTGAAATTTTAAGTAATTTAATTGTTATCTTATTTGCATTAAACTATACAATTTTGTACTTCAACAATTTTAAACACAAATTGCTGGGAATGGTCTTACTTTGTAGAGAATCTTTATTTGTATTTGTAGTATTGGACTCATGGGTTGGATTTCAGTGTAAAACTAATGTGTTTTATGTATAATACAGCAAACTTTCAATAAGTAGTACTATAAGACAAAAGAGCATTGGTTTGACTTTTTTATGCCCTTGCTATGTGAAGAATGTTGAAGGGGCATTACCTGTTACCCCTGTTAATTGGTTTCCAATGAATAAGTTCAGAAAGTGTCTACATGTATAGTCAACCTTGTGTAAATGGCCACCTCTATCGAGGAGCCACTTGTCTTAGGCAGCCACATTTTCTATATCCCATTTCTATTGTTTCCGAGCATATTCCATATTGATTAATTCTGTTTCTTTTTTCAAAAAAAGTTTACTTCTATCCCCGCCCGGCAACAGTCTCCGTGATGATTGATTTATGACATTGTGTCTCATTATCATTCGTATCTCACCACTGATTCAAGTGGGAAAGTTATCAGTTACTTGTGGAGATGGGGTGTGCTCGAGTACTGGTTAATCTCAGGAAACAGTGGTAAGGTTAACTGATCGTCTATTAGTCCTCGATGGCATAAAAATGATGCTAAATATTCAATCAATCAATCCTTTTTCAATAAAAGTTTACTTCTATCTTTATAGTTATATCAGATGAGATGCGAGGACATAGAGAAGAAAGGAATATCAAAGGAGAGTGCAATACTAATCAAAACATTGGCAGACACAAAATTCAGGTAGATTACGTGTTTGTTTTTTTATGCCTCCCAACAAAAGATTTTTGGGTGGCATATAGTAATCGCAGCATCCGTCCGTCCGTCCTTCTGGGCGGACAAATGGGTATTTAAGTGTCTAGGGTTTAGGGTTAGTAATTTTTATGGACAGTTGAAAAGCTATTGAAAAAATATTAAGTGGCTGTTCTAGACACTTAAAAAACAGCTCTTAGGTGGCTTTTTTTCTCTTACGTGGCTAAAATTTAGCCACACAAGTAATACGATTGACGCAAAGAAGCCACTCAAATACCCATTTGTAAGAACATCCTTCTTTCCGTCCGGGATTTTGTTGAGTTTGTTTGACAACACTTTGAGTTTGTGTGAGATTTCGTTTCCGGGCTGTAACTTTGTCATGCATAAATGGATTTTGTTGATACTTGCTACAAATGATCAACATAACATGACGATGTGTCTCGAGTAAGACCCACACCCGTACCTCAAAGGTCAAGGTCACAATTTGACTTTGTCTGACAACACTTTCAGTCTGTTTGAGATTTCGTGTCTGGCCTGTAACTTTGTCATGCATAGATGGATTTTGTTAATACTAGCTTCAAATGACCGACATAACATGACGATGTGTTGCGCATTACACCCACAATCCCACTTCAAAGGTCAAGGTCACAATTAACTTTGGTTGATGACACTTTCAGTCTGATTGAGATTTCGTGTCTGGTTTGAAACTTTGTCACCTATGGATAAATTTCAAAAACGCTTGGCACAATTCATCAGCATGACATTACAAAGTGTCACATGTAAGACCCACATGCGTACCTCAAAGGTCAAGGTCACACTTTCAGTTTGTTTGACAACACCTTCAGTCTGTGTGAAATTTCTTGTCCGATCTATAACTTTGTCATCTATGGATATATTTTCAAAACACTAGGCTCAGTTGATAAACATGACATATAATTAAGTGTCGCATGTAAGACCCAGAACCTTTCCTCAAAGGTCAAGGTCACACTTTCAATTTGTTTGATATTGCGTGTCTTGTCTGTGACTGTCTTTAACTTGGCTCAATTTATCATGATGACATGACGACGTGTCATAAGAAAAACCTAGACACTGTCACACTTTGAATATGTATGACAACACTTTGAATCTGTTTGAAATTTCACGTCTGTCTTATAACTTTATCATGCATGGATGGATTTCAAAAACACCTGGTTCAATGTATCAATTGATCAACAATTGATCTGTAACTTACATTTAGGGATTTTAAAATAGCTTTACACAAATGATCAGCATGTCATGATAATGTTTCACCTTCATTTAACTGTTGAAATACCCAGACCATTACATCAGATGTCAAAATCAAGGTTACACAAAGGTCAAGGTCATGCTTAAATGTAAAAACAACATGGAATTGCATGTCTAGTCTGAAACATTAGTCCATTACCTTTGATATTCATATATACATGGCTACCTATTATATCATATATTGTTATTTTTTACAGACCATTTGGGGGGCATGTGGCACTTAACAGTGACATTTCTTGTTCTACATGTGTCAAAATGGTAAACTATATTAAGCTAGAAAACCTATATACTTAAGAGTTAGATTTTAATGGTTTATTCTGGAACACTTTGATGTAGTTTTTATACATGTATGAAGAAATTAAGGTAGTCACAGCCACCAGTCTATAGATAGAAAGACAAAAAAAGTATGTATTTATCTGTAGGGATATTGTTATGAAATGTAAAAAAATTAGCAAATTTATTTTGTTAAGAAATTTCATAATTAATAAAATACTTGACATCAAATAATCTCTTTAGACGTTCAATGTTTTGTAATTTGTTTTTTACAGAGAAAAAATTCAACCACCTCTTTCCAATGGTCTGATAGAGCCGTCATCTGCTCTTCTCTGGTCACATCACCCACCACCTGCCTATACGATACCACCTCAGAATGTAGCATTCCATCCACATCTGCCACCACCACTGTACCAGCAAGTCTTCAGTTATCCATCATACCAAAACAACACGAGTGCTGGTGTGCGGGAAACGTCGCCCATCAACAATCCAAGCATACATGACAGGTCTCCCTGCAACTCGGAGAATTCTAGTCCAGTTCTGAGTCCTTACCTACCAACAGAATCAAACCTGAAACCACACCTACCTCCGCCCCAAACAGACAGTTCCTCAGATGATGGTGAGAGAAGTAGTATTTTAAAAGAAGTTGAGATAATGATACAATATGAGAAATATTACTCAGCTCTGTTAAATGGCCTTTTTGAACATATTTAATTGATTGATTGAATGTGTTATGTCATTTTATGCCATCAAGAGCTAACAGATGATCATATAACCTAACCACTCGCCTTGGGATCCCAGAAGGTTAACTAGTACTCACTCGCATCTATCTCCTTTCCCACTTGAATCAGTGGTGAGAGAGGAATGATAATGAGAAACTTGTGATATATCAATCATCATGGACACTGACATGGGCGGGAATTATAACTGACCTTGCATACATGTATGTTTAAATGAAAAACTGTGAATAAAATGCCCATATACCCTCTTTGGCTTACAATTTTTAAGATTTAACGATAGCCATGTAAAACATGCTGTAAGTTATGACAAAAAAAATGTTTTTGCAAGGTTATTAAATCCTAAGGATTCATTCCAAGGATCTGAAGTTATGATGCCTTTGATGATATAAATACAATGATGATAGAAAATAGATATAGATGTATGTCTTCAATTTCATTATTCTTTAATCTGTCCCTGACAGCACAAAAACTGATTTCTGAAGTATTGTTTCGTAGACGAGAAAGCTATCTATTGGATGAAATTAAGTGGGTGTGAAGTGAATGTAAATATTTGTTTTCCATTCATTTTGTAACAGAAGTCATATATTCTATAACTGTTCAGTTTTTATGTAAATAAAAAATGCAGATATTTTCAATTTAAGTTATAATGGTTGAAACTAGTGACAATTGATTAAGTACAAAGTTTCAGATTGTTATATTTGGAGATTCATATTTACATAAGTACGTCCCATGTGCCCATTTATAAACAACAACTTGATACTGTAATATTGATTTTTAGCTCTACTGGCCAAAGGCCATTTAGGCTTATGTCATGGTAACCTGTTGACCTTTTTCTTGTAGACACGATAGCACCTTCATTTTTCATTGAATCGTAACTAAACTTCCACAGCAGTTTTATAACCACAAGATCTTGGGCAAGTTCTTGAAGTAGCATGTTTCAACCACAAATGCCTCCACCACATTTTAAGTGATACTTTCAAAAACATTTTTTCTGAAATGTTAAGGCCTTAACCCAAGATATTTTATATACAGCATGGAGATTTCCTAAAAGATTTGTTGAAGTCAGGTCCTTGGGGTCAAATATGGGGCCGCCACAGGGGTTACTGCTTTACATATAGTTATATAAGGAAAATGTTGTAGACGCAATAGCACCTTACTTGTTAAAAAGTTACAGTGCTAAATGTTACCTCCCCTTTTCATTAAATGTCTGCAAACGATGCATTTTCACACTAATTCAATAATAAAAAAAGTTCCAATGCGGAGAATTGTTTCATTCTTCCTCATAAAATGGCCTAAAATGGTGAACATTATCTGTTGTTATCGGTTAGGTCGCATGAGCAACTGAACCCTATATAAGGGCCAGTTAAGAAATTGACTCTGGGCGCTGCCATATTGAAACGTCATGAGCATGTGTTAAAGACACGGCATTCGATATAAGGAGGTCGCCACTGCTTTTCAAAACAGTGCATTATAGGAATGAACAAACCATGATACTAAAACCCGGCCATATGTACCGGCTGGCTCAACTGCCCCATTTCAACTTTGTTACCACCCCAAAGACCCTCACCCCTATCCTATAATTACCATTGGCCCCTTTTGATCATTGTCTCTCCTTCATTTAGTGCTTCTGTACGTCACGATATTGATTGGCCTTGAAACTTCATTTTCATGTCTTCATAGTTGATGAAACCATGACAGGCATTTCAAGCACCGACATAAGAATCTCATTCCATCTATAACCTGAGCCTCTGTTGAGCATTCTTGAAATGCATAAAGTTTCTTATTTTCATAATTCATGTAACAATTTTTTGTTTAAAAGAAAACACAGAACATGTATAAATGTATTTTTAACATTTACTTATTTCATCCCCTGTCAAGTAGCATAAAGGGAATGTAAGAATACTGTTCAAATCCCCGCCCGGCAACAGTCTCTAGGATGATAGATATATGACATTGTGTCTTTTTATCATTCTCTCACCTCTGATTCAAGTGGGAAAGTTATCAGTTACTTGCGGAAATGCGGTATGCTCGAGTCCTGGTTAATCCCTGGAAATAGTGGTTAGTTGATCGTCTGTTAGCCCTGGATGGCATAAAAATGACGCTAAATATCAGTCGATCACCTTTTATAGTTGTTTATCTCTAGAAATCATAAAGTAACTTATTATTTTTATGTGTACATAGATATTGATCAATAATTTATGACAAAACATAATTTAACCTTATACACAATAGTTTTGTTTTGATGTCAAATGATATTGGACTTTTCTTGTTTAATCCATGTGTCTTGTTTGTTTCAACTGGTCTTATTCTTCCACATTTACAGTTTATGTATAACAATGACCCATAACCTGTGTATAGTGTCTTCCATAATGTCCTTCAATACCAAATGTTAACATGCATCAGGTCAACTAAATGTCAAAAGTCAAGATTTATTCTTCCTTGTCTCCATCTCGGTATGAATAATATTGTTTCAGGTAAATTTATTATGTATACAGCGCTTTGGAACAAATTCAGGAATGATTCATTTTCAAAAATGAGGTATCCGAAATAAAACCACTACTAGTATTGATGATATTTTTGTAGTTGTTCTTCGACTTCATTATGTACAAGCGCTTAAGGTGGTTTAGAATGAAAACAATATACTCTTCCATGCTTGTCAGTCGCTTCCTTGACAAAAACCTGTCTAATTTACATTCCTGACATCTCAAAATGTGACTCGACTTTTAATTTACCAAACGGCGAAATTAAACTCCCAAACTGAAAGTAATGGAAAGGAACTATGCACAAGAACAACCCGCAGAAATGTCTTTAAGTCGGGGCCCTTGGTGTCAAATTTGGGGCTGCCACAGGGGTCACTGTTTTACATAGAGTTATATAGGGATAGCACCTTCATTTCTCATTGAATCTTAACCAGTCATATCACGACAGATATCACACAAGTTCTTGAACCAGTGTGATTCAACCACAAATGCCCCCGCCACAGGGCTTATCAGCACAATTTAATTTAAGCAAAACTCTAAAAACATTTTCACTGAAAGTTCAAGGCCTAGACCTTAGATATTTTGTGTGTAACATTGCATGGTTGTCTCCTAAAGATTTGTTGAAGAGATACTTACAAAAAAACATTTCCTCTGAAATGTTCATGTGTCCATTTGTTGCCAGTAGAGCTATTCAGGCCGTCTTGAGTCTCTTGTTGTACAAAGTCTTGATATCAGTTGTCACATTTTAAGCTGTACATATTTAAGTTCTTGATACAGGAGTGCATGTATATTATTATTCAGCTTTTATTTTCCATTCAAGTATTATCAGAAAAGCTACACATGTCTCATAACATTGCAGACAAGCACCCAGGTCAAGGTCAACATAAGGTGAATGGAAAATGGAAAGGTCATTCTGCCCCTACCTCAGTCAGCTCTTGTCGACAGGAACATAATGAGGATGCAAAAGATGATTCCAATTCAAACTGTGGTACACCCCCGCTCAGTATGGACAAGTCTGATGTGAATATTCTGTCTGGTAACTATGGCAACGGATATGCCTCGGATCCAACTTACAATGCTCCACGTCCCCAGCTAGTTCACCAATCATACAAGGCCCAGCCAGCTCATACACACACAGGATTACCTCCAAAGTTTGTTATCAACATGCCAGATAACCGGCACAGTGCTCCCCCGTTTATTCCATATGTTCCGCAACCTTTACGTGATGTAACCATGACGACCACGACTGGTAACTCTGGTTACAGTATGTCTGCCATGGAAGCAGGACAGAGACTTATGTATTTTCCGAATGGATCTGCAATTTTGAACCGATCTCATTTTAACATGAGCAACCCGAGGCCAGTATTAACGAACGGAGGCATGACCTCCAACCCTCCTGTAAATCCATCTAACATGCAGCCTGCCATAAATGGTAATGGTAGCAATAAGGCCTATCCTGGTGCCCCTGGCATTGTTCCTCAGGTCCCACCTCCTCCCGCTAGTCCAGGGACAGGAACTTCAAAATCCAACCTAACTTTAAATGGCAATGATAATAATGTACAAAATCAACCTCAGTCAAATGTTGAACTGTGTGCTAGTCATAGGTCACCAGCCATTTCGCAAACTTCAACAGCGGGCAGCTCCTCGGTGACATACACACCTGCCAGTCAGAGTGTTTCCTCCACTTCACGTGCCTTGTGCACATCTTGTGGATGCACGGGCCATCATCAAGCCCAAGGGCCAGCAATGTTCCCCTACCTGCCGCATCAGCTGCCCCAGAACATGTGGCATTCCCCCTATTCCAATGGACTTGTCACGATGCCAATGCAGCCTATGTACTTGCAACAATCTCCGTATCATAATGGATTCCACCACGAATTGCTCTACAATCATCCCCATGGACTGGCAAATGCAGCCAATCACGGACTGGGAACTAATGTGCCAAGTTTGATGTATGGATATAACTACTGTAATAATCACAGTACAAATGGAGGATATATGAAGAAACCAAAAAAAATGAACTGTCACAATTGTGGATCATCGAAACACATTGCTTCTGACTGTACAAAAGTATCCATGGAAGCCATGTCTGGTAAGTGATGAATAAACATGTATATATTTGCATTACAGCCAACTTTCACTACTTTTTATTCAAAGGACGAGGTTTACGGACCCCGCAGATGTGAAAGAAAGGGCAAAATTTGGGGTAAATGAGCATTTTCCTTAATTTTATCTGTCGTTCTATGAATAGAAAAACATGAAATAGAAATATAATATACATATTTTAAAAGAATAAATTATATTTGATACAAATACACCAAGGTTTGCTGAAAAATAAGTATTTAAAACAAATGCATTTTACATGGCCGTTATCTGGGCCTCCTGAACATATTCCTTTAAAGGACAAATGAAATGTAGAACAAATAATTGCAATTCAATTCAGTTTTATTGGCAAACTTTTAGTATGCAATTGGCTATTAACAATATATTTAAACATTTGTATTTAAGGTCCTCAGTGACCGAGTGATCTAAGATGCCTTCTCAAGATCACTTACCTCTCACCGCTAAGGTCGTAGGTTCGAGTCGCTCTCGCTCTAAAAACTTTATGTGAGAAAATTTTCCAGTTACTTGCAAGTAAAATTGCATATGCCATATGTAACCTGAAGTGTGTTCATATAGAAATTTAGTCAAATTAAAAATCTGTTTTCTTTTATATGTATGAATAAAATGGTACTGTTAACAAATGGATGAGATGTGGACCATGCACGTCAGCTTCACCTCCTGTAGATTATATTTAAATAATGGATTGTTTTATATTTTATTTAATTTCAAATCTGTTCTTTAATATTTGTACATTATTTTCTTATGGCCACTTACCTGTCACCGCTGTCAGTTTTGGAATCGAGTCTAGTTTGTGAGAAAGTTAGTCAATTACATGCAGAAGGATGGTGGTTCTACTCAGATTTATTCCAAGGCCATCTCATTATCTTTTTAAGAACCAGGTTAAAGTCAGTCGAAATTTTTATTTACCCTCACACTTAGCTCCAGGCTTTTTGGCGAGCAGTATAAGGTGATTATTTAGCCACTGGACAGCTCTGGCAGATTTGCGACTTTCCTGGTGCTACACCACTGGCTGGAACTTAAGATTATATAGTCTGAAAGATAATATTGTCCATATCAATTAGGTTGATTCGTTGGTTCTAGTTGAGTTGGTTACATGATGATGATGATTTAGGAGGCTAAAGCGACTGGCTACTGGTAGTTATTTCCCTGTCGATTGTGTATCTGTGTGCTTCGGTGGTTAGGTGGTAAGTTGCTGTTGATGTTACATAGTCTACTATCCATGGTTATAAGCTGAATGGCACCAACCATGTGTAGTAGAGGCGACCGTGACCCACTTAGAAGGCTGGAGCGGAGGTGCTTAGGTTCGTCCTGTTCGGCAGCCTGAAGAGTGTTTTAAGTAAAATAAAAATTGTTTGGAATTTAACACAAAACAAATCTAAAAATTTGGGATAAAAGGTATGAGCAAGATTAGTGTCAAAGTTCAGTGGCATCAATGACATGCCAATTACAAAATTAATTCCACACCTTTGTTCTGTCCTGGTGTCGGATTATAACACTGTTGAGAACGTGTTATTGTTTAACGGTAGTAAATGGTAAATACTAATTGATTGAACACGTATTTAATTATGTTTTTTATTATTTATTGAACATGAGTAAAGACTGAATTGCATTGGCTATAAATCAATATATATATATATGTATGTGCTGGATCAATGGTGCATTGAAGATAACACATCAAAGGTTACTGCGTATCGGACAAATCAGATTATCAAAGGATATCAGAATAAAACATGCGTTTCCGGTTTCACTTCTTGAGCGTTGCGAAATCAACATTTTGCGAATAAATGAAATGGGCAAATCATTAAATAAGTTCACGCAAGTTATAAGTGTTTTACAGTATGAAAATCAATACATCTGTCTTGCAGGTCAAATGATGTACTCATACAAGCCAAAAAATGATTCTGATTGAAGCATAAACACAGCCAAGTGGTCGGTGTCTTGAGAAGTTGATCAGAGAACAAAGACGGTCCTTTACAGTCACCAACTACATGTACACTTGACTGCTCTTATGCTTGGAATAATGAAAACAGCTCCACAAGGGAAAACATATTGAAGGGAATTATATGGTCAAAATATTGTCTAGTAGTATTTGTATAATTAAATTATCACTAACGGTTTATCATAAGATGTATTGTTAGAAATATATTGTGTTGAGAAAACAAAATCTACTAATTATTAAAAATAACCATTTTTTCATCTTTTTAGTTTTGTAGAGCAGCTCTGAATACATGCCTTTATTATGGTACATGTCTTGAATATTTTAAATGCTCTTTCCAATAGAGGAAATTTAAAAGAAAAAAAGCCATTATTATTTTACTGAAAAATATTCTTTTGCTGAATCTTGTTTTTAATTTGATATCAGTTGTAAATAAATAAAACTCATGATTTACCAGGATTGTTAATGTAACAACTACGATTGCTTCGAAACAGAAAGTCCTACTTATATATTTATAGCGTAACAATTAACTTAGTGTAATATCAAAAGTTTTGTTTTTTTTATCATGAAGTATATATATGCATCTGCCAAAAGTTGTTGTTTTTTTATCATGAAGTATATATGTTTATATATGCATCTGCCAAGATTTGAAGTCGTGAAGGTTGCAGTGCTCATAAATATTAACTTGTGTAAATAAAGGTGATTTTTATCATGGAACTAACAGTTTTAACATTCTCCATATTACATTGATTATGTGTATTTATTTCTCACTAAGTCATTGCTCTGTCTGCAATTGTATTTTTTTGTCAAGGAAAATTGTGTTCATTTTATCACTTGGTTATTTTTCACTCATTGTCTTTCCATTTGATTGGTCTTGCTCATTGTTTCCTGGGCAGCTACATCATCAAGTTTTGTAGATATATCTGAGGTGGCAGTAAAAAATTACCTATTTTATAACAACATCATAATGATAAAATCATAACAGTGTTCATTTATATACGCAACTTTTAATAAGACTGCTTGCTGCGACTGTTTGGATTCATTTTTGCTGATAGGTAAACAAAATTTTGAACAAAAATTATTTTTTATTTGACGCTTTTTGATGAATTGTAGAGATTTTTCTCATTTACTTATTTTGGTAATTTCATTATTTAAAAGTGAAAACGATTTGATTGCAAGCTAAATTTTACACAAGATTTTCAATCTCTACTACTTAAGCATGGCTTTATTGCTGTTTATATGTGTAGTGACCAATTTTAAGCCCTACTTGCCAACGTCCAGAAGGGCTAATGTGATGGAGCATTGTCCGTCAATTGTTGTCCGTCGTCTGTTGTATGTTAGCAGCACTTCTTTGAAACCACTTGACCAGTTAAACTCCAACTTCACTTGAATGTTTTTATTACATAGGAGACTATACTGAAGATTTTTTTTATTCAATCTCAAATTCAAGATGGCCACCATTACTAAAAATAGTCATAAACTTAAGAAATTTTCTCATGAACTGCCCAACAGAATT
Organism: Panopea generosa; assembly: GCA_029582155.1. Classification (NCBI taxonomy): domain Eukaryota; kingdom Metazoa; phylum Mollusca; class Bivalvia; order Adapedonta; family Hiatellidae; genus Panopea; species Panopea generosa. The sequence continues at coordinate 32,859,527 of CM055900.1, read as the reverse complement.
TGAAAATATGTATGTAGTAATGATAACCAACTATAGTTCTATTAGATTTGTACAAATGGTGTCCCTGGGGTTGAAAATGACGACATGATGGTTTAGCTAGGGGACACATGTCATTATAATAAACATTAATCCTTTTTTTTTAAACTGGAACTGATTTTACCTATATTTTCACAGAAGCATTGTTTGGTCAAGGAGATTCAGATTTATAAAAATGATTTGGTTCCACTGCCTAGAGGGTCCCAAAAAGAGTAAAAATTTGGAATTATAAAAATTGTTTTCTTAAGAACTTGTCAGTCAAAGTTGTTCATATTTGGCTTGATTTATTCTTATGTTTAGCAATTTGAATGAAGATAAGAATTAATTGGCTAATATTTATAGGTACCCTGTAAGGGGACTTAAAATTTTAGATAGGGATACTATGGAAAAACAGAATATTCTCATTTTTTCATCCATTAGGGCAAAATTATTATTTAATTCAAGTTCTGAAGCATCATCTATTCATAAAAAATAAGATTAGATCAATACAGAGATTTACCTTTCCATAAGGGGCCAGGGTGGGTCACAAAACTTCACTGGTTAAAATGTTCAAAATCCTCTTCTCAACCGGTTTGCAAAATCTGTACATACATGTATTTGATATAGATTAGATTTGCTTCAGCAAGGATTGAATTTCCAAAAGGGCCCAAAGGACAACAAAATGGTTGAAATTGTGAAATCCTCAATAACGTTTCTGTCAAACTTGTTCATGTATGATATGGGGCTAAAATATATTATAGGGACCCTGTAAGGAGACTTACTTTTTCATAGGAATGTTATTGGGAAAACTGATATTTTTCATTTTCGTATCCATGACACTGTGTACAAAATAAATTCTATTTAAAATCTAAAGCATTGCCTGCTCATAACAAATCCCTATAAGTTGGTGATTGAAGTTTTGACAAATCAAGGTACTGGGCTGTATAAGGGTCCTGTACAGGGACTATATTTTTGTTTTACAGATGAATGGTATGGGAATTTAAAGTATTTCCTTTTTATGGTAATTAACAGTTTGTTCAGTAAAGATGTGGTGGGAGTATTTATCCATTAGGGATTAAGACAAACCCCATATTTCAAAAAGTACTATGGTCACTATGAGCAAGTAGAGCGCCCTCAGATCCTCTTGGGCCTGTTGTTTTGGATGGAGATTTAAACCATACAATTGAATGGTTATGTGTTGTCTTCATAGCATGTCAAAATATCTAGGTATTTCTCACATATTTCATAGGGACATCCCCCATTTTGCTAGAGGAGATATTTTATCTTGCGGTAGAGTCGAGATAAAATTTACAAACTCATTAAACAGGTGCTATGAGTTATTTTCTGCAGTTTTTAAAAGATAGTAAATCATTGTATTATATAAAAAAAGCAAAATGTTTAGTAATGTACTGGTACAAGAAAAAGAATTTGTCACCAATATGAGGAGTGTTCAATAAGTAATGTTATATTGTTAATAAAATGCAAACAAATTCTATCTTGATAATTTTTAGTTCACATCTCCACTTGTGCAGCATGCATATATACAGCTCCGTATATGAGCATATTTAGCAGCTCTTTTTCCAACTGTAATTGACTGCAGTGTATACAACTGTATGTGGTCAGGACTTTGGTAAAAAATCTTTTGCAAATTGCACACTTTATTGGTATCATCGGATGCACAACAAATAATCTATTTGACTGAAATCTCAAAATTTACATGTCCATGGTTCATAACTTAAAGGACGAATAATATAACTTATTGAACATCCCGCGTATAAGAGTGAAATGATCAGATTTCAACCCATGATTTCCACAATTTGATAAGAACATTGACAGTGAAACCTCAGGTTGGAATAGCATATTGACCTAGTATTCATGAGAAATTCTTTTTGAACAGTCCTAAACGCACATGTACTCTAACTAGCCTGTCTGTTCTTTTTGATTCACCAGTTGTGAACAATCATAGATAAAACAAGATAAAATTTTCAGGAAGTTGCCTCAAACTAACTTATTACTAGTCATATAGTCATACCGCCGTCATGTTTTCATGAATCCAAATGTTTCTGTCTCATTTATACATGCATTTGTATACGCATGTAAGACTGTGTCATGAGTTAATGCAAGCAATGTTGTATTAGCATTGCGATATTTTACAGAAGTGAGTAAATGTGTCCATTTTGATGCATCCTAACATACATGTATTGGTGCAATGCTGAATTAAATTTTTATGTACATTGTATACCTTGTTATGAAGAAGAATATTTACATCAAATAAGTATGGTATTTTTAACGTTTGATGTTTAGAATTCAAAGACAATTGACCTTACATGGGCTGTCAATCAAACAAGTCAGTTTCCAATCAGCAACCAATATTGTTTCAAGGTCTTGCATTTTCCTTAGACAAGAGAATGGTCTGTAAATAAACACTACATTGTATTTATTTGGATAAACAATGCCACGTGGCCAGCGGGTGGAGCGAGTTTCTCTCGTGTCGGGATCAGTTTGGACTATCGTGCTGATACAGTTTGTTTCCATTGCTGATCATTTTTGTTTTCAACACTGGAGTCGTATATTTGTAGCTTGTTAAATCAATTTTTTTAATGCAGTGATCTTTTAATATTTAAAACAATGCTGTGTATTTGATAGTTAAGAGAGGGAAGGGTTGTGGTGAGTGCAATGGAGGCAGTGTAGTTGTAGTGACAGGTCTGTAAGGACCAAGATTATTTTACTTGTAGTTATTTATTTTCCCAATTGTCATTTATACATGTAACGTGATGTTAGTCAAAAAGTGTTGAAAATACAGGGCTACAAGTTTGTGATATATTTTTATGTTTAATGAGTTTTGATTCTCATTGTACATGTAAAATTATAAAAAAGAATTGAAGCATTTGTATATATATTTTGCTTTTATGTGCTCATTTTCATAATTATTTTCTGATTGTCTTTTTTCTGTTAAATACATTAGATGTAGAGTTCAAATAAAACAAGTGCAGTATTTGTATAAACTTGATTCTTTCTAAGAGATACAAATTATTTAATAGTTTAAGCTATATAATTTATTCAAAATTTACATGGTAAATATACATTTAATATTTATATTAGGTAACCAGTGGTAAAGGTCGAGATGAAAGCTATAATAGCTCACATGTATCTGTTATGAATAATATTATATAAAAAGCTATTAGATGGTGGCAACATGTTGTTTTTTTTTTATAAAGATTCCTGCATATGTTCTGACTAAATCGTATATTTTGTCAACCTACGGTATAAGAATGGTCGCTAGATAAATTATTTGCAAAGGTAAATGAATACGGTATATGATTTTTTTGTGATCGCCTGGTGTCTGTCGTCCTTCTTTAACTATTAGCTTCTAACAACTTCTCCACTGGAACCACTGGTCCATTTTTTATATAACTTCACAGAAATGTTCCTTGGGTGACCCTCTACCAAATTTGTTCAAGCCATCTTGATTTCGTCAAAAAACATGGCTGCCAGGGGGCGTGGCAAGTTTATTAGAAAAAAAATTAAAAAATCTTCTTGTCAGAAACTACTGGCTCGATTTTAAAATATTTTCACAGAAATGTTCCTTGGGTGACCCTTTACCAAGTTTGTTCAAGCTGTTGTGATTTGTTAAAAAACATGACCGCCACAGTGAGGTGCTAGTTTACTATATAGGCAGCTATAGTAAAAACTTCAGAAGCCTTCTTGTCAGAATCTACTGGCCTGATTTTGATGTAATTTCACTGACATTTACCATGGGTGAACGTCAACCAAGTTTGTTCTAGCCATTGCGATTCGTTGAAAAGCATAGTCGCCAGGAGGGGAGACTGGTTTTCTTTATATGGATATATAGTGAAAAATTTCTTTCAATATCTGATATCCAGATATCCGCACAACGATACTTTTGTTATCACACAACTCTTCTACGCATCTGTTACATCTTCAAAACAAATCAAAATTCTAACTACTCGCCCATCTTGTTTTTCTGGAATTTTGAGTGTACATGTTATATATAATTTACTTAAGTTGGGTGTCTCAAGGTCACTCAGGTGAGCGCTATAGAGCCATCTTGGCCCTCTTGTTTTGTTTTGTTTAAACCTAATTTTATAGATATGAGAAACCCTTTTTTGAGCACTATAAGGAAAACAGTGAACAAAAAATTATGCTTCAAGTCACAGGATTCAAACTTGCCCAAGCCACAGTCAGCAGGTATAATAGAATTGTCGAATATTATCTTAATTTCTGGGGAATGCAATAAAATTATAGAAGGGGCAGTATTATCGGGTAGGTAGGTAAAGGACAACTGAACAATATTTTATTTTAGGCCCCCAATAAATCAGACGTAGATTGTTAGTGGAGTACATGTAGCTGCCTGTCATCCCTGAGAGCTATCAATATACCTGTTTAATTTCTGTGGATGGAATATGAAAGTTCTAGGCTAGTTCTGTGTATGAAAGCACTTTTTCATGTAACCAGTTTTTGTTTTTATCCAGAAGTCGAGACTTTTTGCATGTAGAAAGTAATACTTTCAAAAATATTTTTTACCTTAAAATCTGTTAAAATATGTCACTTTTTTATTTGCCATTGAGCTGAATTAAAGATCAAAGTACAATCAACATTGACCTCATTTAAACAAAATGGCAATCCATATGAAGTGGGATTGCTAGTACAGACTTTTGGTGATGATTAAACATAATTTTAAGTGGTAATTTATGCAGGCTGATATTTTTGCAAATATTTTAAAAATTGCAGACATTACAACTTCACTGAATTAACAATTTATACAGAATTTAATATATATGCTCTACTTGGGTTGTGAAATGTGTAGGATGTTTTACTTGGGTTGTGAAATATCTAGGGCTTTGCTCCAATAGCACTGGAATAATTGGCTGTATGTGTGGATGCTGTTATGTATTTATTTGAGTGATAAAGTCTCTCTAGATTTGGATTTGTCGGGTCGTTATAATTAATCGCATAATAAATTAATACCTTGCTTCAAGAAAGAGAGGTTTTGATCAAGCACTTGTTTGAGGAGCATCCATCAGTTTTTATGATACCAGTACAAAGCATATATAGATAGTGTCTTGCTCAAAGAACGCAACACATGGCCCGATGATGGATCGAACTTGTGACTCTCCAATCCTGCTTCCAGTGTTCTACCACTGGACCGCTCTCTCCACATGTATTCCTTTGTCAACTTCAGGTGACTTTGATATTTTGCATACTAACACTTATGAGTTTCTATCAAGTTTGTTTAAGCAATAACCCCAGGGTTAAAATTGCCCATCCCAGAGACATGTCAGTTCAACATAAGGAAATTTACATTGAAAAATCTTCTCAAGTACCATCCAATCAAATTTGTCCATATTTAGTATAAGTGCTCCATATTACTAGGAGTTTCAAATTTGTACAAATAAAGGGGCTAGGGTTGATTGGGGCCCAGAAAGGGGACAATGATTTTTACATAGGAATACTATAGGAAAACAGCAAATTCTGTATTTCTGGTCTATTTTAGATTTTATTTCAATTATCTTCATGTCTGAAGCATTGCTTACACATAGCAGTTGAGACAGGGTCCTTTAAAGGGGATTTGATATAAATAAGGGACCAGCAGCAGCCAAACAAAAGATAAAATTGTGAAATTTAAAAGATCTTTTCTGAATGTGCAGGGCCTGGAGCTTTGATATTTTGCATGTAGTATTGTCAAATGAGTTTCTATCAAGTTAATTCAACCATGACCCCAGGTTTAAAATTGCCTGACTGGGGACATGTCAGTTTAATATAGGGAAATTGATATTAAAAAATCTTCTTAAGAATCTTCCCATCATATTTGTTCTTATTTGACTATGACTAGGAGTTTAAAATGTGTTCAAATAAAGGGGCTAGGATCGATTGGGGCCCAGTTAGGGTCCCAAAAACAATGAAATTGTGAAATTTCAAAGATCTCAAAAACTGATGAACCAAATGTGTTAATATTTGGTTTGAATGTTTCAAAGTTGTTAAAATAAAAGGGCTATCGTATACTGGGGTACTGTAAGGGGACTTTTTACATAGGAATATTATTTGAAAACAGATAAATCTGTTTTTCTCACATGTTTTACATATTATTTCAATTATTTTGAGATCTTGAACATTGTTTAGTCATAACAGTTGAGGTTGAGACTCGGGGATTTAATATCCATAAGGGGTCAGCAGAGGCCTTAATAGAGGTTAAATTGTGAATTTTCAAAAAAATCTTCTACTCAAGAACTGTCCACCAAAATTTGTTCATATTTGGTATAAATAATGCCTGTGAGTAGGCATTTCATGTTTGTTTAAATGAGGAGGCTAGGATCTATTGGGGTTCAAAAAGGGGACTTTAACTTTCACATTTGAATACTATGGAGAAACAGTGAATTCTATTTTATCAGTTGTTTTAGAAACTATTTTAATCATCTTGAGGTCTGGAGTATTGTTTAGTCACAACAGCTGTATGTAAGGAGTGCTTGATATTTGGGGCAAAGGTCCATCGAAGCCTAGTAGGGTGACTTTACATGGAAAAGCTATGAGAAATCAGATACCGGTAGTTCAGTTTTCTCATAGTTCTTCAAATGCTTCATTTATACAAAATTTGAAATTTTTGTCGAGCTTTGTAAAATATTTCAAGCAGTTATGTAAGTTTTACTACAAGGAATAACTTCTCTCTGTGTGCATGTGATGAATTTTGTTTTCCTATTGAGTTTTGTACATTTTGAACTATTTGTTTTTTAAAAAAAACAGGGCAAGTGTGACGTGTGAAAGAAATAGAAAATGTTATTTTATTTAATACTGTAATACAATGAAATGTTGTTTTATTTAATACTGTAATGCAATGAAATTGTATAGCAATATGATTTTTTTTAAAAGTAAGATGTACGATACATTGTTGAATTTTGTTCATTTTTGTCTGAAATGCATACAATACATGTTAGAAATGATTTTACTACTTAAAACTTTGATTATTGTGTCATAGTTAAAATAGTTTGTTAATTAAGACGACATGCAGAGGTTAAAACTGAGCATTAATGCAACTGAGTGTCTGCCTAAAAGTTCAAGGTCAAGGCATGTGGGCATATAGAGGCAATGTGTATATATATGCTGCATTGTTGATCTTGTCAAGACTGTTACTTCCAGAGGTATGGACCGATTTTCCAATAGATGAACAGAAGTGTTTAATATAACGTGAAGTGTTGCCTGAACATGTTGCAGTTAACACCTGGGTGGCTCCCTCAGAGGTCAAGGTCACATACGGAGGTTGTGCCTTCCATATACATACACTACATTATTGGTTGTTTCTTGCCTGTTACTCCCAAATGCATGGACAATTTTCATGTTTGTTGCCATTTATATGACTATATTTTTCAGAAATAAACCAAAAGCTAATAAAGTTTGTATGATTAATAAAAAAACAGGGGTTCCCTAGGGACTGTTTGTTGGAGAGATTAAATGCTCAGAAACACTCAAACGATATATGACAAAATCTTATTTCTAATCACACAGGCCATTTTACCACCGAAATATTAACTTTGTCTCCATTTTTTTTTTTTTCACATATTTACCTTATAACAAATTTATGTTCTAAGGCTTTTTTTCCCAATGCAAAGTTTACCATTAATTTTAATTTTAAATTTTCTTCATTTAAGCCAGTCCATTCAATTTAGAAATTTTTTAGACAAGATATGTAATGTTACCAAAGAATTTCTACCTCTTCACTTTGAACCACATGGACAGTGTATGAAGTTATAACGTGTTCTTCTCTTTATTATACATGTACTGCAGGGTTGCCATCATTAACATGGCCTTTTGCTATTTTGTTTTAAAATGTAACTAAACTAGATCAGTAGTGTACTTCTATATATTATCATCTTGATTTATTATTCCAAATACACAATATGTATGTACCGATATGTTAGATTAAAAAATTGTTAATTTTCAAACTGGCCTGTCAAATTTGTTTATTTTTTACATAAATTAATATTTTGTACTTGTTTATCTTATCTTGTTTGGGAAATAAGCCCAGAGTTACATGCAGACTGTCTGAAGTGTATTTCCAGGATAGAACCAGGTGCTAAGGTCCACTGGGGTCTCCTGTAAGGAGGGTTTGATTTATACAAACTATAAATACAATGAGAGAAGGAAAAATTATCCTTATCTCGTCTATTTCTGGAATGTTTTGGTTCCACTGAATTGTTTAGTCAATGATTTGGTCTATTAAATGTGCCTATATTGTTGAACCACTTGCTTGTCTGGGCTGTAACTTTCTCGTGTATAGAGGGATTTTGAAATATATGTCTGCTCAGTATCTTGTAAACCATCCAACAGATATTGAAATAACATGGTGCAGATCATGTTTACCACTTCCGAGCGCAAGACCCAGGTTCAAGCTGAAATGTCAAGGTCATACTCTGAGGTTTAACTCCGAGCATCTCATTATCATCATTAAATAAAATGTGAATGGTTTGGTATGTCATATCCACCATAATGTGACAAAATCGATATTTAAATTGGAGTGGTTAACTTGAAATGAAATCCCCATTCTAAAAATAGACATCACTTAAATACTGTTTGACAACCTTCGCATCTTCATTCAGACCTTCGAATATGAAACAGTTTTTACAAACCTGCAAAATGTATCAAATTGAAATCAAAATGGAATCATGTTTCTTATTTAATACATCACAAAATATGTTGCAATTTTAAGCAGGAAATATTTTTTTTCCAGTATATCATCCCTATATATATGCTCACTGACCCCATATTGCCAAAATGATATCTATTTAAACATACAAAAATAATATTGAAAAGGGATCTCCTAACTTGGCCTCATTCCCAGGTAATATTAAAATAGATTTCCCGCTTAAAATTTCAACATATTTTGTGATACATCATATGAGCACACTGTTTCTTTTTGATTTCGATTGATCCATTGTATTGGTTTACATATTGTAAAATTTTTCACTTTAGAAGGAGTTCGAATGGTAATGTGAAGGTTGTCAATCACTATCTTAGTGGTCTATTTTTAGATTGGCCCGTATTTCCATTAAAATATCATATTTGTCATTTTGATACCAAACTACCGGTATTGGGATTTTATTTATTTATGATATTGAGGTATCCATTTTAAAAATAATTTTATTTTTCAAGACATTTTTACTGTTTTTTCCTGATATACTCCATTGAATAAATGACATGTAAAGCAATTTCTTGTCAGCATTTTTGTCCGTTCATATTACAGACATTTTCTTCTAAAAATGTTTCTTTTATAGAAACATTGTATAATCATTTCTAAAAAACAACATTTATAAATCTGTTTTGTTTCAGTATTTGAATATTTCCATGAAGTTGCTAACAAGTGGTATGACTGTTTTCAAACTAAATCAAATATTTCAACACCTGTGTGACAGGAGGGTGCCACATGAGTGAGGAATAATCACATTAAGACATGTATGTTTTAAAGGGATAAGATTTGATAAATTCTCACTTGATATAATTTTAAAAAATTAGTTTACATATAGTAGAGTTTTATTCAGCATACATGTCATACAGTATATATATATATATGTATGTATGAATTGATCCAGTGTGAGAGTATAGGTTAAATATTCCAACTTTGCCATATGTCCCTTAAATAAACTTGATTATTGCTTTAACTGAAACTGGGCAGTGTCAGTTCCATATCTTATATACCCACACTAAATGCTGTTAATGAATTTATTTCATTGTTTACATTGCTTTTTGTTCATTGTACAGTGATCCTGAAATGTGCATTACTGTTTGTGTTCATGGTACTCCCAAAAATCCAAAATTTCTTCATTCATTTATCACTGCATTGGTTTACTGTCAGAGAATATATTTTTTCATTTATAAATTAATATGCTGCTCACCTCATAAATAATGCTGATATTGTTTTAAATAGTTTGCATATGGTAATTGCGGATATTGTATGGAAAAGAAGATCAGTTACAGCTTTGTAAGATCTTTTAAGATTTAAAATACATCTCTAAATGTGTATATTTTATATATTTTCTTTCCGGTGATTTTCCCTGATTTTTCTGTCTTCATGTTGTTACAAAATCCTAATTTTTCAAACATATTAACAAAAACATGCATGAAAATGTGTGTGATGTTTCTGTGTACAGAAACACAACCTGTCTTTATTGGTCTTCATTGAGAACTATTTATTATGTGCACTATAGCACTAATATAATTCAATAAAATTTTTCAAAACTTTCATCCATCAAAATTTTACTTTAAAATTTGACCACCAATATCATCTTTTTGTGATATTTCCGAAAAGTATTCAACTGATTTTGAAAAATTTAGTATTTTATGAACCACTGAAAACATTTATGTATGATGTATGTTTTTTCTCAATACAGTCAAACCTGTCTTAAGCAGCCAGTCAAGGGAAGGAGCGAAAGTGGCCTTTTAAGACAGGTTGTTGCTTAATGCAGGTTAATTTGCTCTTAAAGCATAGAAATGGGAAATAGCAAATGTGGCTGCTTAATACAAGTGGTTGCTTAATAGAGGTGACCACTTACACGGGTTTGACTACATTTTTCACAGAATAAAAAACATTCTGACTGAAACAAGCGCCCCAATAAAACTTTGATTAAATATCTACTTTAGCCAAGTAAACCCTGATGAAACTGGGCACAGGTTGCAAATGGTATAATAGTGTTGAACCTCCCATTATCTTGTACATACACTATTTTCATTTTATATGTGACTATTTTACGTTGCTGAAATAAGTTCTTGCATTTTCTTGCATTTACCAGTACTACCAAAAACGACTGCACAATGCAAATATTAAGGGCATTATAGACTTGTTCACAAAAGCCAACTGTTTGTATTCCCATAGCCAAATTTTATACCACTGTTTTTTTACTGTTACATGTACGTGTATTCAAGACTTTTTGTTAGATTAGCATGCAGTAAAATCTCAGGCAGTGGTCACAAACTATTTTTAAGCAATTACAAATATACAAATTAACTTCAACAGAAAAAAATAAATTATTAAATGATGGTTTGTTACGATGGCCTGAGATTAAAATAAGATTTAGTCAGTTTAACAAAACAATTATTTTCATATAAGTTGTAAATACAAGATAAAAAAGATACGAGTGATCAGAGAGCTAGTTGAATATCCAAAATACTACTGATTGAGGTTAAAGATAAGAGAGATGCATAAGAACATTCAATGGATAATCAAAATACATAAATAGCAAGTGGTTTCCTACATATCTTTAGTTATAATGAACAGATTTAAACCAAATTTGGCGTGTGACTTCACATTCAGGTAATACAGGTCATTCCGGTCTGATGATTTTAGATGTAGTTACGACCCCTTTTGGACTAAAATTATTGACAAATGTCAAGAAATTGGTTTCCGCTTGATATCTCTTGAAGGATTGGATGGATTTGATTCATATTTGGTAGAAAGATGAAGAAATTTGTGTCCACTCATTCATGCTGGATAATTAATTGCCTCTGAGCAATAAAGAATGTAATAGAATAAATGAGTAGAACAAAATATAATTGTCAGGGTGCCTCGTGCTGGATACCACACTGTTGAGGCAACTTCTGTGACAAAATATGGGTCTACAGTGTACACAATAAAACCATGTTGAAGGAAAAAGGAAGAGTAGGCTGAAGATAGTAAAGTTATGTGACACCTTGCATAATATCACCACAAACATGACTGTTCTATAAATGTTGATGGCATTAAAAAATCCAGAGTGAAAACTCTGTCAAACCTGTGTAAGTGGTCACCTCTATTGGGCAACCAATTGTCTTGAGCAGCCACAATTGCTATGCTTTCAGTGCAAATAAATGTTGTATTAAGCAACAACCTGTCATAAAATGCACCTTATACTCCTTCCTTTGACTGGCTGACTAAGACAAGTTGGACTGTATATGTAGTAATTTTTATCTCTACTTTGTCATGGTAAATTGTTTGTCGTCTCTCCACCATCCATCTGTTAACCCTTTTTTTATAGACGCGATAGCACTTTCATTTTTATGCTCCCTCAAAGGCGGGCGCATATAGTAGCCGCTTCGTTCGTGTGTGCGTCCGTCCCAAAGTTCTTGTCTGGGCTATTTCTATACCTCTGGTTGGAATTTTATTGAACTTGCCAAGATGCATCATTACCAAGTGCAGATGCGCATATTGTCTGTGTTCTGGTTTGATGTTTTTTTTCATGGAGTTATGGCCCCTTAATAGAGTATGTTACCAAATTCTTGTCGGTGCTATTTCTCTACCTCAAGTTGGAATTTTATGAAACTTGCTAGGATGCATCATTACTAAGTGCAGATGCGCATATTGTCTTTGTGTTCTGGTTCGATGATTTTTCACGGTGTTATGGCCCTTTATTCTGTCTGTGACCAAATTCTTGTCCCCGCTATTTCTCTACAACCCCATGTTGGAATTTTATGAAACTTGCTAGGATGCATCACTTCCAAGTGGAGATGTGCATATTGACTTTGTGTTCCCGTTCAATGATTTTTCATGGCGTTATGGCCCTTTAATTGAGTCTTGACCAAATTTTTGACCGCGTTATTTCTCTACCTCGGGTTAGAATTTTATGAAACTTGCTAGGGTGCATCATTACCAAGTGCAGATGCACATATTGTCTTTGTGTTCCGGTTCGGTAATTTTAACAGAGTTATGGCCCTAGATCTTAGATATTTTAAGTGTAGCATTGCATGGCAATCGCTCAAAAGTTTTGTTGAAGAGGAACTTGCAAAAAACATTTCCTCTGAAATGTTCATCTGTCCGTTTGTTGCCAATAGAGTGACTTATTTCCTCTGGGCCTCTTTAAAATAATGTTTTGTTTAAAAATATAAAAAAGAAACTTTAATATACTAGCAGACGAGGTCACAGTTGTTGTGCACATATTTTAAGACTGCTATCTGTTTTGAGAGACTGTATTGTGTCAAACTTGTAGTATTACAGGCAATTAAAATGTTGATATTGTCATTTTATGACCAATCCTTTGTTTTGAGCGGAATGAATGTAAAGTGACACAAAAGTCTATATGTTGCCTAGATAATCGTAACTACTGACCTTATCTGATAAGACCCGACATTGCTTGAATATTAGTTGAAATAACAATGATGGAAATTGTTTTAGTCAAGAGGGTAAATTTCAGTTAACATTGTCCTATTTATATCATTAAAAATAGAATGGTCTGAAACAAAGAAGGAAAAGTCTGTTTGAGTTGTACGTGTTTTGACACAATCCTGTTTATATTATATACTTGTTTCTGTATGTAAGATTGGAATTCAGAAATGATATCATCGTTTATGATTTACACAAATAATGAATGGCAAGAATATAGGTGCAGCTGTTTTCAGCTATTTCGTAATAGCTGATTGTGCAATAAAAGTATATGTATTGATAAAATTGTAAAAATTATAGTGTCCAGTTTAAATTTGTACTATGTTTTACTAACTTCTGTGCAAAGCATTTAAATTTTTTGTGACAGAAGAGATGGGTGGGTTATTAAATGTTTTATAAAAACTAATTACTTGTGCCTCAATATAACCTAGCAGAATTGCAATCTTTTTTATCTACCAAAATGGTTGTTATTTTAGTTGTTTTTCTTAAAACTGGTTTTAGTACCCGCCAATAAAATTTACTGGTCATAAATTGTGAAGTAGCATATCTTTGAAGAGACATGCCCTTTATCACAGCGGAGCATATTATAATGGTATTAAACAGCTACGTTGGTGCGAACCCGTACGACTTTGTGATATCGACACCGCTAATTTGTTTAAAACAAGTCGTGTTTAAGGCAGGAATTTGCTTGATAACTTCCTTAATACCAGAGATATAAACAGACATAAGTAACAGCAGGTAAATTTAGCTGTGTATATCAAGCTGATATTAGCCTCTTGATCTTTATAAATAAGTTACTGTAAATACCCCAGATATATTGACAAATTGAAGTACAGATACCACTACTGAAGTGTCTGGAGAGCATCCAATATATAAGAATGACTATAAATGCTACAAAAAGTACTTATTTTCTAGGCATAGGTCTACTTTGTAATGTTAAAATCTCTTGACCGAAAGAAAGCTATTTTTAGACAATGGGTCAGGTATGTTGCCAAAAAAGTCATGTTGGTACATGTATGCCACCACCGGGTCATAGACTTTTTGCTCCATCCAAGGTGACAACTTGCTGACAATTCCTCCTTTAAAATTTATTTATTTTGATTTTGTAGATAAAACCTTGAACTTACTTTAAATGTAATTGTATAAATAGTAAATAGGAATTGAACAAGTGAAAGTGATGTTGAATATTCTATAAATAGTTTGTATTTTTACTGGTACACAACAACACAGGCCTATATTTATCAAATTTAAAAAATAAATTGAATTGGAATATTGAGTCTTGTATGTTAAAATTGTAGGTTGTCTTGACAATTAAGATGAGATAGCAGAAACTGTTGGTATGAATCTGGTTTGTACTACACCTGGTTGATGACTTTTTATTAACTTCACCTAAAGAAATGAAAATGTTTGTGTTTTAAATGAAAGTATTGGACATTTAGACGAAATTGTTGCTATGGTAATTAAAGTACATATAAGCATCTAATGGTACAAAGTCGGAACTGTGGTCAATTGCATTACAGTGCTCTCCATCTACAGTCAGTGGAATCAATCAAAAGTAGTTTCCAACGATGCTAATGATATGATCAGTGTTTTAACTATTTATTTTAAGTTAACTATTTAGCTAGTGTGTGAAATGTTTTTCTACCACAAAGTATTTTCATAACCTTGTGCATGATAGCAATGAAAGTTTTACGAATTAAAAAAATAGAAGTAATTAACATTCTATTTCTGTGAAGTTTTAGTGATTTTTTTAATTTGATGAAATTAGGCAGCACAGCTCTGTGATGTTGTTTACCAGCCATGACTTGAATAATGCCGTTGTATGTTCAAATGTTGCCTGTCCTCTGTTAACGATGATCAAGCTCGACAGTCGTTTTATCTTGACACAAATTTAGATAAAAATTGTATGTCAAATCTAGTTTGACAAAAAAATGCCCAATGGTGTTATTGTAAATGTTGGTGTCCGATTGACCAAGCAAAAATAGCAATATAAACATGGCAATGTTTGCAATTTAAAATTATTTTTCATCATATTGATCCAATGAAAGTGTGTCAACATTTGATCAATCTTCACACGTTATCAGGTTTGAATATAATTTCTGCAGAGAAAAAGAGTGTGAGGCTTTGTTCTTAATTTTATTAAAAATTTTCATTTACAAGAATTCATTTACTGAAAAACGTTTAATTGTTTATAAAGTTAAAGTTTTAAATAAAGAATGAAAGAGAAGACAAAAGAATAAAGGAAAAACAGCATTTGTTGTTATCATTTAGTGTTTATTATTGAAGATGTTATTTTGAATTAATACCTGATTTTGTGCCAAGATGAACAGGTTTCGAGCTTGTAGTCCTGAGAAAATACAAAAGGGACTGTATTTATGTACAAAAAATACATGTTCGTGTGAAAAAAATCAATAAAATTGTTAAAATGGAGAAAAAAAATAAAAAAATATTTCAACAAGACTAAAAGTTTGCTCTTCATTTTCTTCCAATGGATTTATGCATTGTCTGTAAAAGTAACTGTCCATTTCATATATCTGATATTAACGTTATTATGTTTCTCCCTAGACTGTGTGCTTTAAAACTATTTAGTGTATTTTACCTCAATTGTGAAACAAGTTCTAACAACTTGATGTGTTTCTGGGTAGAACCTGTACTAAGCATATGTGGATGTGTCTCGTTCAACAACGCCACACACAGCTGTGATGGAGAAATGAACCCAAGATCACCCTTTGATGCTCTACCACTGGATCAAGCATAATAGTGGATTATTGATACTAACAAAAACCACAAATTTGTACGGCATCGCCCAAGAAATATTAAAAAATACTTGTGAAGTGGTTTTATAAAAACTTCTCCACCGGTACACAGTTCATCCTTAATTATCCTGCACACTTGTCGTAACCCACATCTAGCCTGCAACAAATTGCATGAATTACTTTACCACGACTCTTGTTGAGGAATCTTTTACCAAGATGAGGTTTAGTAATTTTGACAACCACACTTGCTATCATCCAATAGTGTTACCCCATTTTGTCAGAGCTTTCTTAAAGCAAGTCCATTGTCTGCACCGAGTTTTTCTAATATTGATACAAAAGTATATAGCTGCTCATTGTCTCACATCCCCCCCACCCCCGGCATTAATATCACTCCTCTGCAAGTATATCCTTTCAATGTAACATTGTTTAAACTCTTGCACACAATTTCATTACTGAAATG
Source organism: Panopea generosa (assembly GCA_029582155.1). Classification (NCBI taxonomy): domain Eukaryota; kingdom Metazoa; phylum Mollusca; class Bivalvia; order Adapedonta; family Hiatellidae; genus Panopea; species Panopea generosa. The sequence continues at coordinate 32,843,158 of CM055900.1, read as the reverse complement.
ATGTGTGTAGACATTTATGATGTGACCTCAGTATTAATAGATACTTTTCTGTGAATTTTACAGTGAAATGCTCATTAATATTTTTCACATACTTTCCCCCTCAAATTGTTTTGAATTTTGAGCTGTAGTGCTGCCCATGTATGCATGTTGCTATGGACACCATGACTTATTACTGTCAGACGTAAAAATACATTAATATACTGGATATCAATGACAAATACATCAATACCAAATATTGCGATATACATGCATATAAAATTTCTTAGATTTGTCTAATAACTTCTGGATAACCCCTCGTTGGTATGCCATGAACTAGAAATAGCACTAAACAAGTTTCAAACAGATGAGGTTAAAATGACAACAATACAACCATGTATTGATTCAATATATATATTACAGATCAATCTAACAAACTTAATTATTTTTTCCTGTTTCCACTATTCTTCTTGACTTCATTTGGATTCCTCTTCTCCCAATAATGTGTCTGACCTCGGTTATTTCTTATTCCGAGTTGTGAAGCTTTACTTGTTACATCATTTATATTGAAAGGTGAAAAGTTTGCCATATAATCTGGGTTGAACACATCCATCTTGTTTTTGGCCTTCTTCCCCGTGCGGTTGTGGGCCGTAGGCTGGTCTTCCACAAGTATCGGGTTCATAGCATGCTTACCTCCCTTTGGTAAAGGAAGCGAGTACTGAAATGAAGAAAATAACTGTGGTCACAAAGCAATCACACATTGATATATGGAAATCAAGGTTTTACATGCATTTCTAGACCATATAAATATGTAAATGTCTTCCAAAAAGATTCACAGGAATTGGTTTAATATCATTTCCAACACATTTCAGGTTATATATGGCATATCCAGTTTTATATTGGTGAAAGAAAGACCTCAGAATGAATCTGAGCAGAACCAGTCTGGCAAACTTTCTCACAAAGTTTTTGGAGACAGTGGGACTTGAACCTACTACCTTAGCGTTGAGAGGTAAGAGATCTTGAGATGGCACCTTAGACCACTCGACCACAGAGGACCAACAAAACGGATTACAAAAACTAAATACAATTGTTTTACTTAGTACAAGGGCAACTTAACTTATCGCTAAAGGTATCCTGGCATTAATTCAGTCAGTCACAAAATTAATGGAACTTGTGTCTACACTTGATGTAGATCATATATGCAAAGTTTCAATGGCCTGAAAACTGGAATTAGTTCACTTTACAAAACTTCCAGTATGGTATATACAACAGTGTTAATATCAAGTGCACGATTCTGTATTGTATTAAGTCAACGTCACAAAATTATTTGCATCACGCATATTTACACTTGACGTTGATCATTTACATGTATGCAAAGTTTCAAATCAATCGACCATAATCTGTTGTTGAAGTATATGTAGTTTACTTCAGTAGAAAACTAAGAGCAAGAATTTCGAGTGGGCGTCACAAAATTGACAGCACACATATATGCACTTGATATTGATCATAATATACTTTGTTTGCAAGGATATACATCATTGCAACATCAACTCTGCACACCTACAAATACATCTGATGCTGATTATATACATGCAAAGTTTCACATGACCGCTTTAAAACTGCGGAAGTGGATTAATCCCCTCCACAAGTTGCCAACCATTGACATAAAAGCAACAACTTCTATACACTTTCTCTCAACCCGAGTTTGTGGGGGGTAAATAAAAATATTTTTAAAATAACTCCAGTGAGTTATTAACAAGTTACAAATTTTCAGTAAGAATAGTTTAAGAATTCATCAGAGCGCCTGTGGTTTAATATATTATTGTCTTTTTCACATTCATTTTACCTTATTGCATGCAAAATGACCTATTGATTATATGTCAACATGTTGTCAACATTCATTCGTTATTTTGTTACTGTATAAGTTTGGTTAGGATTCAATGAAAGATGTTCACTTTTGAGTTAAAAATAACTAAAATCTATGAGTAAATTAAATACCTTGGTTCCCCTTGTGTTCATTGGTCGACGTCTGGACAAAAAGTATTTGATAGAACCATCCTCGTTCACTGTCATCGACACCTTGGTGAGCGTCTTATTCCCACAATGTGGACAGAATGTTTTCTGTACATTAGTCGTGATCCTGAAATAAATAAAGTTGAAGCTCAATAACATGCATGTTTATTGTTGAGCAATATTCTCAAAAACTGAAAATCATCCAACCTGAACCATGTGATGACATGCACAACTAAGCTTTATACCTTTACTTCTTACGTTTCATTAAAACGCAATGAGCGGTTAAATAGATGAAACCAGGACAATATATAGATCTATTTTAAAACAGTGAAAGATGCACAACTCTCTTAATACTTTCTAAGTTTCATCAAAATCAGTTAAAAAGCACACACAAGATTTCTGATATATGGACTGTCATAAACGGTCAGACGGATATGACCAAAAATAATCCCCCTACCCCCTAACTCAAAACAGGGGGAGACATATAATTAATAACATGTTAGTACTGGCACAGACATAAAAGACAGCAATGGACGTATTTCATACAGGGGGAGACATATAATTAATAACATGTTAGTACTTGCACAGACATAAAAGACAGCAATGGACGTATTTCATACAGGGGGAGACATATAATTAATAACATGTTAGTACTGGCACAGACATAAAAGACAGCAATGGACGTATTTCATACAGGGGGAGACATATAATTAATAACATGTTAGTACTGGCACAGACATAAAAGACAGCAATGGACGTATTTCATACAGGGGGAGACATAATTAATAACATGTTAGTACTGGCACAGACATAAAAGACAGCAATGGACGTATTTCATACAGGGGGAGACATAATTATTTAACATGTTAGTACTTGCACAGACATTAAAAACAGCAATGGACTTACTTCATACAGGCAAAACATCTGAGTACGAAACTTTTGGCTCTCTTAATCAGGAGTCCATCAACTGAGATCACATTGAGACCCATCTGTATCAACACATTCTGAAAATATATAAACTTGATTTGTAACGATCAAGTTATAATGATATAGACCAAGTTGGTCATTAACTTGCTAGAGTGCACACAATGTCAACAGTAATAAGAACTGTCAAAAAGAAACATGCTTGACTATGCAAATATTTGTCACAAATCACTAACTTGATTGATGGCAAATCCAAGCAAACAAGAGTTATCTAACTTACTAAATTGAGTAGGTCTCATAACTGTAATACCTTGTATGAAGATTTGATCCAATACATGCAGTGACTTCCAAGTAATTTCTTAGTCAAACAAAGGTAATATTTTGTAAACTTTAACCATAATTTCAATGTCAAAGGAGGGCCATAATTTGCATTCTGTTAATGCAACAGTTATCTAACTTCATTATCTTGGTAGGTTCATGACTGGGAAGTCTTGTGTGGAGTTTTAATCAAATAAATTGTGTGGTTGGTGAGATATGGACTTGATGGTACTTTCACGCAAAACTTTAGCTATAATTTCTTAGTCAAACAAGACCAATAATTCTGCATTATAGTCATCCAAGAGTTATCTAACTTAGCTTTTGTAGTAGGTTTGATGACTGGAAAGTATTGTGTGAAGTTTCAATCAAATGTTTAAGTGGTTGTTGAGATATGGACTTGATGGTACTTGCACGCAAAACTTTAACCAGATATTTTAAGTCAAACAATAACAATAATTTGCATTACATGTATATCTAACTTAGTTATTGTAGTAGGTTTGGTGACTGGGAAGTCTTGTGTAAGGTTTCAAGTCAATACATACAAGGGTTACTGAGATAGGGACTTGCATGCAAAACTTTAACCAAGGTGTGACGCTGAAGCCGACGCCCGGGTGAGTAGAATAGCTCTCTTTATTCTTCAAATAGTCAAGCTGAAAATTAATCACTCAAGGACAAAGACTCAAGCATAAGGCATTTGACTGTAGAATGGACCCAAGCAGGGAAACAGTGGGATTTGAGCAGGTTGGTTGGTCCATTACTTCAGTGAACGTGGAATGATGTCACAGTGTTGTAAGAGTTAAAATACTATGAATTGTAGGACAAGCATTCATTATGTGGTCATGGGTTTGTTCCTCCGTCTTGGCCATGTTAGGTGTCCTTGAGCAAGACACCTTTTCCTCATATGCTTAGATTTGGTACTATCCAGGATCACTTCGAGTGTGATTTGTCAAAGTTGTAAGAAATTGTTTCACAATCAAAGTAAAAATAAAAAAATATTAGGAAGTGGGATAGACTAATAAAGCACTTGGCCAGGGTCAGAGGTTATAAAACTATGTTCCATGCTAAAATCAAGATTTCATACTCAACTAAAAACCAAAGAACTTTTTACAACCAATTAAATGTAAATACAATGTACCTGTAACTTTCTACCTTACTATGTGAAATCATTTCTTTTCGTGGTTTCCACTTCAAAGGCATATTTGTGGGACTTGAATTCATTGAAAATCATTTTCAAAAAAAAAAATTAATTGTATAGCTAAATCAACATCTCATAGTGTGTTCCAGTTATTGACCTCTGCTGTAATACACACGTTGTGTATCAGAGATTATCGCAACCGATGTGCCAATTAAGAGTTGACACATGCCAATTACAATTAGTACCCTAATATATAAGTATGATATTGAACTAATTGTAATGCAAACAAGAGCAAAACGAGAGAAAAACAAGATCTAATCCAGAAAGGGTTTCAGAAGGCAGGCCTACTGTAAATAACCATAGTGCTACATCACACGATGATAATGAACAGTAAATCAATGTGCTATGTCTTTCAAGAGATACTTTTGTTTTATTAATTAAAATGTATCACCTTATATTCGAACATAAAAAGAAACAATGAAATAAAAAAATAAAAAAACACTAAATAAAAGATATTACTTCACTAGAATTTTACACTTTTTTACAATGTTTACCGTAGGCCTATTCTTAGCGTAAAAATGCGTCACATTGTTTTGAACTGTTTCAACTCGATAACAAGGTGATGGTCTATATTTAGCATCTCTGATATTTGATAAAAATACACGCACATTGGGGTAAATTATAACACATCTCACTACACACACATGCCTATGAGCGGATGGACGTGAGAAAATATACAAATAAAGGATGGATTATTTACCACAATGCGTTGCATGCAGGCATATAAAAACAAAGGTAATTTATATTGACAGCATAATGTATAGCGTAAACTAAGTTTGTGGGTATTTGATTTCATTGTCTAGGCTCCCCACAAAATCAACGAAAATTAGTACTGCATTAATACTTCCAATTTGGAAGCTGTCAGTCAAGTGTTTGCACTTAAATTTGTAGTTTTATATATCCTGGACATTGTGTTTCAATACGAGTTTTGAATTGAGCATGAAAAAAAGTTTTATACCCATCCCACTCCTCCACGAGTTCAGGTTAACACCTTTTCTGAAATCTGAATGTTGCAGTATGTAACTTACTAATATGTGTAAGTTTGGTGAAAATCCAGTGATAAAAGCAAGTATTAGAAAACAAACAACCATAAAGTTAACAACAAACAGACTACAGAATACAGCACAAGGCGATCCAAAAGTGGGGCCTTAATTCATTATGACATTTTAAGGATAACTACCTGCATGGAAAAATCTGTTGTAAGACATCCAACGACCACTTCCGTTCTCTCCATGTCAGTGTCGCCCATCTTCTGCTTGACGGATTTAATATTGCTTGGCGTGATCCAGCCTTCACCATCATCATCTTCCTCTTCTTCATCATCTTCCTCATCACTTGATTCATCTAACTCTTCTAGACAGTCATCCAGAATAATCTCCCCTTCCAATGGCTCAGTTTTGTCGTCACATGACTTTGACTGGTTATCCGAATCATTCATAATTTTAGATTCTGTTCTATTTTGCTCACTTTCATTAAACTGTACATCTTTATCAGATATTTCTACTTTAATATTTTCAGAATTATCGGGTCTGTCCTTATCTGTTTCACTATTTGAGTTCACAGTACTGTCTATTTTACTGTCCTGAGACGTTACTTGGTTAGATATCCCGTCTTGTGTTGCATCCAAAGCTTCATCGGATCTCAGTTCTGGCTGATCCGGGCGGACAGAACATTCAGATGTTGTCCTTGACGAAGATTTCTGTCAAATATATATGATATAATTATCATAAGTAAAATTATCTTAAAACTTTTTGTGTATTATAAACTGTGAAAATGTTGTGTTTATAGTAAAAATGTGTATGTGTGTGTGTGTGTGTGTGTGTGTGTGTGTGTGTGTGTGTAATGTGCATGTAAAATTTAAGTGTATCCATACCTTTTTGAATACAACTTATCTGTACACCCTGTATGTATATATATTGTAGTTTTGAATACAACTTATCTGTACACCCTGTATGTATATATATTGTAGTTTTGAATACAACTTATCTGTACACCCTGTATGTATATATATTGTAGTTTTGAATACAACTTATCTGTACACCCTGTATGTATATATATTGATGATAATGCTATACTGAAACTTTTATGTTATTGACACTTTCAGTAATTTTATGACCATAAAATTTAAGACAAAAGTTGAATTACTGTTCACTTACGTTTGACTGTATGTAAAAGCCTGCAATATCTGTTACTTTCTCCAGTGGTTTCTTTGAAGCATTCCATTCAACCTTGAAACATTAACATATGCACTATATTAATTATTATATTAATATGCTGATTTACAAAAGGCTTTGTATAAAAAGGCTTCTGAAAAATGCTAAAAACAAAAAAAAAGTGACATGTAGAATACTAGAATTTTATAACACTGCTTGTCAAATGTTTTGTGTGTGTTAACTTAAGGAAATAATGTCAGACACCTGAGGATAGACAGTTATAACCATATATTTTTCTTTTAACATTATTATGACGTAAATATTAAACTTCTGCAAGAGATTAAACCTGTAACAGTAAAGAGATTATCTTTTTAATGTGGTTTAATGCCATTTTCAATGCATTTCAGGTTATACATATGACATATCCAGTTTTATTGATGGAGGAAGACCTCAAAATGAATCTGCATAAAAGCACCATCCTTCCACAAGTAACTGGCAAACTTTCTCCCAATAACATATTAGACCACTTGGCCATGGTGGTGGCCCGACCCAGTATAGATATATAACATGTAACTTCCAGGTACAGTCATCTGCCATTTCTTATTTATTTTACCAGTGTTTAACCTACTTTTATATTGATTGTGAAACGAGATTTTTCAACTTATACCAGTGCCGTGATAAGAATTGAGTGAATAGGGTGAAAACTATTAAAAATTAAAATAACTGAGTGAAATCTTATCATCAAAGATTTAATTGGATGATTATTACTCAGTAAGTTTACAATAATTGTGTGAAACATGGAGAATTGTCTAAATGAAAGTAATTCCAATTAAACTATTCTGTATTAAAATAAAATGTGCATTATTGTAAAATTGTTGCTGCCTGCAACTCTTGATTTGCATTATCAGTATTGTATCAAATATGACTGAACAAACTAGTTTATTCTTACACAAATCGTCTAATTCGTTGTAAACAAAATTAAATAATATTGCTTTAAAACTACTTATTGAAGAAATTGGTGTTGGGGGCAAAAAGTAACTAAAAATTGTACTATGATTTGGTTAAAACATGTTTTTTCCTATGCAAGGTGAAATTTTCATTCTCATTTTGACATGTCAAAGTGTGTGTTCTTGATCATCTAGATGCTTTAATTACTACCTACAAGTAATATGCAAATTCCTGTATGAGACAATTGAATAAACTGGTTCTCTTTCCTACTTTCATTCTGCTAATAGCTTGTGAGGTACAAACCGTAGTATTTAAACCAGGATTCAGTTTATCTCTGACTGTTCCCTGTTTATCGAAATACAGGATATGTGAAACAACTGTTTGGATATGCATTGTATTAACAATGTTTTGTGTGAAGGAAAATTATTTGCGGAATGGGTACGCTTAAAAACAAAATTGTTTGCGTTTTTCATGAATTTATTTGAGTGAAATATGCAGCTTACCTGGAGCACTGCTTATACAAAAATTTACAAATTTAGCTTGATGTCTTTCTAAGCAGAACCAGCAGCTCTAAGCGGGCTGTTCCTGGCAGAGTGGTCTTAGGTGAGCACTGTCAAAAGATCACTCATCTTTCACCACAGAGGTCGAGGATTCAAATCCACTTTTTTTTTTTAAAGAAAAATTGCCAGTAACTTGTGCAAACAACTGTGGTTTTACTTAGATGCATATGTGTGTACACATAATAACCTGTAATGTCACATGAATATGGAGAGCACTGGGTGTGACTGTATGGGCAACATCTTTTTTAGTGTTGTTTATCAGCCTTGTTTCAAGTTTTTGTTCTACACAGGATGACATAGTGTATAATAATTATATATAATGTACATTTTATCACAAATGATGTAAGACAGATAAAAATTCAGTTGTAGGATAATCAGTAGCAAATAAAAGTGATATGATAACATGTATTTCATTAGTACCTTTTTCTCTGGTATCGTTTTGATGTGATCTGTACCAACAAACTGCTTCTCAAGTTGATATGTAAGGGCCATAACTCTGATATCTACTGCTGACAAACCTCTGTAATCACCAGTCTTCTTGGCAAACTCTGTCACTGTATGTAAAACCATCAATGTTCAACTAGTCATTTGATACTTAAATTAAGGGAATGGCCATATCTATGTTAAGAGAACTTGTGCCTTTGACTTATATGCATGGTATCTATTGTAATATGTGTTTATATGGCAACAAAATATCTTTAAACTATATTATTATAAAGTTGAAATGGAATCAAGAGTTTCACAATAAAAAAATAGAATTGATCTGACAATTCACTCTTTATAGTGACAATCATTTTGCATTCATTTTTACATTTATATATGTGCTTCCCTCACCAGCTACATTCATTATTATATAATATAAGAATCTTTCATGGCTATTTCATTCCTACTCCAACTGTACACAGTGCATGACACAACATCAACAAAACTTTAGAACCAAGAGACTCTGAAAGGTGAGATATCTCTTTTTAGGGTCAAGATAGCATACTGACAAAATTTCCAAGTTCTACTAGAATTAAACAAGAAATGTCACTGTTAAGTGACCCCCAAATGGTCTGTGAAAAATAACAATATATGATATAATACATGTAGGTAGCGATGTATCCATGAATATCAAGAGTAATGGACTGATGTTTCAGACTAGACATGCAATTTCATGGGGTTTTTTTTACATTTAAGCATGCCCTTGACCTTTGTGTTACCTTGACATATGATGTAATGGTCTGGGTATTTCAACAGTTAAATGCAGGTGAAACATTATCATGACATGCTGATCACTTGTGTCAAGCTTTTTTAAAATCCCTAAATGTAAGTTACAGATCAACTATTGATCAATTGATAAAATGAGCCAAGTGTTTTTGAAATCCATCCATGTATGATAAAGTTAAAGGACAGACTTAAATCTCAAACAGATTCAAAGTGTTGTCATATATACTCAAAGTGTAACCTTGACCTTTGAGGTACGGGTCTAGGTCTTACTTATGACACGTCATCATGTCATCTTGATAAACTGAGTCAAGTTAAATACAAAGTCACAGACCAGACACGCAATATCAAACAAATTGAAAGTGTGACCCTGACCTTTGAGAAAAGGTTCTGGGTCTTACATGCAACACTCAATTATGTCCAGTTGATCAACTGAGCCAAGTGTTTTTAAAATTTATCCATAGATGACAAAGTTACAGACCAGACAAGAAATCTCACACAGACGGAAAGTGTTGTCAAACAAACTCAAAGTGTGACCTTGACCTTTGAGGTACGCATGTGGGTCTTACTGCGACACGTCATCATGTTATGTTGATCATTTGTAGGAAGTATCAACAAAATCCATCTATGCATGACAAAGTTACAGGCCGGACACGAAATACCGGATGGAAGGACAGACGCTGCCATTACTATATGCCACCAAAAAAAAATTTTGGGTGGCATAAAAAAAATTAGAGGGGAATTTTCAGTAGAAATAGGAGAAAAAAGTATTTTCCGGGCAGGGGAAACGGGGTCAATTTTGACCAAAAACAAGAGGTTGCAACTAACGTGGTCATATTCCCCGCCACCTCGTTAACCCTTAAAGGCATTTCAAGAGAAGTGGATTTAAATTATGCAAAATGAAAAAGTCACTGAGCACATAAATCACATGTAAATGCTGCAAACTTGAATACGTAGCCGACTGTTATATGACACATTGTCTTGTCCCAGTGAGCACTGGTGTGATGTTCTAAATCGAACCATAAATATGTTAGTTATAACCCCAAAACAAAAGAAAAATTATCTTTAACAAACAGACACAACTCATTTGCATGACACATCATCTTGGGTTGGTTAGCATTTGTGCAAATTTATTTAAAAATCCAATCACAACTAAAGAAGATATGGTCCGAACATCAGTGAACAGACGGAGCTGCTGTGACCTTGACCTTTGAAGAACAGACCCAAGTCATTCGCATGACACATCATCTTGTCCTAGTTAAACATTTGTGCCGAGTTATTTAAAAATCCAATAACAACTAAAGAAGATAAGGTCCAGACAGCAGCGGACAGACGGACGGAGCTGTGACCTTGACCTTTGACGGACAGACCCAAGTCAGTCGCATGACACATCATTTTGTCATAGTGAACATTTGTGCCAATTTATTTAAAAATGCAATTAGACGAGGGCTCTAAATATTCTAACAGTTAATATTAAATCAGCGACTTATCATTTATTTTTAAATCCAATTACCCATTAGTATCTTTTTGGGATATGGTATAATAACCCACCATGTCGCAATGTAATGACTTCTTTTCAATAATTCCTATACCTATTCTCTACAGTAAATGCCAAGCACAAATCGAAGTAACTTCTTGTATCATTTTTTTTTAAATCTGTTGTATGACAAAGTCAGGGATCAACCTCTCACATGCTAAGAACACACTAGACCTTCCCTTAAGTTAATTACAAGTAATCTTATATCAATTAGTCATATAACATACCTATACTGATGGCCTCTGCGGAAGGCTCTCTAAACTTGAGTTCATACGGAAGCACCTGCAGTCTTTGTTTGGTTGCCTTGTCGCGTATCTCGGACACAACATCTGTTATTGTGTACAGACTGTCCCCAATATTCTGAAACAGTACAAAATCTTGTTAAACAATACGATAACAGGCGATGCTAAAGAACAACATGAAACATTTATTGTCTTGTCGTGCTGTGCCTTCCATCTGAAGTGCACTGTAATTCAAAGTAAGGTATATAACTCACATACATGTAAATTATAATCATTATGGTGACAGTTCATTTCACTGTCTGAGTTCCATTTTTCATGATGATTACTCGGAAACGAAGGTGTGTTTATCATAAGTGACACTGCGAGTATGTATCTAGGTATTTACATATTTCTGTTTGTTCAATTCCAATGTTCATCACTGATTTTAAACTTTGTAATATCTTGCCAATATTTATTTTTTATTCACAACTAAAAAGAAGAACATGATTATCTTATTATAAGCATGAACGTACATAGGTCACTTATAACAGCCTCGCTGATATGACTGTAAATTGGTCACTTACAACAGCCTCGCTGTTAAGCTAGCTTTTTCAGCGACATTGTTGAAATGCACTGACTGTATTAGAGGCAACGAAGTATGGGGTAAGTACTTGGATTGTTGACCGGTCACTTTAATGGTGACGAGGATTAACTTTCGAGTCTTAACAGTTAAATGCCATCACGTTGTGCAATGAATGAATGTCATCCGATTTCGTGAATTCTATTAAAACATCGTAACAACCTTTTATAAATTGTTCTTCAGCGAAATATCAATGTCTTTTGTTAACATTTTATAAATAAAGTCACATTATTTAGAAAAATATATTATTTGTTCACCTGTACTGGAGCATTTCTTAGAAATGCACCTGAATCCAAAACAACGTGTTTGACGGTAGCCATTTTGTAATCACGTGCTTTTTATTAATCGCATTGGGCAGTAATGAACCGAAATGAAACAAAACTGCTAAATAAACAGATATATTGAGGGCTTGGCGCAAAACTATTGTAACTAGGTTTTTGCAAATTGTTCAGAAGGAGGAAAAAACTGTATTTATTTTCTTCTTTAGACATTTTTGCTAATATTTTTCAAAATTCAAATGAAAACTGCACTACTTACAATATAAGTTGTAGTTGTAGTTGTATGGTGTTTAGCGTCGCTTTCAACAATTTTTCAGTCATATAGCGACGGTGTCTACTTGAGACAGTATTCTAAGCGCTGTCACACTGGAGTATCATATCGCAGACACATGGTATGGTATCCCATCCAGTCACATTATACTGACACCGGGCCGACCAGACCTAGAACTCTCCTCTAAATGCTGAGCTTCAAGCAAGGAAGCTTCTAGTACCATTTTTAATGTCTTTGATATGACCCGACCGGGGATTGAACCCACGACCTTCCGCATGCGAGGCAGACGTTCTACCACTAGACCACGCCGCAGTACTTACTATATTAACAAGTATTATCAATTAAAATGAAAATTAAATAAAACTGAATTTTTATTTGTTTTATGAGATAAATAATTAATTTCTAAGCTTAAAAATATTGTAACTCAATATAAAACTGTTTAAAATTATGTTGTTATTAATCCAAAACTAATTCTAATTCTATTAAAGGTTACCACAAACATATAAGAAGTATTGGAAATAAAGAAAAACATATACAAAAGTATATTAAGCTGTATCATTTATGTTTTAGCCTATAAATACAATAATTTTATAGTTCTCACGTTAACGATCAATTTACTTATGTCATTAACATCGTAAAGCATAATGTTTCAGTTATGAAAGTATAAAATTATTTTAATATAAGTTAATATATATAATTATATTTCCAAATTCGTATTTAGAAATTGCTATTATGTAAATTTATATAGTATGCAGATACTATCTGGACCACATCATAATCGTAACTAACTGTCATGTTTAAGAATATGACATTTTGATATTAATATACCAGTAAATATCAAACAAGATTATAAAACTGTTGTTTTCAGTCTTATAAATTTATTGACTAATTTTTACCTGGGGCGCAATAGGCAGTTGAGATCAAATTTAATACTACATGATTGTTTTGGTTGAAACCTCATTTTTTGACAAATAGACAAAAAGAGTCCTATGTTTTATTTAGTTAAAAATTTGGAAAAGGGTATCGTTTAAATTTAAACAAGCGGTAACTGGGTACTGTGCCCCATGGGACCACTATACCAACATCACCAACAACTGTACCATCTACATTTGTCATACTAACTCCAATTCAAACTGCACCTTTAAAATCCATCATATCAAATTAAGTAAACACCTTTTAGTCTTCATACATGTACCAACTTCAACCACCATGGTACTGTACCCTTTACACCGACCAAACTAAAATCATTATACCCACAGTACCCTATACAACCACCATACCAACATCAGCTCTACACTCTACATCTAGTATACTAGCACCATTTTCAACATCCGCCAAAACAAATCCATAAGACACTGATCCTTTGCATTCATTACATGTATCGACTCAATCACCATACCAACTCAACTATCCACAGTATCTGTTTTTACGCTGTTATTGCAGACGAAGTAACGGACAAATATACAAATAAGGAATTTTGTTGTTTGTTTGAGATTTCTTGATACGGGCAAATTATCTGCTGTCATAAGAGAAGAGTTCTTTGACTTTAAACAGATAAAAGAACCACAGGTAAAGCTATAGCAATGATATTCCAGTAGATGCAATGAGTGGAAGGCTTATGATGGGGGCTGCGGCTAAAAAACGGAGGTGTCAAGGACGAATCAAAAGATTGAACAAGTTGGCCATCTACACTCACTGTCGAAGTCATGTTCGCAATCTTAGTATATCATCAGCATACAAATTACCTCTAGTGAGAAATATAATTGATGTAATTAACTTAGTGTTTCTTTTCTATGATCAATCTCCGAAAAAAGAACAATCGTTTCTTGAAAATATCTTAGAGGCGGAAGGCTTTGAATATGCGATGAAGAAATTAGTTTGACTTTGTGAAACCAGGCATGTGTGTTTTGACACATTTTATCATCTCTACAGTTACATTGTCAAGCGTCTACAGCGTATGTTGAATCCGTTGGGTGAAAGCAGCAATGAAGATTGGTCATGGGTTAGACAGTCAAAGATAACAGCACAAGGATTGCTCACATCACTGGCAAAATTTACTGTTTTGATTAAATGTGTATGTGTTAGATATTTTCTCGACACAATAAAACCTCTGACTTTGACGCTTCAAAAAAAAGATGTTGACTTCTCTAAAGTTTGTGAAATGCTTGATCATCATGTCGAGAAAAATATCTGAAATACGTAGAGAGGTTGACATCGAATTTGAAATCTGTTTCTCTGATGCCACACAAATATCAAATGACCTACAAATAGAGATCAAAATTCCTAGAACGTGTGTAAAACAACAGTATAGAGCAATTGTTAACACAACAGAACCAAAGGAATATTTCAAGTCTAAATTGGCCATTCCATTCATTGATTATTTATTCCAAGAGTTAAGATCTCGCTTCCAAACTGAAGATACATCAGATAGTATATCTGCTCTTTATTACCATCCAACATAATTTAACTTGGCGAAGAAGAGCTGACTAGACTTTCTCATCGGCTGATGTTCTGGGAAACTGATCTTGACTGCATTTCGTCCGAGGATTTACTAAAGGAAATTAAAGAATGGAAAAGGTATTGTCAGAAATTGGAAGTCGATCAATTTGACAGTCTCAGTGACCTGGTGTCGATTTACAACGAAGTGGATGAAGATATGTTTCCAAATATGAAGACACTTATTCACTTAGGTTGCGTTTTACTGATCACTTCATACGAAGCAGATATATCTTTTTCTGGGCTCAGGAGAATAAAGAATTACATGCGCAATACAATGCACGAGGAGAGATTAGCTGGGCTGGATTTGGGCTGGATGCATTTACATCATTCAATGGATATTGAACTTGATGATATTGTCCAGAGATTTATTAAGACAAGCAATATAATAGAAGACTTTATCAGTCGAGCGTAGTCTTTTCATCTGAGTGTGCTGAATGAAAATGACCCACAAATCTAGCCAATAAGAATAAACGTTTCTTAACTTGAAGACACCCTAGTGGTTAAAACTCGATTTTAAAATAGACAAACTATAAGTATGAAAAATATAAAAAATAAATTTTAAAAAATAAAGCAATGGTATTAAAAGTTATTATATTGGTGCACCGATATTTTTCTTTTAACGGTGCATCGATAAAATATACCGTTGCATCGTTAAAATAAATCGATGCACCGTTAAAAGTGGCGGTCCACCGTTATGATATATCAATATTAAAAGATATCTGCATCTTTCCTTGGGCAAGATATATTTTTATGTTGCTATAAAGTTATCATGCTACCATCTGGATACAACATCAACTTATTGCAATCGTAGTAAAATAAAATATGAATTTCATGTAACTAAACTAACTACCAATGTGTTTGGTATGCAAGAAAACGAATCATTTATTTTTTTTTCTGTTCAGATAGAAAATTTGATCCCTTGGGACAACTGATTTCACGGCTTTCTTTTTCTCTCTCTCTTCCATAATATGGCCATCGATGAATTCTGATCAACAAGAGAGGGTGGTAGCATATATGCAGTCGGAAAGTATATACAAAGTGTATAAAATATATGTGTACTTTCTTAATATTTTCAACATTTAATATAGCACATGAACAAAACTAATATTGCCCAAAAAAAGTAATATTTCCTCTATGCAATTGCCAAATTCCATATTGATATTGAATACCATTACATAGCAACAGCTCTAGAATATGTGAATGCAATGGCTACAATGTTTAACCGGCTAAGTCTACATGAACTTCAGTTTCAAACTCATTGTATCATTGTACAGTTCAAGGAAGAGTGATATAGAGATGTGTATGATAAATAGGGGAGAAGATGTATGAAGTGTATCCAAGAGCCCGATGGATACTTTGACAAGATGCGATTTGGCCGGTTAAAAGTTTTGCAATTGACGCCGACTGCTCCAGGTAACCATTACATGCATATTTTGTAGCGCTGTTGCTACATAACCGTATTCAATATAGGTATGTAATATTAACAGAATGTACTGTAGTCATCGCAAATGTAGAATCCGGAAGAGCATTCCGCAGTGGTACGACGACTCCTGAGGAAAAAAGGGCATTTGAGGTAGTCAGTTGATCATGCTGTAGACGAGATATTCTTTGAGAGTATCTAGATGCGTTTTTAGTCATTAGGTGCCTGTCTCTGTCATTGTCATATTTGTAAATAGTTTTAATAAATTTTTAACCATATTTATTTAATATATTTTTGTCATCATCACGTCCATTAATCTTTGCGCGCACAAAATGACCTATTTATGTGTCGACGTGCCGTAAAACACCATTCATCCATCCATCCTGTCATTGTCAACCAGTTTAATATGTATTTGGTAAAAACAGTGTCAATCTTGTATTGGTACATCAAGAGTCAATACTGTGGGAGTGGGGACGCATACTTGATTTGGGGTTAAAGCTTGGTATGTAATGCGTGGTGTCCAGTTTAAGTGGTAATTAATTTGCTTTTTCCGGTTGATGTTCTCACTGAGTAACATTTGGATACATTGAAATTCATGTACCAAGTTTCAATAAGTTAGTCTGGTTCAATGCAGTCCTGAAGAGAATATATATTTTTGTAGATTCATCTGCAAAAAGCCTTACATCGATGATATACCGGTCGGTAGGTCGTAAATGAACAATAAGAAGAGAATTGGATGTAGGTAGGAGCCGTGGTGAACCCCGGATATTACTGGAACTTGGTCGGAGTGCATTCTGTCAAATACTACTTCTGCGCAGACTGATAACCATAAAACTATCCAACAGTTGGTTGTCCCTCGTACACTGTAGTGGTCTAGTTTGTATATAATATAATAATAATATTTTATTTGGTAATATAGGCCTCTGGCCCAAAATACAAACATGCAAACAATACAATTTTACAAAAGAGTGACAAATATACAAATAATAAATGTGGTTGTAGCATTACAATGGATATTATTAAAGTATCTATAAAATATTAACTTCTAGTGTTCATTGCGTGATATAAAAATTTAGCAATTGACAAAATTTCATCTGATTTTGAAGATGACATAAGGGAATAGAATAAATTATGAGTGCTATTTCTTAACCATATATCTTTAAAATAAGTAGCTCTCATGTTGTTATACAATGGACATTCGAAGAAAAAAATGATATTCATCTTCAATAACATATGTGTTTGTCCTTAAGCAGATAAAGCAGTATCTTAAATGCCTATCAATTCCTATATGTCATCCCTTCTCTATCATTAGATCATGGCCAGAGCAACGAAAGTTAGACATAGCTCTTCTATATTTATATGGCAAATCTAGAGTTAAATAATGCTCGACGTTGAGTAAAGACTTATAGTATTTATAGTGTAATGCTTTTAGTGAAGATTCAACATCATCATGCCAATTTTGTGAAAAAAACAGTCAATTAAGCGTTGCTTGAAAATATTAATAAACCCTACATCATTCCCAACGTAATGGGAGATAGGGAGTATAGTAGACGCTTGTGGGGTACTTTGGTACTTCGATAACGCCTGTCTGTGTGCTTCTTATTGTAACCTCTGTCCAGATATATTGCTATGCCATGAATCAATTGAACTAATTGGGTTTCACAAAAACATTTGCTTCTGAAACCGTGCGGTGAGTCAACAAGTATATCGTTTGTCTGTGCTTCATTGTATCACTAACAAAGAGATGTTCTAGAACCTTACACCTCACACATGTTAGTGGGATCAGTCATCAGGATACCATTTCCTCCATGGTATTATTATGTCCATTCCTAAGGCTATTAATGTAAGACCAGAACTTTTTAGGCGTAGCCTTAGGAGTTTCCTCCTCAGATGAGGTTAAAATATTATCAACATCTGCAATGGGCATCCCAACAACAAAATATTTTTTAACTAACAGTGGTTGATGTTAGAATCCGCAACTGGATAATCATATTTGTTAATACAATTGTTTGTTTTCAAATTAAAGGAAGTTTTATAGCGTACAAACTGGAAGGATTAAATAGAATTGATAAATATAACACATGTACAGTTATACTGATTTTAAAAAGAATACGCAATTTTGTGCTTTAATGACACTAGTATTGAAATGAGTTATTCTAAAGAGTAATTGAATTAGTGGAGCGCGTGGTCCAATGGTAGAGCATCGAGCCAATGATCGGAGAAGGTCGTGGGGTCGATCCTCCGGCAGTGTGGTGTCCTTGATCAAGACACATTTTCCACATATGCTTAGAACTGGTTCTTCCCAATAATACTTTGAGCATGATTTTTCAAAATTGTATTAACTTATTTGAATCTCCGATCGGTAAATGTTTTAATAAAACTCTTTGATTTGAATTTGAATCAGTCTAGCATTCTAGCTCGTTCGTGAAAACACAGACCCACGCCACTCCACCGCGAACGGACCTAGGGCGAACATGTTATTAGGGCGAACAAACCCGATGCCGTGGAGAGTGGGGTCAACTATTCCAAGTGGTTAAAGAATGACACTGTCTTACATTATTGTGAGATACTGTCATATATTTTCTTTATTATTGTGAGATACTCACAGGATTAACAATAACAACAACAAAGACGAAAAACAGCAGTAGCTGCCAGCAGTTTCAACAACATATCAGATGAACAGTGCATGCATGCAAATTTGAGAAAAATACAAATTAATTTATTATGTCAGATGATCACTGTCAGTTCACTATTGACCAAAAGTCAGGACTATTCACGGTAACTGTCAGAGTAGATGATGGGCAATATGCGCTTAAATTTCTTTCGTGTTTGTTCTTCATAACCACCATTGCTGCTACTACTACCAGTATTGAAAAGAAATGCCTCTATTAATTGTTGTTGTCCCAAAATATGTTGACATCACTTGCTGACCGTAAGCATTTCTGAACTAGATGTTTTCTGACACTGTGATTTGTAATTCGTCTGTCGTTATCAATCTCACTGCACTGTTCTTTCATATTTTTTGTTAGTTGATAAATTTTGTTGATGCCCATGGGACTGTTTTTGAACCAAGCCTGGCCAGGCTTTGGCTCTTTTACATTGACAGCCAGGAAAAAGGGTGATTCTGGTGAAAGCATATTGGCAGGCCTTTTTTATGCATACAGCTTAAATGCCTTTACGGGACATCTTTCAGGAATATATCACAATTCCATGCCTTTGGTTTAAATTTCCTTACATTTGTGATGTCCAAACCGGTTCTTGTTTTAGTGGCCCGCTCTTTTACGTGAACCAAATATTCATCCCCATTTGTCTGAAGCCAGTTCAATACCTCCCCATTTCAATTTTTTTGCTCCTTGCCACCACGCATCCCTAAAACCAATGAAAAGTTCAAGTGCAAAATGTTTAAGACAGCCAGAGGAGAGTTTAATCCAAATATGCCCTCGTTGAATAATTTGTCAATGTCACTGTCTGTTAACTCATCAGATTCTTTAGGCTTATTTCCATAACCTTTCGCAATAAGTTCCTTTTGCTTTGCTATCAATGCTGCATTACTGTGAAGGAAATCAGGGTTATTGAGCACTCTAACAGTACAACCACAATTTTTCAAGTGTCTGTCTAAACTTGACATGAAACTTCTTAAAGAAGATGGCTCATATTCACTCTTGTCCTTAATTTTTTCTGGCACCTAACAGAAATCTTCCAAAGAAAATATCAAGTTCCTGTTGTGAAAGTTGTTCAATATTCCTGCTCTCATTTTGACATGAAAGAAACGCTTGAAACTGGTTCATGTCACTACGGGTTTTCTTTTTTGTACCCTCATTTTCTTGATCTCCAGTAAATCTGGATGCTTCTTCATCATCATATACTACAAATCGTCCATTGTCTTCGTCTAAAATTATACAAATGATTCATAGTGAATTATGTGAATCTTTGATTAAAGAAAAAAGTTTAAATTTATTTTCATTGAGTCTGTCTTTAAAAAAAATTAAAAAGTAATTATTCAAATAAGTGATATCACCTATTTGAATGTGATATCACTTATTCATATTCGAATAAGTCATATCACTTGTTCAAATAGGTGATATCACTTATTCCAATGAGTGATATCACCTATTCCAAACAAGTGAGTGATATCACTTATTCGATTTATCAAGCAAGAAAAAACAGACTGATCCCAGCTTAAATGATTCAGCATTCGAAACAAATGAGTGATATCACACATATATCACTTATCACTTATTGAGGTTAAATAGTAAAATGGCACTCCATAGTGCTCTCACCTACTCAAAATTGCAATTACCCAAAATATTTTTATCATTTTAGAGATATCATGATAAAGTTAATTGTACAATTTTGATAGTCTTTGAAATTAAATTAAAAACATACACTTGAATACTTGGTTTTATTGTTATCTGTTTATTTTCAGGTGCCACAGACAATTTGGCCAACTCTCGCAACTAAGAGGAACACTGAACATTTTGAAAATTGATTTTATTGTAAGATTAGACAGATAAATGATATCAAGACTTACTGTTGTTTTTTGTTGACTGTTTGTTTTCATCTGGGAATGGGTCATAATCTTTCAGTATCTCGCCGATATGCACCCAGTCTATATCTCGCATTAGATCTGACATTTTAACGTTTGACGTTTGTGACAGCGTTTGTTGTGTGTTTACATAATTTGCATAAAAACTAGTCCCACAAAAATTGCACATGTGCATTGGAGACTTGCTTATCTTTCACACGTGTGTAATAACAATATTGTGAAATGACGATGATATCTTTCACTGAGAGATCGTAATCTTTCTCCAGTTAAAATGTAATAAAATAAAATAACCTCCTCCATCACGCGTGGTTTCCACATTCGTCGTAAACTTACTTGAATTTACATAGTCTACTATTTATAATTAGATCTTGAAATCTGGAACTAAGAAGGCAACAACCACGTGTAGTAGAGGCGACCGAGGCCCACTATGAAGGCATTCAAAAACGAGGAGGTCTTTCAACGCGACCCTTCATGTGTTAACCTAACCACCTTTCTGTAGGATTCTGGAAGGTTAAGCACACCAATCTCTGTGAGTAATTGATAACTTTCCCACTTGAATCAGCGGCGGATGAGAGATGAATGACAATGAGACGCAATGTCATGCATCAATCATCACTGATGACTGTGGCCGTGCGGCGATTCGAGCTTCATACTCCTGGATTGATAGTCAGACACTATACCGATTGAGCTAGACGGGCCCGACTAACTGTGTGCAAAGCCATAAAAAGCCAATACATTTATCAATGGACAGACTACGGTACTTTTTCTTAAAATTAATTTTCAAGGATCTCCTTTTTTTCGAGAAAGCATATGCCCCTGGACCTCCCCAGATCAGACGGAAATTTGAATATATAGCCTCCTCGTTTTTAAATGTCGGTCTACGACACTGATGACAGTTTTTTTGTAACGATATTTTGCAGACTTAAATTGCAAAAGCCTGTAAAATATGTTTCATTCACTTGTAATGGTAATAACCTGATTCTACAGTTCAAAAGTGCTGATGTCAACCCTTCAATCACCCGCACGCACGCACGCACGCACGCACGCACGCACGCACGCACGCACGCACACTTTATATAGTATGAGCTCGTGCGGACATCACCCTTGACTCTCATCAATGTTTGTTAGGCTATGTGAATTTTTGCAGTTTTAAGTTGTATAGTATTTGCTCAGGAGCTGACAGAGTTTAAGCTTATACATTTATAGTTTTAAAAATACATGTATCTGTTATTAACCTGCCTGAGGTTTAATTATATGCCTGTATATAACCAACTTGTTTATATCAAATTGTAAAAATTGATATACATTATATTGTTTTGCACGTCTATTAATGCATATATGTACAAGTTATCTAAATGTTTGGTAGCCATTGAGTTGTTGACACCGGTTTAACTAAACATATTTTGATATTTTCTTCAACGATATTTTTTTTAATGCTGAAAATTCACACTTACTGATTATGTTTCAAGTTATACTTTGCCATTAAGTACATAGGTGCAATGACTGACTGTGGTGATTTAAATGTGAAGTATTTCAAATAATAATTAAAAGAGAAACTGAAAACAAAACGGTTGAGGAAGTTTTCTGTTTGATCATTTTTATTAATTACGATAAACCGCCCTTGAGCTTTGAACCACACAAATTAATTATCTGGATTTAGTGAGCACTGTTCGTTACTCGTCCGAGTCTCGCAGACAGCGAGACACTCAGTGGCTATTAAATATGTCTAAATGCAAATATAATTGCCATGAACTATTTATGTATCAACATGTCTGATTTTGTAAAACTAAATTGAAATAAAAGTTTAAAAAAAAATGAAATACGAAATTCAGTTTTTTGAAAGAATACAATATAATTAAAATATAAAAATCCATAAAAATTTTCATAGAAAAAGCTTTTAATTTTATTGAATGTTCAGAGCCGTTTCGGGTTAAGTGAGCATTTTCCTTTCTCCTGTGAACACTATCATAGAATTACCATAGTAAATTTGATACACACATGTTTCCTTTTTATACCGACTAAAGTTACTGCTTTTTTGTAAACAAAAAAGCAATTCAAATCATTCAAAAAGCATAACTTTACATTTCAGTAAATTCTTATATTAGCTCAATACCAAATTTCTCACACTACATTTAATATAATTTAAAAAATAGAATTTTAATAGTGATATTAATCATAATGTCATTGTTTTTTAATCGTGAAATTCAGCATCCAGCAGCATAATAACTATTGATTACTTCTATTATTACAAATATGAACGTTTCTGATTACTGAAGTCCCAATACAAAAAAAACGCTACAGAGATTTGCTTGTTAAGTGGCACAATCATATCAATATCAGTCGGTTAGTTTTCTCATTTAATAATACTAGACACGCTAATATATGAGAATATACTATGAAGGTACCGACTACAACAGTCTATCAGGGTACATTTATTCTTATGTGTAATGTATCCAATCGATTACATTTCAGGATTTGTATACTTTACAGGGTGGCCAATAGATCCAAGGCGCTGTCTTAAGACCACTTCTCACAACCAAGACTGTGGGTTCGAGCCTAGCCCAGTACACAAACATTGTGTTGGGAAGTTTGTCAGCTGCTTACGAATGCACAGATTCTTGTCCCTGCGTCTGATATCTTCATCTACCAATGAAACTGGTGCCATATATAGTGCATATGATGTATTGAAAATGATGATAAAACAAAGTAAAGAAATAATTTTCAGAGAAGCTCTGATTATAATATCGTATGTCCCTATTTTGGGAGGCTTCACGTTTTGTATCAATGGTTTAAACATAGGTTCCCTGCTCTAATTGTATGCACCGTTTCAAACTGATATGCTTG
The DNA here is from genome assembly GCA_029582155.1 of Panopea generosa. NCBI lineage: Eukaryota > Metazoa > Mollusca > Bivalvia > Adapedonta > Hiatellidae > Panopea > Panopea generosa. The sequence goes on along the minus strand of CM055900.1, from coordinate 32,819,609 downwards.
CGATGTTTATAGAGAAAAATTCGGTGTCATGAACTTGGAAGTCTTCAACATTTCAGTTTGAAAAATAAACATTATACCATCTGTCTGTACTGGTAACGAATTTCAACCGTTACATAAATTGTGTGGAGAAAAAAATGTGAACGCAGGTACTTCTTCGAGTCATGACGTGTTTATCAGTACATTGTATTTGAGAAATGACGCATATTTTGTGCATAGTCATGTTTCTAAATAACTACCTGCCCGCTTTGATCACGTTCCGTGTATGCCAGATGGGTTAGTCTGTGCCGCTTTAAAACAAAAGACGTGCCGGATCTCGACTACGACATTGTTAAATGAAAAATGCTTCCCGTATGATTTTCAAATGAAATGTCTCATATGCGAAAGGAGCCACGTATGTCCAGCCTGGGGTGTATGAAAATTTCGCAAGTCATCTGCACACGCCAGACAGAAGGACAACATGACTGCTTTGTTGTCTCATATAAGAAAGGAGTCCCGCATGACTGTCTCATATGCAACAGGGCCACACACAATTAGCATATGAAACGTCTCATATTAGAAAGGAGTCACACATGATTCTCATATGAAACGTCTCATATAAGAAAGGAGTCACACATGATTCTCATATGCAACGTCTCATATTAAAAAGGAGCCACACATGATTCTCATATGAAACTCCACATATAAGAAAGGAGCCACACATGATTCTCATATGAAACTCCACATATGAGAAAGGAATCACACACGATTCTCATATGAAACTCCACATGAGAAAGGAGTCACACATGATTCTTATATGAAACGTCTCATATTAGAAATGAGTCACACGTGATTCTCATATGAAACTCCACATATGAGAAATGAAACTCCACATATGAGAAAGGAGTCACACATGATTCTCATTTGAAACTTGACATATGAGAAAGGAGCAACACATGATTCTCATATGAAACTCCACATGAGAAAGGAGCCACACATGATTCTCATATGAAACTCCACATATGAGAAAAGAGTAACACATGATTCTCATATGAAACTCAACATAATAGAAAGGAGCCACACATGATTCTCATATGAAACTCCACATAATAGAAAGGAGTCACACATGATTCTCATATGAAACTCCACATACTAGAAAGGAGTCGCACATGATTCTCATATGGGAATTATAAGAACATATTCTCATAACAGAATCATACGTAAATCAGACTAGTGTTTGTAATAATCATCAGTACAACATATTAATTTATATTTATTTATTTTAGTTATATTGCAGAGAAAGCTGAGAGTGTATATGAGTCCGTTTCCTGGACATAACCGGTACTGAGTGTCGTTGTTGGATGGATCCTCGGATCAAACCCGCGACCTTTGGCTTGAGCGGCAAACCATTTTCACTGCACTACCGCCGTTATATTATAATGCGTTTGTATGCTTGGATAGTTTCCGAAATACTTTACTTTATTGAACAATGCTAATGACAATTATTATTGGAACACAAATAAATACATAAATTTCACGATGAATGTCTTGTACTTTGTGCTTTTAATTTTTAAAAACCAAATATCACATTACATTAACAGCATACAGTAATAACAATTATAATAGCATAAATAAACATATCGTGAAGAATAATCTGTCCACCTCCATTATTATCATTTATAATATTAACGGAGTTTTGGCATGCCGTTTTTGTCGTGGTTGGCGCTGTTTCTATCGTTGTTGATTGTCCATTTGATTTAACTTCAGGCTTCAATCGCCCTTTACTACATGGAATGCCAGTGTTCCCAACACAGGCAGCATGGGCCATCACGTAGGCGATGGTGTTTTGTTCTTTTACCCCTGTCAACAAATGTGACATTGGACCACGTGAGTAAATTGGTACGTCCTCCCCACTGTGGGTTTCTGACCTCTTATATACTGCGGACACCTGCTGGTAGTAGTCGGATCCTGAAACAATGTGACAATATTACAGTACTTGATAAAGCATCATTTCAATAAATCGGAACGTTTGGCCTGTTTCGAACATTACCGATTGCCATTCATAAAATCATAACAGGGCATGTTGGCAGTCACTTAATAACATGTGGATAGGTCACTGGTGTTGGTAGGGAGTTTTGGAAGTTATCATATAGTGTATATAACCAAAATCAATTCAATTCAATTCAATAATTTATTCAGCGCAAATATACAATATGTTTATCGCCATTACACAATCAAACCATATGCAGTTTTACTGGAACCAATTTAAAATCATGATCACATGGCTGCTTTTCTTAGATTTAAGTTTTTAAGTATTTAAGTATGTGTTGGCAAAACAGAAGATTGATTGAATATTTCGCCTAAATGCTATGCCGTCAAGGGCTAACAGACGATCAGTTAACCTAGCCACTCTTTTCTGGGCGGATCCTGGAAGGTTAACCAGTACTCGAGCACATCCCATCTCCGCAAGTAACTGATAATTTTCCCACTTGATAATGAGAGGCAATGTCGTATATCAATCATCACGGAGACTGTGGTCGGGTGGGGATTCGAACTCGCGACCCCTGGATTGATAGTCAGACGTGCTACAGACTGAGCTTATCGGGCCCAGCCCAAACTGATAGAATAAAGGATGATTTTGATAAACGCATGTAGAGCAACATAAGAGGAATAGACACATATCTATCTGTTCTTGTAGAGAGTAACAGACGAGTGTGGGTGTAATAGATAATAATGGGAATAAAGGCGACGGCCAGTGAAGGAGACTGTAACAGTAAAAAGATCTACAATAGAAATATACAATGTACAAACATCCGGAAATGAAAATGAAAGTGATAAAAGTATGATAATGTGATAAATTTGACAAACAAAAGTGGGATACATTAGAAATGATGAAATCCACCTCCGAAAAAAGAAGTAAAAATAGAGTAAAGTACTAACTGGTGTCTACGTCCGTGAGATTCCTGCGGGGATAGTATACAGTATCAGGTCCATTTGTGTATGACAACGTAGTGTATGGCAAATCATCATCTGCAACTGATGGCCGAGCAATATCTGAAAATTACACGAAATATTAAAAGGATATTGTAGGCGACTAACTATGTGTCAGTATGTCACCAAGTTAAAACAAACTTCCATTATATATGTATTTGTTAAATAATCAACCTAATGTTCAAATTTATTATTATAAAAAATGATTTCTGTGTCATCTACATGTTACTTAAATACTTAAAACTGACTGGTTATTTATCTAATATATAATCAATAGCAATGCAAACCTGTGCTGGCTGTGTACACATTATGACATTAATGTCAGTGTAACTAACTGCAGTTTTTCTGGAACAAGTCTAAAACCACGATCACCTGGCTGCTTTTCTTAGATTTAAGGTTTAAGATATTTAGTATAATTATGTTTGTGAAACAGGAGCCAGCATTTAAGTATATACTTAAAAGCAATTTAATCTAAGAAAAGCATCTCTGCGATCATGATTTTAGACTGGTTACAGAAAAATACAGTTAGTTACATTGACATTAATGTAATAATGTTTACACAGCCAGTCAAATTTAAGTTAAGTTTAAAGGTAATGTTGGTGAAATTAAGTAGATTATATATTCAAAAAGATTGTTAAGTTTATAATTTTATTTTTACCCCACAAGTTCGTTCCCAAAACTAATAAACACAACAACATTAAACCTGACTGACATATACTCATTCTCAAATTACCCAAAATTCCATTTCCTCTGTTCGAATATCCAGCAACGGTCATCACATGAGAATGGTCGGCGGTGACGATGATCAAGGTGTCACTCTCGTCTGTCATGTTCATTGCCGTATTCACCGCGTCATCAAAAGCGATCGTATCGTACAAAGCTTTCTTGGCGATCGTCTGATGATGCGCATGGTCGATTCGACCACCTGGATAATATTTAGTTTAAACACATTTTATTTCAATATTTTACAAGAAAATGGGGTTGGGCCACAAGTTCTGCTAACATTAGAATCAGCACTTCCCAACATATTACACAATCGTTTGATTGACAGTGATCACGGTCAGGGAACTCTGTCACAACGTGGCGTGATTTACGTCGATAGTTTGTCACAGATTCACGTCGATCTGATGCGCGACAACGGGGCTTTCTATGATGTGCATATAGTCAATTATTTACTTGAGTTTCGCTTAATATAAATCAGTATTTTCAAAGTTACAATCGACCATGTGTGCATTAGCAGAGGTTTAAAACGCACGAATTAACAAATCTTCGCTGAATATGTATGTAAAACAAAAGCAGAAGAGAAATTGTCAATAAAAACCTCCATCAGTTAAGAATATCATTGATAACTGTTGTATAACTAATTTTGTTCAAAAAAGCTTAGAATTGATTAACTTTTTACTTATACTATGTCAGAAATACTGTTTGAAAAAAAAGCGCCATGTGTCACAGGATTGTGTCGGTGTTGATTTAAATGTCACGGATTCTCCCCTAAAGGGTCACAGCTTCTAGTCGATACTATTTGCAGGACTGAACATAGGTTTTGTCGGAAGATTCCTCATTGTATTGTAATCTGGATGTACGCCTAACATTGATTAGATATCCTATTCTCTCAGCCAATAAAATCGCTCAGATTTTTCAAAATAGAAAACTCCATTTTACATAGAATGTCATGACCGTCAGAAGATGTTGACTTCTTTCCTCTGCCGATGAAATCGTTCCACGAACGAGAAAGTAGATCAACTAAGCCTGTTAGAAGACATGGGCGTAGTAGCGTTTCAATAATTGCGGTGTGGGTGGCAACCTGAGGAGAGAGTATGAGGATGTACGAGAAAGTATATGCTTGCCCCAAATCCGAACATGGGGGTGGTGGGGGGAAGCAGACCAATCCGTGACATTGAAATAAGGATCGACACGCCTCAGTTACACTGTCGTCACAAAGCTGTGACATTTTAAAAATAAACATTTTATATAAACGAATAAATGCGTGTTCTGGCATTACCAAAACTTAGCAATAAAAGTAACTACATTTATTATTTATCATGCTGGTTGTGATTTGATGTGGTAGTTGTGTCAGTTATTTACATATATCAAAAAAGCTCCCATGACAAATAAATGCAACTAAATTGCTTTTAAATTTGAAGAACTTGACTATTCATAATCAGATGGTCGATTTGATCGCATTTTACTTATTATGCATTACATTCCACCGAATGTAAAAATATACTTCATATTTTTGGATATATCTAATATATTCAAAACAGTGATGTCCCCGCTGTCGCCTAGAAACTGTGACAAAATTTACAAAATAATAATACTGTCGACGTGAATCTGTGACAAAATGCCGACTCAAATCACTCTACGTTCTGACAGAGTTCCTTGACCGTGGTGATATAATATACATTATAAAACTAAAATCCTTTACATATACTATAGAAAAGAGAAAAACGAACCTTTTATACACATATTCGTTATATGGCCCTTTAACCATTTGTAAAGAAGCGGTTTGCAAAACATTATAATCTTACGAAATAGAGATGTCATAGGCGCTTGTCTTACATAATGAAATTATTTTCTAAGTTGTTACTGGGATTATTCCGTCAATAAGAAGGTCCATCTTTTTTTCAAATCCCGCACATGTCTATGAAAAAGTAGGAAACAACATCACAAGGGTCGGAATTTAGTTTAAATAATGGTCCGAAAATAGTTTCTGTTATGCTTTTAACTATAATGGCTTTTAAGAATTTTTGAGCGCATGGTCCAGTGGTAAATCTTCGAACCCAGTATCGGAGGATCGTGGGTTTGATCCTCCGCCACGGTTGTTTGTAATGTCCTTGAGCTTTATCCACATTTACTTTGTACTGGGTCGTATTCATCAACCATTCTTGAGAATATTCTTAGACTACTTGAGTTTGAAAATCCAAATTTCGGATATATAGTTTACCGTGGCAGATAGAATAAGTGTAAGGGTTTATTTTACTATATAGTAGGTGTCCTTGCATGCTTGCAAATTTTGGCCTCAAATACTCTTCAGGTATCTTTTTTCAAAATCCATTGATGAGATCAAGTCTAAGAATATTTTTAAGAATGGTTGGTTCATACCACCCCTGATTCTATCAAGGAATACTTCGAGCGTGATTTGTCAACGTTGTAAAAACTTGTTTCGCAATCGACACAATATAATTAAGTTTTAACAAAAAACAAAATACCTTCAACTAAAAGAAAGAAGCCTTTGTTGTTCTTCTGAAGAACTTGTATAGCTTTACGAGTCATTTCTGCAATACTTGGTTGTACCGACTCGTCTCTCTCAAGTTCATACGACATATGGCTGTCGGAAAACAAGCCTGGAATACACATATATCACTAATCACTCATTCCAAGTTAGTTTTCAAATACTTGATTAGCATTTATATTCTAACGCTTTTTATTTTGTAAAAAGTAAGCTATAAACAAATAAAGTTTCAAACAGCCGCCTACTAACAACAAAGAAAACATTTTTTCGATCTTCAAAATAACATGATATTCATAAATGATTATAAAACTAATAAACGTCTGAAAATATATGCCATCCCAGCTTCCGTTTCACTAACATTTTATTTAAATGCTTAAAAAATTAAAAGTCTGACTGGTTATCTATCTATAATATAATCAATAGCAATGAAACCATATGCAATTTTATTAAACCAGTCTAAGATCATTATCACCTGGCTGCTTTCATTATGTTTAAGTATATACTTATATATGTTAACAACAGTAGACTGGTTATAAGTGAGTATCTATATGTCGTATAAGACTGTTGATAAGTTAGCTTTTATTTGCTGGAGTAAAAAGAAAATCATTATGACGACACTTCCAACACCTAAAATGTTATATGTCAATTAAATTACAGAGGCTAAAATGAACACTAATGACGTTTGTGTTAATTCAACTTTCTGTTACCTTGTATGCCAGGTCTGTCTATAGGTCTCACTACACAGTTGTGCCTCTTTGTTGCCACGATAACATGATTCTTGCATTTAAAATGTCCTATGTAATTTAGTTTGATATATTTTCAAAAATGGTTCATAGAAGCTGTGATTCTTGCTGTAGATGAACAAAGCAAAACTGGTATAGCATATGCTGCACTGACGTTAAAACGGTGACATTTTTAAGATTGTAATAGATACATGTGTTTATGAGCATTTTAGGACTTCTTTTTTAAAAAATAAATGGTGTCACTGCACTGCCTTTAAAATACTACGCTGTTCAACCTACTAATTAATGTGCAGTTTTATGTGCAGATACATTCCTGCTGTGACAAAATACTCTTTACAGATTCTATGTATACCTTAAAAATCCTAGACCATATTTTATATAGAACAAAGACCAAATTCAAATGTGTAGTGAGACCTATAGCGGATGACTATGATGCATGGTTATTTAGACTGTGTTTTTTAATCAAGCTTTATATATTAAACTATAGAGATTCAAGTCAAGATCTGGGCTAATGCGCATGTTCAAACGACAGGTCTGTGTATAGTCTTTCTTAGTCCCTGATATTTCACGAATCATGTCTATAGCAACCCCAATGAATTGCAGGGAATCGTATGCAAATCCCATAATTTATAACACTCTAACGTGTTCCATACTGTGACATCATTCAATTTCTGCTAAAGCAACTTACCAATCCACGTGTTCAAATCTCATTGTCATATAATGGACCCAGGTGCAGAGAGCTGGGTCCGTTCCACAGGCTAAATGTATACATGTGGAAACCAGTCATTATGACGAAACATTTTTGTTTCTTTAATATATGCAGTAGACCTTCGTTGGCTGGAACACCACATATATCTCGAACCACTTATTTTGTCCTGGCCGAATTCCTTTTTCGATGTACATACATGTACATGTATGGTATGCTGCTGAGCACTACTTGGCTCGAACAACCCTTAATCGAACTATTTGTCCAGTTACGTTAGGTTCGACCCATCGAGGTTCTACTGTACATGTATAAAGCAACGGGAAATCTGTGTCTGTAAAATCACCATGACCTACCTAACAAATAGTCTGTTTTTATTGGATCTACGTCATCAAATGTTCTTTTGTTCCACGCAAATTTGGAAGTTCGGTTCTTTTGACGCTTGTCATTTTCCCATTCCTGTAAAATTGAATTATTTTACAATGCAAACTTTCAAGACGTCATACTGCACAAGTATATAGTTTAACTTGTAATACAGAGTTAGAGATCCATCGGTATTGCATCAAGACAAAGTTCAGAAGGCCGTGGGTTCGATCCACGGTCACAGCTATATGTTGTCCTTGAGCAAGACATTTCATCCGCACATGCTGTAGTGGTTCTACACGGGAAGGACTTCGAGCGTGATTTGTCCATGTAAGAAATTGTTTCACAATCGAGGTAAAATAAATCATTTTAAAACAAAAAAAAAACAAGCAGAGAAGGAGATAGCCACTGTTAGATTATATAGCACTTTGGACGGTCAGTATACAGGTGTAGTAAGAAAAGTGTTAGTACGTGTGTTCTTAGTTGCTTTACAAAACAAAATACTTAAACAGTCATTGGTGATCGCTTAAGCAGGGGTCAGTTATTATAGGTGTCATTTTTTGCCATTCCTAGTCTTTTGCATGATCTTATATATAGACACCAATAACGAGCTAGAATCATAACATAAATACTTGACATTACTGCTATAAGGTCGCGTCCGTCACTTCTCTGGCTGCGACTTATTCTTCCCGACCATTGGTTAGGCCTCGTGTTTGGAATAAAACCTCGTCCTCCGCCTCCTAGTATAACCTGTAATGAATTACTGGCCATTTTAATATGTGTTTTAATTACTTTTATATCAATTACCAAATGAAAATACGGAAATTTTTAAATATATTTTAAATATTTTACGCCTTAAATCAATCTTCATGCATTTGAATACATGTATATAAAAGGTCATATTGACCTCCAAATATCAATCTCTGTAACTTTGTATTAAATCGTTTTGTTAGGCTTTTTATTCATAAAACAATGATGTATAAATGAAATCCTTTTTGATATGCTCTTGGAATATTTTCTATCACACCAATAAAGGTAAAGTAATTAGAATATACATGTAATTCACCTTTCTTGACACAATCTACATTATATGAATTATCTATTATAATTTGGGGCAGAATGTGCCAGGCGTTTTTTACATGGTTAAAGTAACGCTGTGTGAAGATGCCACTCCGTGTGGGTACAATTGACATGAAAATGGTACATATGTGCCCTGCAAACAGAAAAACATACGCACAAACTCTATACTGCCGCCTAAAATTTGGTAGTCAAATATCTATATTGACACCAATTAGGGGTCAAAACTCTACATTTAATAATAAAACTTTGTCTGCACATTGTCATAAGCACATAAAATAAATTATGTGTTTTTGCAGCAAATCTCTGTTCCACTATGTCTGCTCTCCAATCTACCAAGAGGTTCCTAGTCTGGGGTTTCTAGGCAGGAGGGAATTGAACCCCGAATTTAACAAAAGTCTACATTATGTATCCAGAATGGAGAGTCAAAGCTCTACATCGCATTATGCAAAAGAAATAATCTACATCACATGTCCGAAAAGAAGGATAAAAACGGCGGCACATATGTACTAACCAAGATATAGGGAGTGCCCCACCCCCGGGGATGCCATGATGAGTTATCAAATATGTTGTTCACGCGTGGGTAAACGCTTACCTTGATGTCGTGATTTTCCCGGATAAGTTGGTCTGCTATGTCTGTACAGTTGACGGCCTCCCACGGCACATCGCGATTACTCTCCCAGTTGCGATTTGGCACGTGTGCGTACGCAGCTGCTGGTGTCGCATGCGTTACACGTGTTGTTGTCACGATACCTGTAGATTTACCTGCAAAGAAACAATTTTCATTTGTTTTTTGTTTTTTTAATTTTTCATTTATTCAATACTCAGTTTCACAATGTTAAAAAAACATAAGTTGAAAGCAATACATAATTAGATATCAATGACAAATCTCACACGTTTACATCCCATAATTAGATATCAATGACAAATCTCACACGTTTACATCCCATTATAATAATATTCTAACTTGTACAGGAGAATGACTAGACTTACGATAATACTAAATATTCGGATGTTGTTTATTTCAGCGTATGAATATAGAACAGTTCGATTATTTATTCATAACAATTGCATAGTGAGCCATAGCGATCATTTCCATCATAGCCTGGCTGTTGCGTGTATTATTTTGTCAAATAAACAATTACTAGTATTATACAAAAAAGAATACAAAAAAAACCCCGTTATGTTATTGTTTAAAAATGAAATGGGTCATGATACATTTAAATTAATGTTATATATAATAAATATTATATTAAATGAGTCACGTAATTATTTTTATTTCAGTATGATCCGTTATACACGTAGTAGAAATATTTCAACTGAGAAAGAGTTCTAACGACGATGCGATGGTCGTCTAGCAATATTTTAAGTGTTGTCTGTTTTTAGAATGGAGATTTCATTTTACCACTCCAAGTTTATTTATTAATGATAATGCTTTTTTTTATTTTTAAAGCACACATATTACTAAATATGCAAGCTTGTAATTATTTCTACATTTAACTGCTTTAATATAGCATACGTGATGATTTTCAAAATAAAATTCTGGATATGACAATTTTAAGAAATCTAAGATTGCTGTAACATTGCATTCACCTTAAAGAATAATTTGTCAAGACGTTCGTTGTCTACAAAAACAAACGTTGCATCTGATCAAGACTAACCAACCAGAAAATACAGTCTTCCTTGGATAAACCAGTATGTAAATTACGTACAGATAGTTATTTAATAAGTTACCGTGACAGCGGTATAACCAAGGATTCGTGTCTTGCCATGTGTTTGAATATTTATAGCTTCATTTATGCCATCGAGGACTACCAGGCGATCGGTCAATCTAACCACTCTTTCCTGGGATTCTGGAAAGTTAACCAGTACTCAAGCATACCATCTTCGCAAGAAATTGATAATTTTCCAACTTGAATCAGTGGTGAGAGACGAATGACATTTAAACGAAATGTCGTATATCAATCATCAAGAAGATTGTGGCCGGCCCGGGTGATTCGAATGAAAACACATGTTTGACGGTTATAAACATATGAAAACTCTGATAACCTGCTGTCTGTGACCAGTGTAACATTGTGGACAGTGTTGCTTCGGTAATATTCTCGCATACGTCGTACGTGATGGAATTGTCCACACCTAGTACCCGGCTCAATGTCTTCACTCCCGCCAACATAGCCGTGGCAGTAGCTGCAGAATCGGGCACCTGCTTATTGGTTGTGTATACCTACAAAACGCACAGTTATGATTCATGGGTCAATATAATTTCTTATGATTAACTTGTATATATTGTTGCTTGTGTCAACTTAATAATGAGCTATCATGATTTTTATTCCACTGTTTATCATGTTTTGTTTGTATTGATGTATGTCTTCATGGAAGGATTTGTAAATAAAGATAATTCACTCACTCACTCACTCACTCACTCACTCACTCACTCACTCACTCACTCACTCACTCACTCAAACACTCACTCACTCACTCACTCACTCACTCACTCACTCACTCTCTTACTCACTCACTCACTCACTCTCTCACTCACTCACTCACTCACTCACTCACTCACTCACTCACTCACTCACTCACTCAAACACTCACTCACTCACTCACTCACTCACATTCACTTACTCGCTATAGCCATCTAATTAACGGCCTATTTGGATATGGCCACAATAAATTAATGTTCATGCCGCCCAACCCTTTTTTCGTAAACAAAATTAAAAACAAAAAGTAAAAAAAAAATAAAACAATAATAAAACCCTCCCCCTCCTTCCCCATTTTTAAGAAACCTTTGAATGATAATCTAGCAATTAATCTATAATGGCCTATTGTACTTGTTTTATTTCATGGCTATACATTTATGTATAAATAACATTATATATATATAATCTGTATTTCCTCCATACATGAAGAGATAATACATATTATACAAACATGATAAATGGAAAATATTTGAAGAAATTTATAATTGTAAAACAAAATAATATGAAAAGCATTATTATAAATGTACAACGTGATATTAAAAGGTATCTTTGTTGTGGTATTTAGTTTTTAGGAGGAAATGTGTGTGCAAAACAAAACACCTTAATAAACGGTTTACAAAAAAACACAGAAACTTTTAGATTCATTTTAATAGAAAGCTAAGTGGTACACGGGAATGTAATTGTATCAGCTAATTAGTATGACAGGTTTTTCTTTAATGGCGATTTCATGTCATTTTGCATATCATTTTAACACATAAAATTGTTTCACGTTTTATTCGTGGAAGAAGATCATGAACACATGAACACGTGCTGACACGAGAACGATAATCGCTCCTCCCACTCGTCACGTGACGTTAATACAATGTAGATACGTGTCTACATATGTTCAAACTATATCAGGTTAAAAATGAATCACCTATAACTTTCTTTTCAGTAAATGATGGAAGGTTTATTGAATCACATGAGTGATCAATTTTTAACATTGAAAACTGACCCCGACCGTTATTTAATGACCCACCCACACGTGAAAAATTGACCCTCGTTAAAATCTGATCACCAACAGTTGGTAACTGACCGAATAGTCGGCCGGATCACATTTCAACATTGAAAACTTATATTATAAATTTGGATGTTCTCGTGGGTAAAAAGAGTAAATTATAAACGGAAAATGTTGGTAACGATATATCAAGGAAATAATATATATATATGGCCGGTAGGCTATATATACGTTGTTTTATTGGTAATAACACATGTGGTATCGGAATGGTGTTTGTTGGGATCGCCTTTCGTTAATGTAGTTGTTGTTTTACAAGTTCAAGCATTCCTACATCAACTCTCTCTCTCTTTCTCTCTCTCTCTCTCTCTCTCTCTCTCTCTCTCTCTCTCTCCTCGTCTCTCTCCCTCTCTCCCTCTCTCTCTCTCTCTCTCTCTCTCTCTATGTCTCTATGTCTCCGTCTCTCTCTCTCTTTCCCTCTCTCTCTCTCTCCCCCCCTTCTCTCTCTCTCTCTCCCTCTCTCTCTCTCTCTCTCTCTCTCTCTCTCTCTCTCTCTCTCTCTCTCTCTTTATTACCCGGGCATCGGCTTTGTTGATAGAGTTGGTTTAATATATACAGAAACATTTCTGTTACTTCAGAGGCTCTTTTTTGTTTATTGCCAACAAAGAAAACAGACAACAAAGTCAAATCCTCGATATTTGCCCTTTGACATAAAAATAAGGTTTTAAGGAATTGTCAGATACAGGCATGTTGTTGTTAAATAACTTAACGTTTATATATATAATATACTGTTTTAAGTATATATACTTTAAGAGTTACTATAGCTGGCAATATACGTAGTAAGTTATCCAAGGACAAAACAATAACTGCACAGTTTGGTGTAAATTAATACAATGGGATTACAGCCAGTCTTCATCGTCACAGAGAAGACTGAATACATTAGGATCCATCTGATTAATTGCAATTTGTTTTGTTCCTGCAATATTGTAGGGCCTATCCTTAACGGTGTAGCTGCAAGATACGTAAAACACTGTACATGAGACACTGTACATGCCCTCCCTCAACACACACATACACGCCGGCGTAGCTACACGAAGGCACTGCAGGTCAAGGCCTGCACTTTTCCCAGAAAAATAAAATGTTTTTACATAGAAAAATACACACAAAGTACCTGATAATGCACCATTGGTTCTTTACATTTTAAACAACATATGGAAGAGTACCTCAGAGCCCACATCAAAATGTCTATTGACTTGGCGGTTTACTTTGACCAAGCTAGGCCACTGCCATACACACACCACCTACCAAAATATGCAGGAGTGGTGGGGGACACTTCTCCTCTACGTCTTGACTCGTAGTACTGGGAGTGAAACTCGATTAAGATTCACTTTTTAATACATCTTATAATTTAGTCTTTATTTTTTTTTGTGTGTCTGCGTGTGTGTTTCCTAAATAAAAGCGTTTTAAATAAAAAAAAACTATTAGAGTAAATACTAATTATACCCCTCCCCCGTAAAACTCACTAGAATGAATGATCTGATCCTTTACGTCTTGACTCGCAGTGCACTAGGTTTGATACTCGTTAAAGATTCGCTTAGAAATACATCTAAGTGTGTGCGTGCGTGCGTGCCTGCCTGCCTGCCTGCCTGCCTGCCTGCCTGCGTGCGTGCGTGCGTGCGTGCGTGCGTGCGTGCGACCGTGCGTGCGTGTGTGCGTGCTTGTTTAAACAATAACGCTTAAAAGTAAAGAAAAACATTGGCTTAGACAACAACCATATTTTGTAAGAAATGAGTATAATGTAGCCGTTAAGTGTTTAAGATATCAAACATTCAAGGTTCGGAGCGGTTCCTGTTATCCCAATAGCGGAAGTAGAGTAGTATTACTGCTACCAGCGGGAGAGGGACACCCTTCCCACACACTACCCCCAGGTTGCCTCTCTGCAACAACTGAAGTGCTCTTGCACAAATTAAAGTATCGTTTACCTACAAATACGTATAAGTTACTCAAAAAGGCAAGCTGTTCCTTTTAAAACGAAATTTTATTAATTGAAATAAAACAGCATCTTGCATTTTGTGTGTTATAAATGGATAATAGATGGATGTTGTGTATTTAATGTCGATCGAAAAGCTTACGATGGCTTATGTTTAATAGGTGCAACATCAGTCATGTAATGTTTTGCTTGTATTTAACAAATCGTTAAAAAATGACCCCATGTCTGATCAAAATTTAACACTTGATCAGTTTTCAACGACTGTTTTGATCAGAATTTAATGTTGAAATGACGGGGGTTAATTTTCGACATTGAAAAATTTTATTCGTCAATGTTTTAGCATAACCCGATACTGGCCAATGAGTGCCTTTATCGTGGGCCGCTATTTAGTATTTGGTCAACAAAATTAAAGGATTGTACATTACAGAGACAAAATACCATATTAAATATTGAACAGAGTATTCATAATGTATCCTGTCTCATATAAATTTAAATGTGCAGTGTTCCTGCTAAGTTCGAAAAAATATCGGCAATATAAGCGAGGCCACAATAGTTACTAAATTGGTCGTGTCATTCGCACACCGATATTTCTAAAGGTTAAATTTATTCAAGTTATCTCAACCTAAGATCCAGCACTTTACATTGTATAACATAAACACAATGACATGTTGGTGTGTTATAAATGTG
This sequence comes from Panopea generosa, assembly GCA_029582155.1. NCBI lineage: Eukaryota > Metazoa > Mollusca > Bivalvia > Adapedonta > Hiatellidae > Panopea > Panopea generosa. The sequence continues at coordinate 32,804,373 of CM055900.1, read as the reverse complement.
TTCCGTGTCAGACAGTGAGGGATGAGGTGCAACCTACCGTGTTTGTTTTACACTAAATAAAGTTTGTCCTTTTCAACGTATTTCCTATTCTATGTATGTAATTGATGGGCAACCTTACTAAATGAACGTGTAAAATCTTATTCACTTTAAAATTGCGTAATACAACTAAAACTGTTGGTAATTGCGTAATACAACTAAAACAATTGAAAATTGCGTAATACAACTAAAACTATTGAAAATTGCGCAATACAACTAAAACTGTTGATAATTGCGTAATACAACTAAAACTATTGAAAATTGCGTAATACAACTAAAACTATTGAAAATTTCAGTCAAACCTGTGCAAACGGTCATCTTGTCTTAAGCAGCCACATTTGCTTTTCCCATTTTTATTTTTTTAGAGCAAATTAACATGTATTAAGCAACAACCTGTCATAAAAAGTCAATATTGTTAATTCCCTAACTGGCTGCTTCAGACAGGTTTGGCTGTAGTCATTAAATGACACAAAATAATTTGTGCATGGTTAATTCCAATTAACAGCAAACGCCACATGGCATAAACATTCATACGCTTACATGTATGTACCTTCTACTCGCCGTGTCTTAGCATTTCTGTTTAATTATTAAATATTCTGTGGCATTGTTTGTTTGTTTGTTTGTTTGTTTGTTTGTTTGTTTGTTTGTTTGTTTGTTTTGGAAATGATTGCTCTGGGCTTTTATAACTTTAGTAAAATTTATTGAAATATTCATATGACGAAAGATGTGTCTTTAACACTTACAAAAACGGGGCAGTAGTGTAATGGATAGAATGTTAGCCGTTCAAGCCATAGGTTGTGGGTTCGGTCCCTAGCTCCACTTGGTGACTCTCATTAAACAACACTGAGTACTAGTTCTACGCAGGAAGTTGACTCGAGAACGATTCATATACGCTCTGAGCTTTCTTCGCAATCGAGTTAAGATAAATTAGTATAAACTAACATTTAAAAAAAACTGTGAAACGATATTTTTAAACCAATATCAAATTATTCATTTAAAAGGAATGTATAAGGGGAGAAATGCTATAAAGTCTTAAAGATATAACTATTATTAAAATGGATAAAAAAACATATCATTATCATTAATAAAATACAAATAGTTTGATAAGTCAAATCTACCAAACCGTGACAAAATCGATATTTAGATTGAAGTGAAAACAATCCCCATTCTTAAAATAGACAGCACTTAAATACTGCTTCACGACCTTCACGTCGTTATACGGACTCTTTCTAAGATGAAACATTGTAGTACGTGTAAACACGTATAATGGATCAAATTGTAATCAAAATGAAATCACGTGACTCATGTGGTAAGTCCCAAAATATGTTGCAATTTTTAGGTGAAAATCTATTTAAGTCAAACCGAGGCGCGTAGCCCAAGTTAGGAAATTCCTTTTCAATATATTGTTTTAGCATATTTAAATATATATATATCTTTTTTTGGCAATAAGGGGTCAATGAGTATATATAGGCATGATATATTGGGGAAGAATGTTTTTAGAATTTTTAAAATTTTGAAATATCTTGATATATTCACTTTCAATACAGAATAACAATTGTGAATAATGTGTATTTTAATATATGGCTAAACCAGTAGTTGTTCGAGAACAAAACAAAAAAATCCAAGTTTTACATGTGTTTGGTTTAATTAACCCTTTACTTCATATAGACACCATTGGACACCTCGTATATTGAAAGCATTAATTCACCACCTATCAGCAAGAGGTAAATTATGTTTATATTAACTGACAGAGTAGAAAACAGTGCAGGAAGTGTTCAGATTGCTCGCCGGTAACGAACTCTTTCTACACTGTTTTCAAAGGCCTTCTGTGATTGGTGTGGGAAAACGCGTATCTATGGAATAAAGGGTTAAAAGAATGCAGACGCAGCTTCTGAAATTAAATAGCATCATGACCATTTTCACAGCTCAAAAAAACTCAGTGTTTCACTGAGAATATTTATCAATTATGTGCGATGGATAATCGGAATATGTATACAACATATACACCACAAAAACAATCAAACCTGAGTGAGCGATCACCTGTTTCAAGCAGCCACTTTTCTTAAACAATCTGTTTCTTATTTCTATGTTTTCAGAGCAACTTTACCAGTTTTAAGCAACAACCTGTCTTAAAAGTCCACATTTGATACTTCCCGTGATTGACTGCTTAATACAATGTACACTGTATGATACATAATATACAAAACAGTTTAAAACACACAGTTCTAAAAATGATATCCGAATAAAAGTCATTATATTATACAGAGAACAGCGCAAATGTAATTGGCGTGTGATACGTCATTGACGCGTAAACATGACACAGGGAATTATCATTGCCGTACGATGGAAAACTGAAATTTAATGTTGATTTTGGCTTTAACTATCTTTGAATACATGGCTACTATAACATTTGAAATTTGTGGACTTCAGGTGGGGGTGGTAAAAATATATTAGCTTATTTTGATCCGGAAGGGTGATATGCATACTATATACCGTTGCTGGGTATATGTCTAAGTGTTTTACCTTTGATAAGCCAACGTTGGGCAATGTCTCGAAGGCTAGTTTCGTTTCTTCACCTGGGTTGCCTAGTTTTTGACCTTTCAGCACTCTGGCCGCCATGACAGTGCTAAGGCCCATACCATCACCGATAAACAGAATCACGTTCTTGGCAATATTCGTGTTTGGGGCCTGGTCAAGGTACCTCGTGATGTCGTCACTCGCTACACGTCTCCAATACGCGGCATCTGGATCATTAAAACAATGAAATGTATCTAAATACTAAAACCTGATAAAAGAATCCATTGGATGCAAAAAACGCTAACAAGAAAACAGCAGACTGTTTTTGTACATAAGTGGCTGTCCAAAGTGCCGGGGGTTTACGGTATTTTTTGTTCAGGCGAAAGTAAATTGGTTCCATGGAGTGAAAAGTTTTCGTCTTGATTTTTTCTACGTGGATCACCGTAACAAGAAATACTTTATCCGAATTTGATCGTATTGTATTTTGACAAAGATAAAGTTTTGATATTTACCAAATTCTATACACATTGCTAAACATTAGTTGAATTGAAACAAAAGTACCAAGGAATCGGTCTAGGTGTATCTTCTCACGTAACGCTGTGTCTATTTTTGTGTTCATATGTCGTTTGAAGACAACATTCCACAAAAGTTCTTTAACAAATGTGATTCGAGGGTTGGACTGAGTATTGCAAACGTCTATAGCTAAAAACATCTCTTACTAGCAGCTCAAAGGTGGAATCACAATTGGCTAAGAATTACTATTTGCGTTTGCCAATTTGATTATTTGAAATCTCAAAATTTGAGATCAAGTTAAATATAAGCGCACTTCGGTTCGAACGCGTTTACTAAAGGTGGTATGTGTCTGCTGTGTAAACGCCCAATGGAATGCAGTAGTATATTTTTACTATTCACTGCTTAAATAATAAAACGCAATAAAACACACCTTCGACAAGTCCGGTGATGCCCACCAACATAGACAGTAAAACTATTAGTTTTAGCTGCTCCATTGCGTCCCTGAAACAGAATAAATACGATAATAACTACATCAGACTCCAGGCCATTTATACTCATCACAAAGTCCATCACATGTTCTGTCTCGTGACCTCTCAAAAGCCACAACCAGTAGTGGCTCTACCAAGGTAACGGACTCAGTAACGTAGCTGTGAGGGTACTTCGCAATTGACCAAACGCGCATGGGATTAGGGGTAAAATTTATAATGAAATAAATTAAAAATCAATGTATAGTTCTGTGAAATCTAGAGAAAACCCATTTGAAAAGTATAGCTTTGAATGTTTATTAGGTGTTTGCCACGACGAAATTTTAAGTCCTTTCCTTTTTTCTATGTACATGTATATCAATGACCCGGAGGAAGAATTATCTGATAAAGGATATAATGGTATTTACCCTTTACTCCATAGATACGCGTTTTCCCGCACCAATCACAGAAGGCCTTTGAAAACAGCGCAGGAAGAGTTCAGATTTGCTCGTAGCGAGCAATCTGAACACTTCCTGTACTGTTTTCCACTCTGTCAGTTAATATAAACATAATTTACCAAATAATTCAAAAACCTTCTATATTAGAGGTGTCCATAGGCGTCTATATTAGAGGTGTCCATAGGCGTCTATATTAGAGGTGTCCAAAGGCGTCTATATGAAGTAAAGGGTTAACTTAGGGTATTCTAAGTTATTTCTATCGATGTACCCTGATGATTTAGTTCTAATATCCAATTCATCAGAAGATCTTTACAAGTGATCATTCATACAATGAAATACAACAAACGCTAGTTGGCCAAGCACAAAAAGCAATGTTTAATTTAAAAAGTATTTGTGTAGGTTTAAAAAGTTACGTGTAGAACATTTATTGGAATTATTCGCTCATTATAATATATAAACTCATTTCTCCCATTTTGAATTACAGCAGCCAAATATGGGGTTTCTTTAAAGCTACACAAATTAAACGAACCCATATGCAATTTTGCAAGTCAATTCTAGACAAAATGATTTTGTATATGGGGCAATAGGCAGAACTGACTTTTTTACAGCACGAATTTTGAATGCTATAAAATGTTGGCTTAAAATAATCTCAGAAGGAGATAGAACATATATAACAGAAACATAAATGTCGATGTTATTAGAAATTGAAAAATATCCAAATAAAACAAATTGGGCTTCTCTTGTCAGAGATAACCTTAATAAATTAGGATTTCACCATATATGGCTTTGTCAATGAGTTAGAAACACTAAATTATTTTTAGTAAACTTTACAATGCGATAAAGCGATAACTTTATCCAATCTTAGCACGCACGGTTAAATAACTCAAGCAGAGCAATATTCTGTTGACAGTTTTCTTCCTTTAACCTGCAACCATATTTATTAAAGGTTAATGTACACACATTTAGAGTTATGACTAAGTGTGTCTTCACATTTGCTTGAGTTAGAAAAGAGTAGATGGAACCAACAGAGAACGTCATTGCACGAAATAAAATGTAATACGTGCAGAGTTGTAGTGGACGAGTATAATTTTTATGTGAATATTGTTTATACAAGGACTTAAGACCTATATATATTAAAAGTCATTATTATAACAACCTAAGTATGTTTAAAACTATTGAATTGTTACAAACTGACAGCAAACAAATTATACGAAACCTGTCTGTTTATATATACAAAGCGTTTAAACTGAAAACGAGTCTATGGCCATTGACAGAAATCAAGTGTTAATCAAATGAAATTATATTGTTTAAGTGTATGTGTATTGTTAAAACGCAATATATACTCCCCTCCCATACCATTATAGAAGTAATAAATGAGTAAATCCTTTTTAAAATAAGTATGTTAGCACACAGGTATCAAAGCGGTGCTGTGTTTGTAATACCATTTACTATTAATATAACATGCGACAAATGTGCAAATGAATAAACTCTCCCAACCTTGAGTAGACCGACAGTGAATTTAGATACGACCACCTGTAAAGTTATGAATGAAACTTTGATCGGCCAATCGTGATTTTAATGCACATTTACTTCTATGTGCAGAACAGAACGGAATTTGAATGTGAATATGCACACCTTTATTCATATGCATATATGTCGTAACTTAAATCAGCAATGCCAAATATATGTACTTAATATAAACTTATATAGCGTATATCTAAATTAACATGTGACTTGGCAAATGGCACGAAATTTGACAAATATATGGACACAAAGAAAACACAATAATGCATTTTTTTTCATTAAATATTGGTTTAGTATGTAAATGTTGACTGATGAGCAATCTACATAAATTTCATTTATATTTGTCCCCTGGATAAATACTCACATATACATATATGTTAAACAAAATGAATAATAATGTTGTTGTTGTTGTTGTTGTTGTTGTTGTTGTTGTTGTTGTTGTTGTTGTTGTTGTTGTTGTTGTTGTTGTTGTTGTTGTTGTTGTTGTTGTTGTTGTTGTTGTTGTTGTTGTTGTTGTTGTTGTTGTTGTTGTTGTTGTTGTTGTTGTTGTTGTTGTTGTTGTTGTTGTTGTTGTTGTTGTTGTTGTTGTTGTTGTTGTTGTTGTTGTTGTTGTTGTTGTTGTTGTTGTTGTTGTTGTTGTTGTTGTTGTTGTTGTTGTTGTTGTTGTTGTTGTTGTTGTTGTTGTTGTTGTTGTTGTTGTTGTTGTTGTTGTTGTTGTTGTTGTTGTTGTTGTTGTTGTTGTTGTTTACAACCCAATCTTATTTAAAATAAGTTCCTACAATGTACTACATTATGAAATAAAAGAAGTTCTGTTCTGTACAAACGTTGAATTCTAATTGTAATTTATCTCTACGCCGAGAAACGACATTTGAACCATAAAACCATATATAAAACTTTCTAAACTGACAGGTTTAGCATATCTACATCATAACTACTGACAAAAGATCCCAATTGCCTCAAACTTTATTGAGACATTTAAAGTTATAAAAAAAACAAATGACACACGTTGTAGCATAAATTTGAACTTAAATTGAAGTAGAAACGCACACAGCGGTCTTTAAGCCTTTGGTATATACTGTATATGCAACGAATATTATTACTAATAAGCATTTTGTATTTTATGGGTGTTGGGTTGTGTGTGGATCCGTGTTATGAAATAATACTTTAACAATATCGTTGCTGGCTATTTAAAACAAGTTAAGATATATTTTAAAATAATTGAATATAACCATTCATATCTACCGGTCTCAATTATTATTGGGGCAACACCACAATGAAACTTACTAAAAGCAGACCTTTTAAAGGTAATAGCGTTTTACAATATTTTCAACTTCAAAATGTGTTTTAAATAAACGGTAGGTGCGTAGTTTGTTTCGTCCTTTACAGGACATAATGTCCACTCGCCTTATAGATGAAAACTAATCACTGGTATAAATATCTAGAACTTCTTTGTGAGGTCATCAACAAGAGTATAGGGATATTAACAATGATTTTTAACTGTTGAAGATTTAGTGATATAAATTGCTGTATAAATGTTTTAAAACTGAATATTAAGTCGGAGGATATATTAAATTTTTAAACCCCGAACTTTTACTGACAGGGTAGTAACTATTTGTAAGAGGACACTATCAAATTACAATGGTACACTAGGCTATCTACTGATGGTGAATTAACACATATCTTTGTGTACAGAGTGCATCTCCCACGAATTTCAAATTTGTGCCATTTGGAGTTAAACTTTTATTTCAAACACTTTTTGTTTCATTTTACGTCGATTGTGTAATAAGTAATAACAACTTAGGCAAATCACGCTCAAATATTTCCTGGGTGGTACCAGTACTAAGCATATGGGGATAAAGTGTCCTGCTCAAGGACACCGCACATGACCGTAGCGGAGGATCGAACCCAGTATCCTGGGTCCGATTATATACCACTAGACTACGTACTATATCAATAAATAACAGAAATAAAATGATAATGAAACTAAAAAATGACAATACTGATGTATATGAACATATTTGGAATTGTTGCAATGATAAATCAGAGTAGAGGAAAGTATTGACAGCCGGTCTTTAATAAATATACACACGCCTTCCTACTCTGCTCGATATTATTGCAGTGGTTTTTGTATTATATATATCCACACGCCTTCCTACTCTGCTCGATATTATTGTATTGTTTTGTGTATTATATATATCCACACGCCTTCCTACTCTGCTCGATATTATTGCAGTGTTTTATGTATTATATATATCCACACGCCTTCCTACTCTGCTCGATATTATTGCAGTGTTTTGTGTATTATATATAACCACACGCCTTCCTACTCTGCTCGATATTATTGCAGTGTTTTGTGTATTATATATATCCACACGCCTTCCTACTCTGCTCGATATTATTGCAGTGTTTTGTGTATTATATATATACACACGCCTTCCTACTCTGCTCGATATTATTGCAGTGGTTTTTGTATTATATATATCAACACGCATTCCTTCTCTGCTCGATATTATTGCAGTGTTTTGTGTATTATATATATCCACACGCATTCCTATTCTGCTCGATATTATTGCAGTGTTTTGTGTATTATATATATTCACACGCATTCCTACTCTGCTCGATATTATTGCAGTGTTTTGTGTATTATATATATCCACACGCCTTCCTACTCTGCTCGATATTATTGCAGTGTTTTGTGTATTATATATATCCACACGCCTTCCTACTCTGCTCGATATTATTGCAGTGTTTTGTGTATTATATATAGCATTTTTTTAATATATCACATTATACAATGTCCGTTGTTTGCATGAAAAAAAATGAAATTCGACGAATAAAAAGTAGTCCCTGACGCGTACGACCATTTTGGCGGTGATCAACACTGCTAACAACGACGACATCAGAGCAGAGCAGAGCAGAGCAAAACAGAGCAGAGCAGAGCAGACCAGAGCAGACCAGACCAGACCAGACCAGACCAGACCAGACCAGACCAGACCAGACCAGAACAGAACAGATCAAAATGGAGCAGAGCAAAATGGAGCAGAACAGAGCAAAACAGAGCAGAGCAAAGTGGAGCAGAGCAAAATAGAGCAGAGCAGAGCAAAGTGGAGCCGAACAAAATAGAGCAGAACAGAGCAAAACAGAGCAGAGCAAAACAGAGCAGAGCAAAACAGAACAGAGCAGAACAGAACAGAACAGAACAGAACAGAACAGAACAGAACAGAACAGAACAGAACAGAACAGAACAGAACAGAACAGAATAGAAATTTTATTAGCTCGTAGCTCATCGTAATATACAAACATTTGCAATGCTTGCAATGTGATGGTTATAATATTATACATAGTTCTAAATCAATATTGGTGAGAGTGGTTTTAAACAAAATCATATAGTATAGTAATAATATAATAATAGTAGTTCGCCAAGTAATATTAATATATAGATAATCATGGTATTTTAATTTACATATTTATGTATGTGAAATGTTATACATAATTTATTAGACTGTTTCTGCATTTGAAAGCTGTTGACAGCGATTTATAGTGTTTCTGATTTTAATGATGATAAACTTACCAAAACAAAATCACTGTTAACGCTTTACGTACTTTTGTAGAAACACAATACTCAATTAAGTAGCTCCAATTATATAAACAAATAAAATTAATATCCTTTTCACTATTTTACATTCTAAGCAGGCGTTGTGAAGTGTAGTGTATTAAAACTGTCATAGCTTATTAATGAAATGTAATTTTAATTCAAATTCAAATTCAACAGAAATTTTAATGCAGTCATGATAATGCGTTTTAATTGCGTGATGTGTCGTGTGGGACTAGAGAGTAATACTGATTGATGCCCTTGAAACGCACCTTTGTGGTTTTGAAACATCCTTCAACGAAAAATAATACGTCGTTAAGGACATTACGTTGTTAACAGTGATGCGCAAATACATCTTCATTGGTATTACATTTGGACAGGTTGTATTTGATGAATATTTCCTGTTTTGCGTTTAAGAAATATATTGTTATTGCTTTAACATTTGTTGTAACGGTCGTAAGAAAAATATGGTGGATAATCACGTTTTTTTGTCCTAGCCTCCGCCTAGAATACATGTATAACTGTTATAAAAATCGAGTTGTTTGGTGAGTGAGTGAGTTGTTGGGGGAGGGAGGGAGGGAGTGCTCTGCATATTATATTTTGTTTTGCAATTATAAATTTCTTCAAATATTTTCCATTTATCATGTTTGTATAATATGTATTATCTCTTCATGTATGGGGGAAATACAGATTATATATATATAATGTTATTTATACATAAATGTATAGCCATGAAATAAAACAAGTACAATAGGCCATTATAGATTCATTGCTAGATTATCATCCAAAGGTTTCTTAAAAATGGGGAAGGAGGGGGAGGGTTTTATTATTGTTTTATTGTTTTTTTACTTTTTGTTTATAATTTTGTTTACGAAAAAAGGGTCGGGCGGCATGAACATTAATTTATTGTGGCCATATCCATATAGGCCGTTAATTAGATGGCTATAGCGAGTAAGTGAATGTGAGTGAGTGAGTGAGTGAGTGAGTGAGTGAGTGAGTGAGTGAGTGAGTGAGTGAGTGAGTGAGTGAGTGAGTGAGTGAGTGAGTGAGTGAGTGAGTGAGTGAGTGAGTGAGTGAGTGAGTGAGTGAGTGAGTGAGTGAGTGAGTGAGTGAGTGAGTGAGGGAGGGAGGGAGGGAGGGAGTGAGTGAGTGAGGCAGGGAGGGAGTATTTAAGTCAATGAGCAAGCTGAATGAGTAAGTAAGTGTATAGTTACACGAGTTTTTCAGTGTAGTAGGACACAGGGGCCGATTTCACTAAACATCTCGAGCTGGCATTTTCCTCAACTCAGAAATTTTGAATTTTCTAAAGGATTATTTACAATAAATTAAGACAACTTTTATTTGAAAAAGCTCATGAAATCTGTTATAACTTTCTAACAACGCGAAAGCCTGATAAACAAGTCACTTTATTTACTCATCCAGCACTGATTCGAATATGTGCCAAAACCTGTTTTAAAATAATGCAACGTCGTAATTTTTACCTATGTAAATAATGCTCTCTTTATTTTAGTTATTTGCTATATTTTGTTTTATCTACGAAAATATTTCTAATCAGTTCTCAATTGATCTGATCAAAGGATATAATCGTTTTTTAAAATATTTTTGATATGCGCAAAAGAGCTCTTTTTCTTGTTCAGATTTTTTATTAAAAACTTGGTTTATTGCGGTTTTTTGTATAAAGATAAGAAATATTTTATATAGCTTTATCATGTCAAATAATTGTGCTTTGTATTAGTATGCAAATTTTATATTTAAAAATGTCTCTTATAATTCTCTTAGAATGGCTATGTATTATTATTATCAACTTTTATTCCCCCATTTCTGGAGATTTTACAATCATTTGGATTTTATACATATACTATTACAATATAAATACTATGATCACATTATGAATTACAAAATAATAGTTAATATTTACAAAGTCTATGGTTTTATCATCGATGTAGATATAAATAACTGTCTTTATTCGTGAATTAAAGTAAATTATTTAAATCTGTTGTCTTGCTGTAGGACTCTAGTTTGAATGATTTATATGCACATTTAGGTTATTTCACCGAAACGAAACATGAAAATGTTAAAGTGTGTATATCTTGTTTCAGGTCTTAATTCATTTTAATATCAGTCTCTACATGTAAACCATATAGGCGTGCATTTATTAGCAAACGTATATCGATCTCAGGAAAGCAGCATTAAAGTTCATAAATTCTGAGATTTGCTTTAATGTTAACAATGAAGATAAAAGTATATCTACATATCCAATCAAGAATAGTAATTGAATGTCTTTGGTACTGTTCCGTAGAAATGACCATAAATCAGTTGGAAACTGAATATTGAGAGAGTTCCAGAACGCTATCCTCGTGGATTGATGTTTATTACTGCTACAATCAAAAACTTTATGAAACAGTTCATCTGTATATTGTGCCTCGCATGTTAAACAGTTCTTTATTTGGTTTGGTTTTGGTGCACAACATAATTTGGCTAAGAATGTCATGGACTCGATGGAAGACGGATTCTCTGATGCAGTTAGCCAGACTGTTCCAGGAGATAGTTTATTGTGGACCCTTCGAAACCGGAAGCAATCATCGTTTGCGTTAATTCGTAATAACCAGTGCTGTTCTTCGGAGTTTATTATTGTTTTTTTACAAACACTTTTCCATGGTTCTTTTGCTGGAAATGTGATTGATAACATGAATTGCTAGATATACTGTTCCAGTTTGTATTTTCAGAGTATTTGTAGGATATCTTTTATAAAGCCATTGTTTCGTGTTGTACACATGTTTTTGCATTGGTAAAGTCTATTGAGGAATAGCTGGAGCGTAATGTCTGTTGCTTTAAGTCTACAAATCGTACCAAGGAACGATAACTTTTTTAAGTCTATGTATGCTTCTAATGACGTGAACCCAAGTAAGCCGGTGACCATGTCTGAGCGGGTAAGATTGGGTAGGTTCTGGATGCGTTTTAGACAGAAATGGCGAGTAGCTTCTAGGCGAGACATGCCAGTTTTTGTTATATCATTCCATAGTTCACAACCAAATAGAGCTCGTGGTAGGACAATGGACGTGTAAAGTTTTGCTGCCGTTATAGGATTGGCGCCATTACTATGTATACCGCAGTTTATTAACGAGAACAGCGATCCCCGCGTAGTTTGACGCACCGTATCTACATTTGCAGGGGAGTTCCGTCTGTTATTTTGGATTATTCCAAGATGTTTGTATTCTTTGACGACTGGAAGTGGTTGATTTGCATAACACAAAGTATTGTCTTCCGGCTGATGACGTTGTTTCTGATTATGTATAAGTACAGCACATTTTGAGGCTTTATACGAATAACACCATTTGTTTGCAAATTTTTATTAGTTCATTAAGTCCGTTTTTCGACAATGACATCAGAACAATATCATCTGCTTGTGTAGGCGCGCTGAGAGAAACGGAGTTTATTTTCAGTCCGTGGTTTGAAGCCTCGAGAGTATGTAGAAGTTCGTCAATGAGAACGGTGTATAAGAACGGGGACCAAATGCTTCCTTGTCTGGTTCCCTGATGGATTTGGAATCGAGATGACAAATGCCCACAGGCATACACACGACTTGACCCTCCACGTAACATGTCGTTAAATATGCGCAATGCTTTACCACATATTCCAAGGTGATACAGTTTGTAGAGAACCCCGGAGATCCAAATACGGTCGAACGCTTTCATAACGTCCATAAAGCATGAATGCATAACTTGATTACGTTCGTAAGTGTAATTGATTGTCTCTTGGTAGAGAAAAGAGACCATTTTACTGCTTCTTCCCTTTTGAAATTCATGTTTTAGTGGTTCTCAGCATGACATCACTAGTTCCCAGAATGCAACTATACAATATAAATAGAAATAACGTATACACAACAAATATAGCAGTATCGAATACAACAATTTTTTTAAGATCTAAATGATGTTAATTTACAGTTTTAATGTAAGAGATACAATATAAATATATAGATACAGAATATAAATAAAAAGTATACAATACAAATCAACGGTATTAAATACAAATGAGAAATATAGAATACAAACTGATATAATGAACTATATAGAACAGTGAAAATATTTCTAAAAGGACCAAAGAAACCATTGGTTTATATTCATATTGCACATACGGTCTAGGAACAATATGAACAGTATAAATGAAACAATCATATACAATATTCAATTCTATTCAAATCAAATTCAAATGAGAAATATATAATACAAATGAAACAAAATACAATATAGGTAACACAATATTAAATACAAATGAGCAGATAAAATACAAATGTAACAGTATACAATAGAAATGTTTGAATATTTACTACAAATATAAAATAGCGAACATTGCAACGTTTGACATGACATGTGCCACAGCTAAAACTGTTGCAATTAAAATGTCCGACATTAAGAACATTGAAAAATAAAACCTATAAAGGTCTACTTTGCCCACGGACACCATGCGCAATTCGCCATTACTGAGTGATAAAACAATTGATAAAAACAATGACAATGCATCAGTATCATTATTAATAAACATTAATTGGAAGTTTTGTTCTGATTTTTTAGTATAATCAAAAACCGTTTAATTACAAATAGCACTGCCGTTTAACAATTGCTTACCGACTCTTTGAATGAGCATCTCATATAAATAACATGTGTTATCTTTATGGGCTATAAAGGTGTGGTAATGGTATCCCCATAAATGATAGATGTTTTACAATCATCAGATAATTATGATTCTTTGGATTATATATCTCATAAATGTTCATGTTTAAAGGTAAAACAATCTAATAATACAGTATCTGAATAATCAATAGTATAGACACATTAGTCTACTGCCAATGCCCTGAAATCATTAACTAAATAACTATTTTTTCAAGCTGGTTCTAGAATGATATCAAGTAGCAATGGCCCATACATATTGCTCTCAAAAGCAACATATATACAACAATTGCTGTAGGATATGGATAAAAACACTTGTGTTAAATATGGTGCGCTTTCAAATTTCTTCCTACGTTACGTTTTCATATCTCTTGAGTGTGCAATGTAAATAGATTTTGAGTTTTTCTGTACATTTATAACCGTGGACAATCACATATACCGGTGATGTTTGTTTCTATGAGCATTTTGTTTCTTTATTTCAACAGTAGTTCAATCATTTAACAACGGTTAGTGCCCATTATATTCGTTCGTTAGAACTGACCAGCGATAAACACGTACCACACACATTATATACGTCCTTAAATATACGAATGGCAATATTTTTTTCTTATTTTCATACTATTGGATACAAAATAAATGTCTCTTTTACTTGAATTAAAATTGTTTAAGTCATAGATTAATTGTACTTAATAAATCAATTAAATGTACATGAGGTTGCCAAGCTTATATACATAATTATGGCGGCTTCAAACCGCGGCAGAGTGTATTGTATCTTATCTATATAGACACATTTTCGGCGTTCTTTAGTGAAGCTTAATTTTCTGTCCTGAACATCATTTTCAATAATTCTTTTTTCATATGTGAAAAATGGTCTACAAGAACTTATTGTCTGCAATTACGTTTTACCACGTTTGAGGTGTTCGAAAAGTTACTCAAAACGTAGCGAAACGTAAAAAAAGTATTCATTTTTAATCAATCATAACTACAAAAAATCAGTTTTAAGTACATGCCACCATTTAACATCCAAGTTGTTGAAAGCTGTCAACAAAACTGAAACAGACACAAACTTTCTTAAACTCGAAACAACATTCCCTTGGAGGCAACATTATGTTTTTGCTATATTTTACACAATGCCGCCCCGGGGTTTAACATGTTAACATGTCAAACTGTTTGATCCGGTCGTTAACCACACAAATTACAAAAAACATCAATGTTTAGCGCAATGGCGGATCTGTGTAACCTCTAATTGGACGCCGTGTCTACAACTAAAGAATATAATTTAAATATAAATTAGATATGTACAACTACATTTATTTGTTTCGAATAATGACTACGCGCTTGTCTGAATTTTATTTTTACAAAGATTTTAAATATCTTAAAATAAGCAAACTTCTTTATTTTACATTCTCAGCTCCCTATAGTTGAACCAAGATCTGCTACATAACAGGTTGTAACTTAGTCACTTTCAGAACGGAATCACCAGACACTTTATCTTTAGATATGAACAAATTTGTCTCAATCAGCCAGTCAAGCAGCAAACGAGCAAAAAATAAAACGCACCCTTAAGGCTGGTGGTTGATTAAAACTAAAATTGTTACAAAAGAAAATGTGGCCGTTTAGGACAAGTGGTTGCTTAATAGAGGTAACCACTAACACAGACCTGACTGTTATATATATTATCTTAAATAATTTTGAGCTATTATACACTTATTTTACACATATTCGTAGTAATGAATATATATATTATTTGATGAGAAACTGTTATAGCTCAAGACAATAATATTTCTTCTTCTTTTTCCGTGCCGTCTTTTCTTCTTCTTTTCCATCTTCGTCTTTTTCTTCCTCTTTTCTTTCTTCTTCTTCTTCTTCTTTACCATTTACCCTCTTCTTCTTCTTCTTCTTCTTATTTCATTCAATCATCATCTTCTTCTTCTTCTTTACCCTTTACCCTTTACCTTCTTCTTTTTTTCCATTTTCTTCTTTACCATTTACCTTCTCCTTCTTTCGTTCCATCTTCTTCTTCATCATCATTTTCCTCTTCCTCTTTCCCATTTAACTTCTTCTTATTATTATAATTATTACCCTCCGTCTTCGTCTTCTTTAATTTCTTCTTCTTCATTACCATTTTACTTCTTCTTCTTTATCATTTACTTTCTTTTCTTAAAATTATTATTCTGTTCCGCCATCTTCTTCTTCGTCTTCATTTTCTTCTTTACCATATACCTTCTTCTTCTTCTTTACCATTTATACGAAGTGTAAATATAATTTACCGGCTGAAAACCAAACAATATAGACTCAGACCAGAAGATATGTAGACATGGGTCAGTTGAGTTTATAATACTGCGAGAGGCTGGAGTTTAAGTCACCCCTCTCCTTGCACACACCCTTGATCCCACGACCGCATGCCAAAACTATCTTGACCTGTACTTTTATATTTTTGATGGACACTACTATTCTCTGTGTGTAATATTGAGTCAGAGGTCCAGTATATACCGTAGTGTAAAAATGTTACTGATTTATTAAACATTTAGTAGAGATGGTCAGTACAATAGTTTGAACTATCATTAGTGCTTATAATCATCGTTATTGTTTAAACGCTTGTATTCATTTTAATATTCATCTATTTGATGTTGAGGTCCATAGGCTACCTGTATAAACTACGGCTTTCCCATTAGTCAATACTAGATTAGAAACAGATTTTCCTGGGATTAGAAATATCATACAAAAAAGGTACGTTATACTCTTTTCTTCGTATTTCTTACAATTCGTTATTCGGAAAGTCCGTTGCGTCGCTGAGTATAAAATATGAATATACAAGTCCTTTCAAATTTCCAAAGCGACATAATGCGTTTTTTTTTGGATTGATAGTTATTACTTTGGGCATGGGAGGTGGAAATCCACTCTTCCCTTCGTCCTTATCCATATCAGAATTTGAAGTCTGTAGAAAAATCATCCAGAAATGTATTGAAATCCCAGACATAATGTTGAATGAATAAAATGTGAAAAGCACAAACAAACATGGTTTGTTTGCTCCTTATTCTAAATATGGATTTATGTGATATAAATTACTAAATACGAATAAGGAATTAATGTTACAATTTTATTAATTAGCTAAATATATGTTGTAAATATTTGATTTAAATGTAACCTATCTATTTATTGTGAACAAATTAGTGCTTTTAAGCGGGGGTGGGAGTGAAATGGATAGCGTGTTGGCCGTTCGCGCCAGAGGTTGCGGATCTGATCCCCCAGCTCGACCCGGTGCCTCTCATAAAAACAACACTCAGTACTGGTTCTACACAGGAAGCGGACTCGAGAGCGGTTCATATGAGCTCTAGGCTTTAATCACAATCGAGATGAATTCGTATAAACTTAAAACTATAAACTATAAACATGTTTTCACAGCAAACCGATTTTGCTTCCTGTTTTATACCAAGAGAAAAAGGATCTAACATGAGTGCCCATTTATTTTTTAATTTATTAAACGAGCTGACAAACAAATACTATGAGAGGATTTTTCCAAGCAAAATACCATTTTTTGCAAAATAATTTTAATAAATATAACAATAAATACGTATTAATGTAAGACTCTGTTAATCATATAGCTCAGAAAAACTGTGTTTCTTGCCATCTCTCGGTAAAAGAAATGAAAAAAATCCCTCATCCGTAAAGACGATGTTTAAAAATTTATGACGAAAAGAAATGAAGACGAGCGATTCAAATAGGAGTGAAGCGTTGAATGTTTGCCTTTATAGTTGAATATGGGTGAACGTTGGAATTTTAACTCCAGTACACAGTTGTTGGGATATTCCAGTACATCGCTGGATGTAAACCAATAATTAAGCAAATGATTTAACCAAAATGAAATAAGAAATAGTACATTTAAATATTCACTACCTTTTCTCTGAACTTGATGAAATAAAACTTGTTTGATCGCAACAACATATTATTGATATATTCTGTTTATGTGACACATTTTTGAATGATTTTTTTCTGGCGATCATCTCAAACAGATCATTTTAAAGGGAATATATCAGGATCTTTCAAAATTTCAAAATTGGCTTAAAACATTTTGTTCCAATATACCATGCCTATATGTACTCACTGACCCCCGTATTGCCAAAAACTAGCCATTTAAAGACGCCAAAATAATGAAATGAAAGAGGCTTTCCTAACTAGGGCTACGCACCTAAGTTAGACTAAAATAGATTTCCCGGTTAAAATGACAACCTATTTTGTGACGTATTAAATAGTTCACGTGATTTCTTTTTGTTTCCAATTTGATGCGTTATACAGGTTAACAAACGAAGTAAAAATTGTTTCATCTAATAAAGAGTCAGACGGACGATGTGAAGGTCGTCAAATAGTATTTAAGTGCTGTCTGTTTTAGAATGGGGATTTCTCTTCATGTTTACCACTCCAATTTAGATATCAATTCTGCAATGTTTTTGTGGATTTGACATACGAAACTTTTCGGTTTATGTTTATTAATGATAATGAGATGCTTTTTATCTATTTTGATAATAATTTTATTTTTTAAGATATTTATAGCGTTTTATCCTCATACACTCCTTTTAAACTATATAAATAAACAGGATAGACAAACTATTGGTGGTGGACTTATCATTTCTGTCAGACGGATGAATTACCTTATATCCAATGAACTGATCTTTGGAGAAATCATTGTCAGAAGATAAAGAATGTATTGTACCTGGTGATTTTAGTTTTAATTTATTGATATCAGATATCATAAATCTGGCTTGACCCCATTGAGTCTGTAAATCTTACACAGATTGTAACAAAACCTACCCGAGTAACAAGTATTTCCGCTCATTAATGGATCAAGCGTTTTCAAGCATGGCACAAAGTAAAGCCATATGTTAATATATTAATGTACCCAATTAGTGATCATGTATTAACCGTGACGGTAATTATTTACGCGAAATGTCCAATGCATAAACCAATAACTTACAGGTCTATGTAATCATTCAATGAACCATAGTTTATCAATGATATCTCAGAACAACGACGGGGATAAATACAGAGATTCTGGATGCAATAAAAAATTGTTTTCATAATAAAACGATACAGAAAGTTACATATTTTGGCGACAGCTGGTTAAACTTTGTATACTTCAAAAAAAAAAATACAATAAATATATCAAATTCTAACAAACGTAATCCGGAACAGTTGCCTAATTGATTTATCTGGATTCAATCGCAAATCCAAACTCACTATTTGGTGATGATGATGGAAAACCTACAGTTTGTCCAACTGAAACAAAAATGTTTTAAACAAATATTTTTCAACGATTCATGAAACGTTAGAGCAAGAAAATCCGCTAATTACATCTTATGACAATTCTCATCTGATAAATATTAATTCTGAGAAGTATTTGAATACCATCAATCCCAACTTCTGGCGATCACTTCCATTCTTTGAAAATAAACTAAACCATCTCGACTATCAACATCTACAGGGTCGGGCGGCCGTAGTACAAAGTGTCTTAAATTATCAGTTTCTGTTATAGCTTCGTAGCCGTTTCAGGACCATACATTTCCTAAATTATTCAAAAGTGCAAAACATGTCTCAATACACAAAAAGAGATCACAATCGACCAATCAATATATAGGCCTATATTAATTCTTCCCAGTGCATCTTTATTTCTGGAATGTCACGTTAGCATACATCTTAGAAAATGGCTCGAATTCATAAATCTGGTTACCGGGCAAATCGTTCTTGTCAAACGGCTTTCACAAAAATGACTGATTGGTTTACAGTCATAGGTAACAATGAAATCGTTGGTACATTAAGTCTTGATTTGTCAAAGACCTTCGACTTAGTTGACCAAGACGTTTTTGTTCAAAAATTGAAAAAAAAGTTAAAAAGTAACACGATAAACTGGTTTTCTTCATATTTATAAGATAAACCACACTATGTACACGTTTCTTGTAGTGCCACATAGTTCAGCACAGTAAAATCTGGTGTACCTCAGGGCTTCGTCTAGGTCCACTTTTGTTTTTAATATTCATAAATGATTTGCCATTGTCTATGCAAAATACTTTCTTTGATACTTTTGCAGACAATACTACCCTCTCATTTTCAAATATTTCTATGTCAAATATTGTAAAATGCTTACCAGCGAATATTGATAATGTTGATACATGGTGTATAGCAAATCGTATGAATATCAACGCAGTGAAATCTGAAGTGATGTATATTTTTTCTGAAAGCAAAATAAAGCGCTTATGTCATGACTCCTCCCCTATAATTACATAGATGAATCCATTAACTTCAGTGTACATAAACAGTTACTTTGAATTATGATTGATAATACGTCTTCCTGTTATAAAAAAAAGTAATACATTACTTACAAAGCATGTGTTTCTGCACCAGTGCGTAAGTTGTTTTTAACGTGTTCACCCACCATTGATTGTTGTTCTTTATTCTATAGTAAATAATAAAAGTTCGCATTCATTCATAGAGAGTCCCAAATGAAAGAAGTGGAACTTACATTTTACTATTTGTCACCCTTTGCACTATCAAAATATGATGAGAAAAGTAGGGGTCATGTGTCATATAACAGATTGTTTCTGCTCAGTGTGTACTCTGTTGACAAAGTGAAAGTTGACTTCCGAAATCATGCATTCATACCCCATTTTCCAAGCATCATTTTTTTCTAAATTCACAATTCAAACATGACAATGCTGTCAAAATGTTCAAATACATCAATTATGCCATTCAAGTTAAAAAATGAGCAATAAAATAAAAAAAATGCATTTTTAAAGAAGAAGAATTGAGGATTTTTATAACCGCCACTATGCGACTACCTCACGAAAGCACTTCGTTTTTACAATGGTGGTACTATGCCTTAAATGCTTATACTTAACGTTATCAAGACTACTTTACGTTATTTGGGGGAAATTGTAGTGTTTCACGTGCAGATACAATTGCAAGAATTCAAAAGAGAGCTGCTAGATAAAACATACATTACTCTTCTACTGAGTTATTCACTAAACTTAAATTGATGCCATTTCCTGATATAACTTTTGTAAATTGCTGAAAAACAGTAGATCTATATTTTGCATATTCGTGGTCACATATGACAAAGAATGTGACACATATTTCATTTCCATCAATTAACTAGATAACAAAAACATGAGTAAATTGCGATTTCATATTTGTCATGTGCACTTTTAAAATATGTCATGTGGAAGGAAAACAGGAAACGAATAATTAATCTGTGAATGAGGTAAATCAGACATCAGGAATGATAATAGCCCTACATCAGTGAATGTATTAGTAGTGAAGTATGGTAAGGATTAACATCTGTTTATCTGTTAAGCCGTTCCTTTTAAACAAACTCAATCTGGATCTAACTTTAACACACTTAGAGAAAAAACATGTGAACGTTTGAGTTATCAGTCGGACTTTCCCTGCTTGACTTCAACGCAACAATGAGTCACACAATCACCAGTATATGGTAAACAGTTCAGTCGGTATAGTTTTTTCTTTACCCTCGCACCTAGTTATAGGATTTTTGGCGAGCAAGACAAGATTATTATCATATGTCCTCCTTGCAGTGGTTAGCCTCTGGGTTCCGCTCTCCCAAGCCCAAAGACCACCATCGCAATGTTTTCTAACCGATTCTTCTTCCTTAATAGATGATGGTTTAATATTCTTGTAACATTCGAAATCGTGAAGAACTTTCTTTCTTATAGTAAATGCCGAGCCCGATTAATTCAGCCGGTTACGGCATCTGACTATCAATCCAGGGGTCGTGCGCTCGAATCGCCGCTCGGCAACAGTCTCCATGATGATTGATATACGACATTATGTCTCATTATCATTTGTCTCTCACCGCTGATTCAAGTGGGGGAATTATCAGTTAGATGGGATATGCTCGAGTACTGGTTAACCTTTCAGGATCCCAGGAACAGTGGTTTGGTTCACTGATCGTCTATTAGTCCTCAATGGCATATAAATGACGCTAAATGTTCAATCAATCAGTTTTATAATAAATGCATTGTCTGGCATTATAAAAAAATGAACAATAAAGATACTTAAGTTTATTCTTTAGCAAACCGACTGTGATGTAATGTGATGCTTATGTCTATTATTGGGGTATATTTAAGCATATCTTATGTCAGGGAATGTTTCAAAAACTGAAAGAAATATTATTATCAGATAATCAACTTGAACGCTTTTTTAATAGTCATACATTATTTACACTCTTCCGAATGCCAAAACAATACTTTAAATGATCGGACATATCTATCATATTTAAAACAACCTCTCGTGATATACCGGTTAATGTTACACAATTGTCACAAAACAATATCCGTGATATACCGCAGTCGACCGGTTAATGTTACACAATTTTCCCAACACAATACCCCGTGATATACCGCAATCGACCGTTTAATGTTACACAATTGTCACAACACAATACCCCGTGATATACCGCAATCGACCGTTTAATGTTACACAATTGCCACAACACAATACCCCGTGATATACCGCAATCGACCGGTTACGATTTCACAATTGTCACAAAACAGTAACTCGTGATATACCGCAATCCGCAATCGACCGGTTAATGTTACACAATTGTCACAAAACAATACTCCGTGATATACCGCAATCGACCGGATAATGTTACACAATTGTCACAACACAATACCCCCTGATATACCGCAATTGACCGTTTAATGTTACACAATTGTTACAACGCAATACCCCGGGATATACCGCAATCGACCGTTTAATGTTACATAATTGTCACAAAACAAAACTTCGTGATATACTGCAATCGACCGTTTAATGTTACACAATTGTCACAACACAATACCCCGTGATATACCGCAATCGACCGGTTACGATTTCACAATTGTCACAAAACAGTAACTCGTGATATACCGCAATCCGCAATCGACCGGTTAATGTTACACAATTGTCACAAAATAATACTCCGTGATATACGGCAATCGACCGTTTAAAGTTATACAATTGTCAAAACACAATACCCCGTGATATACCGCAGTCGACCGTTTAATGTTACACAATTGTCACAACACAATACCCCGTAATATACCGCAATCGACCGGTTACGATTACACAATTGTCACAAAACAATAACTCGTGATATACCGCAATCCGCAATCGACCGGTTAATGTTACACAACTGTCACAAAACAATACTCCGTGATATACGACAGTCAACCGTTTAATGTTACACAATTGTCACAACACAATACCTCGTGATATACCGAAATCGACCGGTTAATGATACACAATTGTCACAAAACAAGACCTCGTGATATACCGAAATCGACCGGTTAATGTTACACAATTGTCACAAAACAATTCTTCGTGATATACCGAAACTGACCGGTTAATGTTACATAATTGTCACAAAACAAAACTTCGTAATATACCGGAATCGACCGGTTATTGTTACACAATTGTCACAAAACCATTCTTCGTGATATACCGGAATCGACCGGTTATTGTTACACAATTTTCACAACACAATACCTCGTGATATACCAAAATCGACCGATTGTTACACAAATGTCACAACACAAAACTTCGTGATATACCACAGTAGACCAGTTAATGTTACATAATTGTCACAACACAATACCCCGTAATATACCGCAATCAACCGGTTACGATTACACAATTGTCACAAAACAATAACTCGTGATATACCGCAATCCGCAATTGACCCGTTACTGTTACACAACTGTCACAAAACAATACTCCGTGATATACGACAGTCAACCGTTTAATGTTACACAATTGTCACAACACAATACCCCGTGATATACCGAAATCGACCGGTTAATGATACACAATTGTCACAAAACAAGACCTCGTGATATACCGAAATCGACCGGTTAATGTTACACAACTGTCACAAAACAATTCTTCGTGATATACCGAAACTGACCGGTTAATGTTACATAATTGTCACAAAACAAAACTTCGTAATATACCGGAATCGACCGGTTATTGTTACACAATTGTCACAAAACAATTCTTCGTGATATACCGGAATCGACCGGTTATTGTTACACAATTTTCACAACACAATACCTCGTGATATACCAAAATCGACCGATTGTTACACAAATGTCACAACACAAAACTTCGTGATATACCACAGAAGACCAGTTAATGTTACATAATTGTCACAACACAATACCCCGTAATATACCGCAATCAACCGGTTACGATTACACAATTGTCACAAAACAATAACTCGTGATATACCGCAATCCGCAATTGACCCGTTACTGTTACACAACTGTCACAAAACAATACTCCGTGATATACGACAGTCAACCGTTTAATGTTACACAATTGTCACAACACAATACCCCGTGATATACCGAAATCGACCGGTTAATGATACACAATTGTCACAAAACAAGACCTCGTGATATACCGAAATCGACCGGTTAATGTTACACAATTGTCACAAAACAATTCTTCGTGATATATCGAAACTGACCGGTTAATGTTACATAATTGTCACAAAACAAAACTTCGTGATATACCGGAATCGACCGGTTATTGTTACACAATTGTCACAAAACAATTCTTCGTGATATACCGGAATCGACCGGTTATTGTTACACAATTGTCACAACACAATACCTCGTGATATACCAAAATCGACCGATTGTTACACAAATGTCACAACACAAAACTTCGTGATATACCACAGTAGACCAGTTAATGTTACATAATTGTCACAAAACAATTCTTCGTGATATACCGGAATCGACCGGTTATTGTTACACAATTGTCACAACACAATACCTCGTGATATACCAAAATCGACCGATTGTTACACAAATGTCACAACACAAAACCTGGTGATATACCGCAGTAGACCAGTTAATGTTACATAATTGTCACAACACAATACCTCGTGATATACCGGAATCGACCGGTTAATGTGACACAATTGTCACAAAACAATACCTCGTGATATACCGGAATTAACTGACGAAGATCTGAAACACTCTTCGTTGTAACAGAATTTTCCGACAATATAAGTGCTACATTGTATACTAATTCAAAGTAGTATTTGCTATTATTTTAGTAATGCAGTTCTGATTTAAATGAAATAGAATGTGTATTATTTTTCATATTGCTTTGTAATAGTTTCGCCTCAATTCAGCGGTGATATGAATAGAGATGATAGAAGTCTAGTTTTCACCTGCGATCTTCAATGTACAACCATACGGATGAATCAATATTAAAGTATTACTTTTTTTTCTAAAATGAATGACTACAACAGTGTCAAGAATCATATCATGAAATTTTTTCCTTACACTTTGTCAAATAATGACCAATAACAAACACTAAACGGATTTCTATTAATAATCAAAAGGGTATGCCATCAATCATTCCGTACATGTTGGTAGTGTTATACGCCAGTTGTTATAATGCCATAACAACATATCTGCATCAACCAAGATATCGGTGATGTTGCAGTCCCGTTG
The DNA here is from genome assembly GCA_029582155.1 of Panopea generosa. Lineage (NCBI taxonomy): Eukaryota > Metazoa > Mollusca > Bivalvia > Adapedonta > Hiatellidae > Panopea > Panopea generosa. Next base: position 32,779,083 of record CM055900.1, on the reverse strand, counting down.
TAAATCCAGCCACGACAGCAAGGCGCGAAAATAATTATTGCATATAAACCACACATTAAAGTAACCATGGACAATTACCTGGTCGTCATCACCGCTGTTCTGTCACAGGATCGGTCGTTGATAAGATAATTGAACGTTTGTTATGAAATAGTCATTTTATACTTATAATAAACGAATAAATCAATCGCCGCCAACACTAACGTCACCAAACAACACTAGTTAAACCACCGCCACAACCACCACCGCTAATATTACCCCGAACCTATAACGAATGTAATGCCAATCCAATGCTAACGTAATGTTCATGCAATGCTTATGCTTTGCTTATGCTATTTAAATACTATACTGGTAATATATAATATATGTTAATGCTATATAATAGAAGACATATGCTAAAGTTAATGTTAATGTTATATGTTAAGGTTAATATTAAGCTGTAAATGTTATGTTAGTGATTAATTTAATGTTATGCTATTGTATTACCAATGTATTGTTATGCTATTGTATTACCAATGTATTGCTATGCTCACGCCGTGCCAGTTATATGCTAATGTTATTCTAATGATCTGCTTATGTATTGCATATGTAATGATATGGTAATGCCATTTTAATGATCATGATAATGTTAGCACACTTCTCTTTAAATATGTTAATACTCTTCATATGTTTAAAATGATGTTCAAAGACTTGCAGAGATGGCATTTAATCAAATATAGAAGTGTAATTGCGAGATTGTTTTAATACCGATTTCATTATTCTAATTTTACTGTTCTTAAAAGGGGTCAACACTGTAATAAAACTAACAGTTTTCCATTGACCATACACATAATGAAAAGTAAGAAGGTAACGTTAGCTCTAACACCAGTACAGTAAAACGTGTATGTTTTCCTTCAGGTGCGCGCTCATGTATCAAAGCCATATTGCAGCCCTCTTGTCTGATCTGTTTGTACTGACTTTATCAGAAGCTAACATACTCAAGGATATCCATCGAGCTATTGTCATATTTATCACATACTCATTTTGCAAAATATAACCCGTTGTAAAATGAACACATAACAATATCATAGAGTAAGAAGGGCTGACCATTAAGTTATATTGCTGTAGAAGTTCAAACAATGGCCAAAATGACTGTGTTTGAATTCTAGCGAAACGATCGATCTAGCATTGTTGGTCGCTTTTTTTCACAGGAAAGAACTCAAATTATCGTTTGCTTTAATATTGTGCCTCCGGTCTAAGATACATTCGTATACCGCAACAAAATATAATATAATTATGTATTTTGGGGGACGAATCTTGATAACTGTATATAACTTTGATAGTCTTGTAGGTTCAAGTATATTAATGGTGGTAGGGAATGTCATATGAAGTCATTAGTGTCATTGACATTCAACTTAGAGTTACGCAAGACCACTAAATATATAATACTAATTAAAAACATAAAAATATATTATTATGACAACAAAATAGAATCTTAATCAGCTTTTCTATACCATCAACAAATATAGAAGTGAGTACATCTATAAGATAAATCAGTTTATTAATTATCTAATCTACAATAAAGTGAAATAATTTTAAAAAAAAAAGAAAAATAAAGAAAAAAAAAGAAGAAAAAAAAGCATCTTTATCATTTAATAAGAAAATGAATATATATAATCACCGAATCCATTAAGTTACTTATTAATCAATGAAATAGGTTGATATAATCACTGTAAGTATCATTTATGAATCATCACAAATCATTTATCATTATCCCATCAAACATATTTACAATAATCATCAATTCATTTTCAAATAATCATCTTTTCATGTTCACCAAAATGACCAGTTCAAAGCGCGAAGGTAAAAACAATTTTTGATAAAATAGGAATGACGTACGAGGGGTTATTCAGAAGTTCATGGACAAATTTAATAAAATCTATATTTATGCAAGTAAATAGATCTGTTTTTCACAACTAAATTATTGATGTATTTGTCAACGATGCACAGTGTTTTAGTATATTTCTTATGTCAGTAATAATGTTATGGTATCTATAGCAACATGCATACAGGATAAGTGCCTCAGCTCCAAATGTTGAACAATTCGACAGATAAATATGTGAAAAAAAAACAATCCTTTTCCTGTAGCACTCGCGGTGAAGCATATATTATTGAGGACACGTCATCAATGTCTGCATATGTCATTCCAGCACGGCGCGCAGGTGTTCAGTGTTATAAATTTATATTAATATTTATTATCAAGGTAGACTCATTCATATGCCAATATTACATCTGATAAAAAGGTGAAACAACGAGCAGCAATACAGCTTGTGTCAATACTAGCAAAACACTGATCAGACGATAGGTGTGCATGCAAAGTATGAAGAAAAATATATATTCCAATAAAACAGTAACATGTATTTTAAACATGTCATGTACGCTCCGAGGAAGTTATTTGTAGTGCATTTTGTATTCTACAAATGACACAAAAGGTACAGTGTGGAACGAAAAGCAATAATGGACGATAACAGGTGTGGCGTCCTGTGTCAAAATCAAGCAAAGTCACGTCAACGTGGAAAAAAGTGCCTTAATAAGGATTGCTGTAATACAATTCATGAACTATGTTGCGAACTGTGTATAAGTTACAAAACAGTGCACATGATAATAAAGAATAAATAGCATGCTGAGATTGCTCGCAGTGTTCTTCGATTGTTAAAAGAGAATAAGTGGAACGACGAGTAAGAGTAGGGAAATTACTTGTAGGAAAATTAGGAAGTAACGTAAATCTGGTCTACGGCAGATAGGCGTACATGACATGTTTAAAATACTTGTTACTGTTTTATTGGAATATATATTTTCTTCATACTTAGCATACAGATTGCAGTTAGATTAAATATAATACATGTAAACCTCCAAATAAATCAGACATTGTCATGTTCATAATATGATATTTGTCCACGAATATGGATAACCCCTCGTACACCTGGCAAAACCAATTTGATACTGGTACTGGTACTTATAAAATTAAACTTATTATACAGTGAATTATCGATATTTACAAACAAAGTTGTTATTCTAAAACAAATAACTCTTGTGAATTAGAACATTATAGTAAATACAAACATATATATGTACTGGAACAATATTGTAACTGTTTTGTTTTTTTTAAAAAGTTTAGAATTGCTCTAACTAAATTTCGACTTTCATCGCATGCTGTTGCTATTGAGACTGGAAGATATAGCATGGTAGAAAACGAATATCATCTCATCTTCTATTGATATGTCCTAGGTATAGAGAACTTCGTCATAAATATTTCAAACGTTACTATTGCCATTGGCCTTATTTGAATAAATTTGAAAGTATTATCGCCTCCCAATGCACAAAGACAATGAACAATTTATCCAAATTTATATGTTTTGCCTTCCAACTAAGAATGAATAATGGCACCAGACTTATATTTGCAGTAAATTATTTAATTAAAAATATAACTACGATAATTATTAAATTGTACTAAACCAATATTTATTAACTTTATTTACTTCTCTTATAATCTTATTTTCATGTTTTCACTTTTGTAATATTTGTGCTGGCTATAAACACGCAAGTGCTGTTTTATGCCGAATAGAAAAATTGTCTGTTGTTTGTTTGTTTTGTGTATGAATCGTATAATTGCATAATTAGTCATTACATCTTGCTAAAACCACAACATAAATCACAGCAATTAATCAATCGACTGAAAATACGTAGTACATTATTTGAGTGTTCGCTAGAAACATTTAATTATGACTGCTGTACATATTGTACTAACCATCCAAATACATTTTATACCTATTAAAACTCAATTCGATTACAATGAGTATCACGTAAAATTATAATTAGTGCTAATTGACGTCTGTTGGATGTTACATTACCCTTCAATTACATATTAAAGGTGTATGTTATACCACAGCTGTCTTAAAATTCAGGTTTTTGAAATTGCCTAAATTATTATTATATTGTTAAATAAATTGATCAAACTTGGCCATTTATGCTATATTGATACACTTTAGGCGTAAACGTTATTACATTTCTTTAAACATACAATCGTGTACTTGAACTGCATCTAAGTATATAGTAAACATGGCCAAAATGTGATCATTGGCTAAACAAAAGTAACAAGATATGGCAAATTGTAGAAATCTGAATTCTAAGACGGCTGTGGTATTACATTCATCTGAATTCTAAGACAGCTGTGGTATTACATTCATCTTAAGCTCCATTACAAAGTCAGCTAGAGCTTTTGTTAATTTAGAACATTTCTTCAGCAAAGCTTGTACTCCGTTTTGTTTGTGAGAAGCCATGGGAGCGACCCTGGGATCGTTACCGCGATCTCTAGCTTGAACTGCCAACACCATAATCACGAAACCACCTTTAATATATTTTGAAAACAGTTTTGAAATTCAGTGTGTTATTCTATGTCATGGTCGTCTCTCTTTTTGTTGAATTATCATAAATGATTGAAATGTTTAAGATTTTGAAATGCATGTTTGCATTATGCTACCGTCGAGTTGTAGCAGAATTGCACAGTGCGCGTTCCGCCACAATGCGATCATTACATGACAATGCATGCGATTGTTTCCTTCTGAGAATATGATTTGGATTTTTTCTTCTTTCAGAAACAAAAATGAGAACAGTTCAATTCGTGACTATTGTGTCACTGTTCATGGTCACAATGGCAGACGAAGGTAAATATAACACACATCTAGTAATATTTTTAAGCTTACTATAGTTCGGCTATTATGTTTCGACTCACTGATTTTCACTTTAATAAACGCACATTTAAGGATTTTCTTTATATATCAAAGGGGTCATACGTGGCCAAGTGGTTTAAGGCGCTGCAGATATGCCATATATAACCTGAAATGTTTTGAAAATGGTGTTAAACTTAATTCATAAAAAAGTTAAATCATATACATTTATTATTTGTGATGAAAATATTTCAGTAAATTGATTTTTATATCTAACTCTTTGGAACTATGGTACTAATTCAGTGTTATTCGAAAATAAAATGCTACTTAAGCCAGTGTTAGTGGACAGCTGTTGTATGTTACAAATGGTCAACACTCCTCAAATAGTCCCAGTGCGCTGTATTACGGAAGTCCTATTTGCTTTTCTTATTTGCATTGTGCTTTTTAAAGGGACTCTTTTATCCGATATTAATCTTAATATATCGGACTGTTTTAGTTGGCACCTTCACTGCAATGATTTTGCGTATGATTTTCTTCTGTATGAATAACTAATGTTCGTGTAATAACATATCATTTACAGCTTGCTACTTTTTTATGTGTTGTTTCGTATAAAAATAAAGAAAAAGTATTAAGTATTTTTGTAAAATGTCGACGTTTTGATAGGTCCGGGTTCCTTTTATTTATTTAATGTTTATGTAGGTATCCGTGTTTTGTTAAGATTTTCGACAGATGCTGTGTCTAAATGGCACCATGATAGCAAACACGGCGTTTAGATTGTTTGAAATCCAGTACACATGAAATAAAAAAAAATGTACAAATTAAGACATATAAAACCAAAATCGTCTTGTAATAAGTGTATGACAACCTATGTAAATGATAAAAATGTTCTAACTGAATATCCAATAAAGATAAGATAAAATATGCTGCTTGTCACTGTGTTCAGTACTGAACGCAACAGCTAACTACCACCTGACAGTTTATGTATGCTCTCAAAAATTATCAAAACAATTTCTTTGAAATGTAAACTTGAACAAGTAAGAACATTAAGGGTAACAATGACCAAGTCTGTATTATCAAAGTTGACAGTAATTGGAATAATTTCATAAATTTTGAAATGGGTAGTCAGATCAGTTTTCACACGATAGTAAAAACAATCTGTTATTGGAAATACAAAATTTGCTGATTAGCTATTACATTCAGTATACATAATATAGACCGCAGGAACTCAACTGACCAATGGTGACGTGAAGGAAATATGCAAACCGATACTAAACAATACCCCCACGTACTAACACAAAAAAAAAACAATTACAAAAACAGCAACAACCCGGAGAACCAATGAGTGACTGTAACGGTTTAAGAAGGACAACAACGAATCTATATATTTTGTTTTTAATAAATAAGATGCCGCGTATTGGAGACGTGTAGCGAGTGACGAAATCACGAGGTACCTTGACCAGGCCCCCAACACGAATATTGCCAAGAACGTTATTCTATTTATCGGTGATGGTATGGGCCTTAGCACTGTCATGGCGGCCAGAGTACTGAAAGGTCAACAACAAGGCAACCCAGGTGAAGAAACTAAATTAGCATTCGAGACATTGCCTAACGTTGGCTTGTCAAAGGTAAAAATATTTTTCTTTTTCTTGCTCTGTTGCGAATATAAATAAACGTATTATGTTTATTACTAAAACATTTTTTTAAACACATATATCATAACATTTCTATAATGATAATTTCAGCAATATTTCAGTTCGGGAATAGAAACAAGTCGTCACTACAGTGTGCATTAATCATTAATCGGACATGCAACAAATTGATTGATTTGGCAATCATTAGGATACGAATTTCACCAACTTGCTTATTAGATGGAATCCTGAAATTCGCCTTTACAAATGTGTACAATATGTGAAGCACCAAATGAAGACAAACACTAAAACACAAACAATTTAAGACATAGAACGAGATGTAGCAGAGTTACCTCGTGATTAAACTGGTGCAAGTTGTGGAAAAGCTCACGTGTTTAGCTAATTGGGGGTGTCAAAATGCCAACATTGCCTTTATTGACTGCTTTGCAGCATGATATTAATAGCAACTAGGTCAACATCTTACGAAAATATCTCCTCTGGATGAGCTGCTGATATACTCGTATATGTATAAGTACAATAAACAACTGATTTCTTAAAAAAATACATGTCTTTTAGCATGCGCATCAGCATAGATGTAGACCAAGTCTCTATAATTCAATCGCCAAAGTTGGGTCAAAATTGGAACACAGGCTTAATGTCAATGTTTGAAGCACTATAGAGACAGACTTGTTTAAAAAGCGCTCTCCAATATCCTAATCATTGCAAGTAAAAACATTGGAAGAAATAACAACAACGTAATATAATATAATTAACGGTCAGTAGGATTAACAGCTTTCACCATAATGTCGTGCAAATCCAATAGTCCTTGTTATGTCGTTTATACAGAATCGAACTAAACATTTATTTTATTTCGACTTAAGAATATACAGCTCATCATCATACAAAATACAATCAATCACATGCATGAAACGCACAGCACATATAACATAAACATATACATATAGACATTTGAGTTGGTTTAGTGAGAGTGATCATTGTTAGCATGAATAGGATTAACAGTATTAAATAATTACTCCTCAAACAACATTAAGAAAAACGTCTACTTTTTCTTCTTAACCGCATAACTGGTCATTTTCAGCAAGTTGAAGGTTTTGCCAGACGAGGTGCACGTGGTTTAAACTTTTGAATCACCCCTTACCCCACTTTTTTTCCTATTTTGTTTCCTTATTTATTCTCCTATAAATACATTGACCTTGTTTTTATTACCAAATGCAAACGCGTTGACATGTATGGAAGTGTCCGTTCGACAATTAATTAGAAACAACTTTGTCAGAGGCAAGTTAAGTTAGATTGATTTATGGGGCATTTACAACATTACGCCAGGGTTTGTAGTGTTAAGTGACGTTACAGTGACCAGTTTACCTTTTTAGCTCGAATATTTAAAGAATACCATGAATGTAATAGTGACATCATGAATGTGGCCACTTTGTAACGTCAGACTTGTAGATTTGTATCTCTTCTATATTTCTGTTATTGCTGTGTTTCCCCATTTTCGGAAGTAATTTTTTTTTCGAGAGTCATGCTCAATGAAGTCATGGTATTAATGTAAACAATATTTAATTCATGTTATAGCAAAACATTATTGAAAAGTGAAATAAAGGTTCGAAAGAACGTAATGCTCATATTGAATTTAGTTTATCCGTTAAGATATTTTAATATGACAAATTTCGACTATATACTGAACATTCAAACTCCAAATTTAATGAGATAGAGAGAGAGTTAGAGAGAGAGAGATAGAGAGAGAGATATTTTGTTATCATGATATGACATGTCCTACTCAATAAATTGTATTTTCTTTTCACCACAAATTGTTACACTGTTATCTAAGTAATCTATACTTAGATGCTTCCGACTGCTTCGGGAAAACATTGTGATTACCTATCACCGCTGAGTTCGAACTCAGCTCCTTCTACACAATTTACGTGACACAGTTTGCCAGTAACGGTGGTCGAGGCTTGTCAGTTACGTTTAAGTGGTTTCCACCAATATACCAAGAGATATTATATATAATCTGTAACGTGTTGAAAACGACAACATCCCTTTTTACTTTGAAACCCGTGGAAGGACGAGATGCCATTTTTGTTTTTAATCAAATCATAACTTTTGCCATGCGTGGTAATCGCTGTCGTCGGTTCGTAGCCATTGAACTATTAAATCATTTCTTAAACAACACTTTTTTGCATAAAACAGGAATGTTTTAGTAAATCGAGCAATATTTCTTTGTTCAGATTTGTTTGTACCATCACATTTAATGAATACGGCCACTGTAGCTACACAACGGAAACATATTGCATATTATTAACAATAGTATATGCGTCAAAAATGTAAAACTGTTAAAACTTAATAATACAAGCCATGTTATAGGCTTGATATTTGGTTTATGCTATTGTGGTTAATTCTTTTTTTTGTCACGCGTACTTTAAAACTTAAACAATATCTAAAGCAATGTTGCACATTTCCACTATGTATTCTATTTATTGTTTCAATTGTATATATGGCTTGTCCCATTCTTTGTCCATATTAATTACATCTGACAAAGGATCCTTTGGAAAAATCGCAATGTAACTAGCAGACTTGGTGTTATTGAGTCTGTTCATGACGAGAAATGTTAAGAGCAACATCTCATGTCTCATTGTAGTCTCTAGAACGAACCCAACTCCCCTAATTACGACCGTTAAATAGCAACACATTTCAGCACGTTGATTGGTCAGTTGCTTCGAGGAAAGTTTGAGCTATTTTTCATTGGAAGTTAATAGCCTGACTCGGGAGATATCAGATTCTATATATATATTATGTTTCATTGGCATGGCTCAAAGCAGTAAGTTCTGTTTATACCACACTGAAACCAAATATATATATACTTTATGGCATTGTTTATGCCACAATGAAACCAAATACATATATACTTTATGGGATTGTTTATGCCACAATGAAACCAAATACATATATACTTTATGGGATTGTTTATGCCACAATGAAACCAAATACATATATACTTTATGGGATTGTTTATGCCACAGTGAAACCAAATACATATATACTTTATGGGATTGTTTATACCACACTGAAACCAAATACATATATACTTTATGGGATTGTTTATACCACACTGAAACCAAATACATAATTATATACTTTCTGGGATTGTTTATACCACACTGAAACCAAATACATATATACTTTATGGGATTGTTTATGCCACAGTGAAACCAAATACATATATACTTTATGGGATTGTTTATACCACACTGAAACCAAATACATATATACTTTATGGGATTGTTTATACCACACTGAAACCAAATACATATATACTTTATGGGATTGTTTATACCACACTGAAACCAAATACATATATACTTTATGGGATTGTTTATGCCACAATGAAACCAAATACATATATACTTTATGGGATTGTTTATACCACACTGAAACCAAATACATATATACTTTATGGGATTGTTTATACCACACTGAAACCAAATACATATATACTTTATGGGATTGTTTATACCACACTGAAACCAAATACATAATTATATACTTTCTTGGATTGTTTATACCACACTGAAACCAAATACATATATACTTTATGGGATTGTTTATACCACACTGAAACCAAATACATATATACTTTATGGGATTGTTTATACCACACTGAAACCAAATACATATATACTTTATGGGATTGTTTATGCCACAGTGAAACCAAATACATATATACTTTATGGGATTGTTTATACCACACTGAAACCAAATACATATATACTTTATGGGATTGTTTATACCACACTGAAACCAAATACATATATACTTTATGGGATTGTTTATGCCACAGTGAAACCAAATGACCAGAGTTGATTAAGTTACAACTTCTATGAGGTTTTTTTATTTACACTCTGCTGATACTATTTCAGGTTTATACTGTAAACGCACAGGTGCCTGATTCCGCGGCAACGGCAACAGCTATTTTGACGGGCGTTAAGACAATCAGTCGAGTAATTGGTCTGGATAATAAAATCACATATGACGTCTGCGAGAACATAACAGACGCCAAACTGACCACAATGTTGCATTGGTCACAAGCTGCAGGTTCAGTGATTTTATAACATTTGCCGCATTTTTTTTAAAATTAATCTATTTCACTTGAGAACTATGAAGTTATCTTATAAATAAACACACAGCTCACTTTGTCCAAAATAATTAATTAAATAAATATCTTTTTTATAGGTAAATCAACAGGTATAGTTTCTACGGCACGTATAACTCACGCTACACCGGCAGCTGCGTATGCGCAAGTGCCGAATCGGAATTGGGAAAATGATCACGAACTTCCGGAATATACAGATGAGTGTACGGACATTGCCGATCAACTCATCCGTGACAATCACGACATAAATGTAAGTATTAAGACACAATTTTATCAGCTTACAACAATTTTTGTACTCGACAATAATGACCAAAAGTGTGTGTTACAGTCGTATGTCTTAAAATAGCAATACAGTGCTATATAAGCAATTATTATTATCATATAATTGTTTTAATAAAACCTACGGTAATGGCCATCAAAAAGCCTCTTGGCTTACAGGTGAACATGCTTCTTTGGCTGCTACATGCTTATTTGACTACATACTAGCAACATAAGTGTAGTGGCAGTAGATGTGTCTACACTCAAGAGATATGCAAACGCAACATATTTAGTACGAGTGTATATATCGTTATCCTACAGTAACTATTGTCTGTTGATGTTATTGGTTGTTTACTTGAGATGTTATTGAATAACTTGGTACATGTCTCTTCTAAACCACGTGTTACGTTTTCATATCTTTTCCTGCGTTGCGTTTTCATATATGTTCTTGTGTTGCGTTTTCATATCTCTTGAGTATATATGGACGAACATGAGCTTTGGATGTAACGCTTTGGATTGTAATCTTTTACAATATTTATCCGTAGGAATTTTAATATACACTTTACTGGTCTCCATAGAGGCAATTAATGCGACGTTTATTGATTTTTATGTTCGCATTATTACAAAATTTTGAAGCCAAACATTTCCATATGCAAACTGTATAGTTTAGCTTGAGGTGGATCGACAACGGTACCATACTTTGTTTAAGTCTTTCCGCTCACAATAAAAACCCTTCCTCCTGCCTGATGTAGGCTATTTTCAATAAATTTTGCACGATTTGTTTTTCTTTTGAGATAGTTGTGCAAATAATGCAAACGCCTACTACTCAAAGCTTTGTGATATTTTAAGATAGTGCAATTCATCCCTTTACACATACAAAATAAAATCCTTATTTTGTAGTGTTTTAGATGGCATGTTTTTTTTATTGTTATTACTGAACGAAACAGTTAAGCCGCCACTTTGTATTTCCTATAGCTTCGTCAAAATAATTACAAGCGTTAATAAACTTTGTATACGATATTAACACACAGTTATGTATTTGTTTTACAGAGCCCGATTGGTCATAGCTATCCTAGATGTTCTTTCTTATTCAAGTCCTAATTGAGGTGGTGGGTGTCTAGCGTTTCCGTTAAGTACTCAACTTCATATAAACTAAATACTTTATAGGTAAAACATTAATAATCTAACATGTCTTCTTACATAAACATATATTATATATTTGCTGATACTTACAAACAACTGTGTTTAATGGCTACTACAAAGGTTATATTGGGTGGCGGAGGAAGAAACTTTGTACCGGTAACAATGAAGAGCCACTGGACAGGAGAATTTGACAAGAAGAACCATAGATTGGATGGGCGAAATCTTATCGGGGTACGTTACAAAAATGCTGACAGAAAATCTAATCAGGTTGCACATAAATAGTAGCTCGAAATATGAAATACATAAAATGAACTGTGTTTATTTACTGATTAGTTAGGTCAAGTTTACATTTGAAGTGTGAATGAAAGTAGCACACAACGGTCTTGGTGTATTTATGTATACTAATCTTCGTTTAACACCGTTTTGATAAACAAACATTATAAATAAACCCTAAGGCTTTGACCTAAACACTTGATATAATTTCCAGTTGTAATGTTAACATTTACAAATCGGTGAACAGGCTATGAACTACGTATGGTGTTTTATAGGAATGGGAAAAAGACAAGATTGAGAAAGGGAAACGGGCCGCACTTACTTTAAATAAAGGAACTTTTGACGAGGTGGATCCTGCGAACATTGATTACCTTCTAGGTAAGTGAGCAGAATCGATGTATTTCCAAGACACAGTGACACAATTTGATATTATATTTGGTCAAACGTGACAAAGAATGACTATAAAGGATATATAATTAATAATTAGAATTATCTTTGTTTTCCATAATATGCTACTAAGATGTCTATATGTATCAAGGAATCTGACTACTCACCTTAATATAAGACATTGAACATACTCTATAGTATATTGCTGACCTGTTGTCTTTGCCTATTTTGGTAATGCATTTGGTAGTGTCAAGCTAAGGATCCAGGCTTCAGTTTCACCAACACATTTAGGTATGTACCTGACAGTCAGGTGTGAATGAAGACTGCATGAATGAGCAGGTTTAGAGAAGAACTGAACCAGTTAAGTAGAGTTTGTAAATGCTAAAGGGATTACTTATGCGAATCAATGAGAGAACATTTGATCTCCTTGAACTTTATCTGAATTTGAATAGCCATACTCTATAAAATTAATCACGGTAACATGAAGAGATAAAACAGTGTATGTGATTGGTAATGATATATAAGAATGTGTATTAAAATATATGTGCTTTGCTTTATAGGCATTTTCTCCGAAAGTCATATGGATTATGAATTAGAAAGGAGCAACGATCCTGAGCGAGGGCAGCCGAGTATTGCAGACATGACTAAGAAATCCATTCAAATACTGCAGAAGAACCAAAAAGGATTCTTTCTGTTAGTTGAAGGTCAGTTTAAATTGTTTATTGCTGTTAAATAAATAAATCAAATCATTTAAGTAATCAGTGTGTTTGTGCTTATTTAGTTCAAATGTCTAAACATTAAACCAAATGAATTTATATTTATAATATTAAACATATTTCGAATATGTATAAACCGTATACACATGTATAAACTTTCAGGTTAACATACGATTATTGTAAATTTTATCAACTGTAATTTAAATTTGCCAATTAAGGCATAAGACGGTGGCTTAATCAGATCTTTATGAGGTTTTGCCCCACCAATAAAAGCTAGATGCCATAAAATATAACCTGCAATGCATTGAAAATTGTATTTAGCTTTGATCTAATCGCCATTTGAAATATAAAACATGTTTATGGATACGTTCTTGAACAATGTACAAATACGTCATGTTTTTGTTTAATTTACTAAGACTACTAAAACAGTACTTTTTTTATAAAATAGAAAACATATCTATCCAGTTAGTTATACAGTCGGGACCCAGGAGAAAAAAAAACGTGCATTCACCGATTCAGAAGTACCTGCTTATTCAGTACCCTATCAAATTCAATATATTAAGATATAAACAGAACCAAAGTTTTCAACATTTTAATACATATTTCAAAATAAATGGGAAAATGACGCAATGCATAAATATAATATCCCCATCGACCCCTCCCACCACCCGAATTAAGGTTAAAGGTTACACTTAAAGTTTCCTTAGTGTTTCACTAAATTGTATGCTACTGCGTTTGTGGTTCACACTCATACCCTAGTATCGGTATAACATATAAGATAGTTTACTTGTAATGAACTTTTAATATATATATATATAGGGAGGTAATTGAAATCACAACAACGGAATTTCCAATTTTTGGTATGCACATTCACACAGTATGATATAAATATTGAGACAATTATTTGTGAACAAGTTGACATAAATGTACAGACCAGACTTCGGCGAGGCGTCTAGCTACAATGCAAACCATAGACACAATATCAAGGCCTCTACAATAGAATTGGTGTCAACCATGACTTATATCCAATGGTTTTACATGCCAAATCTGGACTGAACGGACAATGAACATGAACTGATAGCTTTATATGAGTTGAATCCAGGTTAGGATTCACGGCTACTCACATGCTATATAAAAGATAGACATAAAAACCCATTAGATTATGGAGATACAGTGAAATCATATGTATTTATTTAATAAAGGGAGATAATTGTCAACACAATATAATTTGTTACTCAGAACACGTCTGTATATTTTAAAAATTAAAACTGTACAGGGCTCATATAAATTGTGATGCTATATACATTCAGTGCTGTTACTACGAATGTAAGCTGTTTAACGCAGCACGACTGATTGGACATCATCTGGTACGTTGGTAATAAACCTGCAACACTGTTTGAATACAGAATTTAGGAATGTTATAAGAAAATTGCGTAGTCCATCGAGGCCACGGTCGGAGGATTATGGGTTCGATTCTCTACCAAGGCCAAATAAAATTGTTTTACACAGAAATTTCAGACATAACTGGTTAGTTAATTCTAGATAATGTACTTATTATGTTATAGTCGTGGTATACTTTTTCCATTTACTAAGACAAAACGTTTCTTCTTATACTTTGGCGGCATTTGCATTGACCGATTTCAACGAAAAATTAAAGAACTATAGGGACTAACGATAATATTGTTTAAAGTTTTGATGGTTGTATTATTTTATATTATTTATACTATAGATAACTTAATGATAATGATTTATAATTTGCAGAAATGGTATGATAAAAATATAGGTTTGATGTTTATGGAAAAATACCGCGATTATCCTAAATTCTAACCATATGGAATAAACAACTCTAAAGAAAATTCCGATAACTGCATTCAGTAAAATGTGTCTAAAAACTGTCCATTTATTAGCTTTTCAAATTTCACGATGATGTTGTTACTCGTGTTCACACATTAAAATAATCCTTACACACATGATGACAGAACATAGTACAGTACCATATGGAAATTTTAATTTTCAAAATTCCCACGGTATGTTCAGCTATAATATTTCACTATAACTTTTAAAAGTTGAAAATCAAAAAAAACAAATACTTGCATATGATGAGTTATTAATTTGACAAATAATGTATTACTAAAGCATTTTACGTATTACCCAGGTGGACGAATCGATCATGGACACCATGAAACTTCAGCGAAAAAAGCTCTCTATGACACAATAGCTTTTGATGATGCTGTGAAAACTGCAATGGATATGACAGATGAGAAAGAGACGCTGATTATTGTTACTGCTGATCACTCTCATGTCATGACGGTGGCCGGATATGCCAAAAGAGGAAACGGAATTCTTGGTAAAACAGTCGGATTAAGGACAAAATCTGTTCATCCACAGTGCAATTTTTAATAATGCGAAAATATTTACATTTTTACTTCACTTGGCGTAAGTTATATAGATTAAGTGCATTTCATTTACCAATGAAAAGCATTTCAGCTGGTCGAAGCTAAACGGACCAGCAGTTTGCATTTCATCGATTGCACGATTTTGTTTTGCTGTTGAGAAGTCACGTTGCCGTTAGGTTCACATGACGTTTGCCGTAAGTTGCCATACAAATGCGTGCACTTATTCAGCATGTTGACAACATCGCCGTTACATTCATGAAATTGACTTTGCAGGTTAATACATATAACCTGCTTTTTAAATATCAAAATGGCAAAAAAACGTAATAGTTTTATCTTAAATAGTTGGAAAATATAATGTAATTACAAGGATTAAAAGCCGAATTTTGAGTTTTCATCCATAAAGCCAGTTTAAATTGCCAAAAAGCTCTTCAAGCTTCATGAAAGTAATACTGGTGTAATGTTTTTCATTACCTGATGAAAACTTAAAATTGGGCTATAAATCCTTTATTAAACCATATATTTTGCATTTTAATGCAATCGGCCTAAATGAATTAGATAGATTAACTGCATTTCATTTCCCAATAAAAAAACATTTGCAGCTGAGCGGAGCTAAAAAGAACAAGTTTGCATTTCAATGGTTGCACGGTTTTATTTTGCTGGTGAGACGTCACGCTGCCGTTAGTTTCCCGTGACGTTTGCCATAAGTTGTCCTACAAATGCGTGCACTTATTCAGTCTGTTGACAACGTCACCGTTACATTCATGACATTGACTTTGCATTTTAATGCATATTATTTGCTTTTTTTTTAATATCAAAATAACAAATCTAACGTTATAGTTTTATCTCAAATAGTTGGATAATATAATGTTAATATAAGGATCAAAAGCTGAATTTTGAGTTTTCATCGGTTGATAAACAAAAAACATTAATAAGCTAGTTTAATGTTGCTGAGAAGCCTTTTAAACAACTTTCTAAATTCCATGATTTTTTTTCTATTGAAAAAAACACACAACATTATGTGGGGTATTCATAAAATAATGTGTATTGGTCAATTTTATCAAAGACAAACTTAATTGTTTATTACTTTTTAACTGGTTTATAGAGGGAATCTAAATATATACCAACAGCTCAAACGTACACACAGCTGCTACAAAATAGCGCCTTTCTAAATTCTATTTTGTCACATTGCTTTGAGTGCAAACTGATAATATTAATGACTAACAAAGCATGACTGTGCATTATTTAAGTCCATGTACACTTAAATAATGAGTTAATTAAAAATGATAATTTGAGACATATTATTGGATCAAATGCATTCCACATTACTATTTTTGATACTTCTTATACTTAGTACATTTATAACGATACGAATCGTACGAAGTATGTATTGATACACATATAGTTTTTGTTAATTAGAGTCACACCTTTTGAAATGACCAGCCACAATTACCACATTTATGTTGTACACGATTACTTTCCGAAAGCTAATATTGGCTTATAGACATTCGGCACCCTTCAATATAACTGGCTGCTGGGTGAGCAACCGGCCACATTAGAAGAACAATTCAAGTGCTTCCAGCAGGATTCAAACCATCGACCTCTCATTTCCGAGGCGGACTCTTTATAACCACTAGGCCACGGAAGACGGTCATCTAAATATCAAGTCAGTTTTTTTTATATAAATATGCAGTATACCACTTATGTCTCTTACAATACTGAATTTCAGATATCGCCCGGCCATCAGTTGATAACGACAGTCTTCCCTACACCACTCTTTCCTATGCCAATGGTCCAAACGTGCAGTTCCCTCGCCGGGACCTGACTCTTGTTGATACAGGTGCGTAACGTATTTATTCTGAGACTTGATGAAAAAAGCCCACGACGGGTAACGTTATTAAAACACAAACTTGCAGCTCCCTCGCCAGGACCTGACTCTTGTTGATACAGGTGCGTAACGTATTTATTCTGAGACTTGGTGAAAGAAGCCCACGACGGGGTAAACGTTATTACAACAAAAACGTGCAGTTCCCTCGCCAGGACCTGACTCTTGTTGATACAGGTGCGTAACGTATTTATTCTGAGACTTGGTGAAAGAAGCCCACGACGGGGTAAACGTTATTACAACAAAAACGTGCAGTTCCCTCGCCAGGACCTGACTCTTGTTGATACAGTTGCGTAACGTATTTATTCTGAGACTTGATGAAAGAAACACACGAAGGGTAAACGTTATAACAACACAAACGTGCAGTTCCCTCGCCAGGACCTGACTCTTGTTGATACAGTTGCGTAACGTATTTATTCTGAGACTTGATGTAAGAAACACACGATGGGTAAACGTTATTACAACACAAACGTGCAGTTCCCTCGCCATGATCTGGCTCTTGTTGATTTAGGTGCGTAACATGATGAAAGAAGCCCGCGATGGGTAAACGTTATTACAACACCAACTTGCAGTTCCCTTGACATGGCCTGGCTTTTGTTGATTTAGGTGCGAAATATGATGAAAGAAGCCCGCGATGGGTAAACGTTATTTTAACACAATCGTGCAGTTCCTTCGCCCTGACCTGGCTCTTGTTGATTTAGTAGCGTAACATGATGAAAGAAGCCCGCGAATGGTAAACGTTATTACAACACAAACGTGCAGTTCCCTCGCCATGACTTGGCTTTTGTTGATTTAGGTGCGTAACATGATGAAAGAAGCCCGCGAATGGTAAACGTTATTACAACACAAACGTGCAGTTCCCTCGCCATGACTTGGCTTTTGTTGATTTAGGTGCGTAACATGATGAAAGAAGCCCGCGATGGGTAAATGTTATTACAACAAAAACGTACAGTTCCCTCGCCATGATCTGGCTCTTGTTGATTTAGGTGCGTAACATGATGAAAGAAGCCCGCGATGGGTAAACGTAATTACAACACAAACGTACAGTTCCCTCGCCATGACCTGGCTCTTGTTGATTTAGGTGCGTAACATGATGAAAGAAGCCCACGATTGGGTAAATGTAATAACAACACAAACGTGCAGTTCCCTCGCCATGATCTGGCTCTTGTTGATTTAAGTGCGTAACATGATGAAAGAAGCCCGCGAGGGGTAAACGTTATTACAACACAAACGTGCAGTTCCCTCGCCAGGACCTGGTTCTTGTTGATTTAGGTGCGTAACATGATGAAAGAAACCCGCGATGGGTAAACGTTATTACAACACAAACGTGCAGTTCCCTCGCCATGACCAGGCTCTTGTTGATTTAGGTGCGTAACATGATGAAAGAAGCCCACGAGGGGTAAACGTTAAACACAACACAAACGTGCAGTTCCCTCGCCTTGACTTGGCTTTTGTTGATTTAGGGGCGTAACATGATGAAAGAAGCCCGCGAATGGTAAACGTTATTACAACACAAACGTGCAGTTCCCTCGCCATGACCAGGCTCTTGTTGATTTAGGTGCGTAACACGATGAAAGAAGCCCGCAATGGGTAAACGTTATTACAACACAAACGTGCAGTTCCCTCGCCATGATCTGGCTCTTGTTGATTTAGGTGCGTAACATGATGAAAGAAGCCCACGAGGGGTAAATGTTAAACACAACACAAACGCATTTATGTTGGATCAGTAGGTTTTGTTTCCAGGTTATTTAGATTTAAACTCTACATGATCATGACCTTTATTAGTCAATGTGGTGACATAAGTTAATTTGTTCTAATAATGCATACAGCTTCTCGCAAAACTCTACTTCTCATCTTCTACACTTTTTTTACTTTCTTTAACCCGTCTTAAGTACTTTATCTCTTTATATTTATCCTAAAAATGTTACTTGTAAGATATTATATTATACTCAGTTACCACATTATATGTTATGATTCAATATATTGTTAGTATTTGTGTACAACATTGTATTATGTCTTACATGTAATAAACGATATTCATCACAAAAAAAGTTAATGTTCTAACACCTAGTTGTTTGTAGTATATACGTGTACAGATGGAAGTGGGTTTTTTCTGTATAATTATTCAAATGCTTGCTGCTTTTCCTAAAATATCGATATTAAATTGGAGAAAATGTCACTTTCGGCATTGTTCTGAATGTTTATATTTGCTAGTGTATATGACACAACTGTCATATTCTCGTAATGGTTGTTTATGAACAGCTAATGGAAACTAGTGTATCAGTCAAGTCATTGTCTAATTAACTGTTTCAAAAAGTGTCAATCGTCAATTTTCCATTTGAAGCAGTTTCCATTGACCATAGCGTATAACACAGGCACATACATGTTTTAAAATAATCTAATCTGAACCGACCGATCGCGTTTGAGGAATGAAATAAAGTGACGAAAAATTGCTGTTATGCCAGACGTAGACGTTAATCAACGCTAAATATATGGTTTATTTCAGCTGCTGATAAATACAGACAAATAGCTGCAATTCCAATGGATTTTGAGACTCATAGTGGCGAAGACGTAGCAATTTACTCACGCGGGCCAATGTCACATTTATTGACAGGTGTCAAAGAACAAAACGTCATTGCTTACGTCATGGCGCATGCGGCATGTGTTGGAAATACTGGAATCTCGTGCTCGAAAGGTCGACCAGAATTTTCCGAATCTTCATCGAGACAAAGATTCGACGAGTGTAAACGACATTTAGAGCTTGACAGCGCCAATAAAGGCGGACAGCTTCCACGTGTTAATTGTTATATTCATGTGATATTTATATCCATTTATTTTTTTAAAGTAAATTTTTGATGTATTTTAAATTTAATGTTGTAACTTTGAACTTAAATGATTCTAGTTCATACATTATCGTTGGTTGATATCTAAACAATATTTGTTATTATATTAAATGTAAAAACACAATTATGTTTTGTTTATTTTATTATTATTTATAGTCATTTGTCAATTTCAAATATCAATTTACTCAAATCAAATTCATTTTTTTATATCTAATGAACGACTTAAATGGACAAATACTGGACTCTGGATAAGGGGTCGTGGGTTCGATACCCCGCCACGACAATTTGTGGTGTCCTTTTGGCAACATTTTATTACTTTTAGGGTGCAATTCTGCGTTTTGAATGCATAATGCTGTATTTGCTAGAGAAAAAGTTATTATCATTTAAAAAAGTTTTAAAAAAAATGTGGAAGCCCATACGGCCGAGCAAGTTTTAAACACTGTATTGACCAATGCATTATGTGTATTAGGTCGAACGTTGCTAATAATATATTAATATTACAATAAAGGCTAGAAAGTAGGATACAAAAAAATGTTATAGTTGTTTCGTTGTCTTTGTTATAAAAAAACTGCTAATGTAATGTATTGCTGTGGGTAATAAGATTTAAATACAAAATGTATGGCAATCATGTACGCAGTTTTTGAAATGATTCTATTTTACTTGTTAAGCCCGTGTGGTTCCGGCTAAGAATAGAATCACTGTCGATCTCTGCAGAGGGGTAGGAATCCTCAAAATGGGTGTCATGTTCATTTTATCATTATTTGTCATGTTCACTATGGTGGTTAAATCATCAACCCTTGTGTGGTTCCAGGAAGCCATGAGTGATGGCAAGGATAGGATCACTGTGGTTTATGCATGTCGTAAGAAATCTTCCTTCCTGTTGGCGCCGAATAACCAATAATGTGTTGGTACGCCGTAAAACCATATTCATTCATTCATTCTATTACTTGTTAAGCTTTAAATTAGTTGTATTCATTTCATGCTTTTTAATGATTTACAAAGATTTAGCAGTGAAATATATTTTTCTTCTCAGTGTTTGAAATAACCATTTATAAATTTCACTAATCTATTTATTGGCGCAAAACCGTAACGATAAATCGCTAATTTTTGAAAAATGACAAAGAGGGGCAATAACTGCAATTAGATAATATTGATAGGAATATGGATTTATCTTTCTTTACGGTACTGATTGAATGTATATATGTTGTAACACGAGTATATCTGTGTGCTTTTCATTTTTATCATTTTAAATTCCAGTTTCAGTGCATTAACTAACTTGGATCGGACGATTTAATCATACAACACTTAATCGATAAATGAAAATGACTTAAAATAATTAATGAATGGCAGTAAAAATAGTGACCATGTCAGTAGCCGCAATATCAGACATTAAAGGGAATATATATCAGAATATTTAAAAACTTTGAAATAGACAAAACAACATCGTCATCTAATATATCATACTGAAATAGATTACCCGCTTAAATTTTGTGACGTAATAAAAGCGACACGTCATGCCATTGTCATTTCAATTTGATCCGTAATACAGGTTAACATGTAATAAAAAATGGTTTTATCTTAAAAAGAGTCCTAATGAGAATGCGAAGGTCGTTAAGCAGTATTTAAGTGCTGTCTATTTTTTAGAATGGGATTTTAATTAATCTTAATTAAAAAAACATTATACTAAAAACTTTGTCTCTGAATATGCAGGGAGATTGTCAGTGACTTACAGAGTTGTGTTTACTTGTACTGGTTAACTGTCTGGAGTATTCTGAGGCTATGAGTATATCGTCTCTGAATATGCAGGGAGATTGTCAGTGACTTACAGAGTTGTGTTTACTTGTACTGGTTAACTGTCTGACGTATTCTGAGGCTATGAATCTATCGTCTCTGAATATGCAAGGAGATTGTCAGTGACTTACAGATTTGTGTTTACTTGTACTGGTTAACTGTCTGGAGTATTCTGAGGCTATGAGTATATCGTCTCTGAATATGCAGGGAGATTGTCAGTGACTTACAGAGTTGTGTTTACTTGTACTGGTTAACTGTCTGGAGTATTCTGAGGCTATGAGTATATCGTCTCTGAATATGCAGGGAGATTGTCAGTGACTTACAGAGTTGTGTTTACTTGTACTGGTTAACTGTCTGACGTATTCTGAGGCTATGAGTATATCGTCTCTGAATATGCAGGGAGATTGTCAGTGACTTACAGATTTGTGTTTACTTGTACTGGTTAACTGTCTGGCGTATTCTGAGGCTATGAGTATATCGTCTCTGAATATGCAGGGAGATTGTCAGTGACTTACAGAGTTGTGTTTACTTGTACTGGTAAACTGTCTGACGTATTCTGAGGCTGTGAATCTATCGTCTCTGAATATGCAGGGAGATTGTCAGTGACTTACAGATTTGTGTTTACTTGTACTGGTTTATTGTCTGACGTATTCTAAGGCTATGAGTCTATCGTCTCTGAATATGCAGGGAGTTTGTCAGTGACTTACAGAGTTGTGTTTACTTGTACTGGTTAACTGTCTGACGTATTCTGAGGCTATGAGTCTATCGTCTCTGAATATGCAGGGAGTTTGTCAGTGACTTACAGATTTGTGTTTACTTGTACTGGTTGACTGTCTGACGTATTCTGAGGCTGTGAGTCTATCGTCTCTGAATATGCAGGGAGTTTGTCAGTGACTTACAGATTTGTGTTTACTTGTACTGGTTAACTGTCTGGCGTATTCTGAGGCTATGAGTCTATCGTCTCTGAATATGCAGGGAGTTTGTCAGTGACTTACAGATTTGTGTTTACTTGTACTGGATAACTGTCTGACGTATTCTGAGGCTATGAGTCTATCGTCTCTGAATATGCAGGGAGATTGCCAGTGACTTACAGATTTGTGTTTACTTGTACTGGATAACTGTCTGACGTATTCTGAGGCTATGAGTCTATCGTCTCTGAATATGCAGGGAGATTGCCAGTGACTTACAGATTTGTGTTTACTTGTACTGGATAACTGTCTGACGTATTCTGAGGCTATGAGTCTATCCTCTCTGAATATGCAGGGAGATTGTCAGTGAGTTACAGATTTGTGTTTACTTGTACTGGATAACTGTCTGACGTATTCTGAGGCTATGAGTCTATCGTCTCTGAATATGCAAGGAGATTGTCAGTGACTTACAGATTTGTGTTTACTTGTACTGGTTCACTGTCTGACGTATTCTGAGGCTGTCAGTCTATCGTCTCTGAATATGCAGGGAGATTGTCAGTGACTTACAGATTTGTGTTTGCTTGTACTGGTTGACTGTCTGGAGTATTCTGAGGCTATGAATCTATCGTCTCTGAATATGCAGGGAGATTGTCAGTGACTTACAGATTTGTGTTTGCTTGTACTGGTTGACTGTCTGGAGTATTCTGAGGCTATGAATCAATCGTCTCTGAATATGCAGGGAGATTGTCAGTGACTTACAGATTTGTGTTTACTTGTACTGGTTTACTGTCTGGAGTATTCTAAGGCTATGAGTCTATCGTCTCTGAATATGCAGGGAGATTGTCAGTGACTTACAGATTTGTGTTTACTTGTACTGGTTTACTGTCTGACGTATTCTGAGGCTATGAGTCTATCGTCTCTGAATATGCAGGGAGATTGTCAGTGACTTACAGAGTTGTGTTTACTTGTACTGGTTTACTGTCTGACGTATTCTAAGGCTATGAGTCTATCGTCTCTGAATATGCAGGGAGATTGTCAGTGACTTACAGATTTGTGTTTATTTGTACTGGTTAACTGTCTGACGTATTCTGAGTCTATGAGTCTATCGTCTCTGAATATGCAGGGAGATTGTCAGTGACTTACAGAGTTGTGTTTACTTGTACTGGTTAACTGTCTGGCGTATTCTGAGGCTATGAGTCTTTCGTCTCTGAATATGCAGGGAGTTTGTCAGTGACTTACAGATTTGTGTTTACTTGTACTGGTTAACTGTCTGACGTATTCTGAGGCTATGAGTCTATCGTCTCTGAATATGCAGGGAGATTTTCAGTGACTTACAGATTTGTGTTTACTTGTACTGGTAAACTGTCTGACGTATTCTGAGGCTATGAGTCTATCGTCTCTGAATATGCAGGGAGATTTTCAGTGACTTACAGATTTGTGTTTACTTGTACTGGTTAACTGTCTGACGTATTCTGAGGCTATGAGTCTATCGTCTCTGAATATGTAGGGAGATTGTCAGTGACCTACAGATTTGTGTTAACTTGTACTGGTTAACTGTCTGACGTATTCTGAGGCTATGAGTCTATCGTCTCTGAATATGCAAGGAGATTGTCAGTGACTTACAGATTTGTGTTTACTTGTACTGGTTTACTGTCTAACGTATTCTGAGGCTATGAGTGTTTCGTTTCTGAATATGCAGGGAGATTGTCAGTGACTTACAGATTTGTGTTTACTTGTACTTGTTTACTGTCTGACGTATTCTGAGGCTATGAGTCTATCGTCTCTGAATATCCAGGGAGATTGTCAGTGACTTACAGATTTGTGTTTACTTGTACTGGTTAACTGTCTGACGTATTCTGAGGCTATGAGTCTATCGTCTCTGAATATGCAGGGAGATTGTCAGTGACTTACAGATTTGTGTTTACTTGTACTGGTTAACTGTCTAACGTATTCTGAGTCTATGAGTATATCGTCTCTGAATATGCAGGGAGTTTGTCAGTGACTTACAGATTTGTGTTTACTTGTACTGGTTAACTGTCTGACGTATTCTGAGGCTATGAGTCTATCGTCTCTGAATATGCAGGGAGTTTGTCAGTGACTAACAGAGTTGTGTTTACTTGTACTGGTTTACTGTCTAACGTATTCTGAGTCTATGAGTATATCGTCTCTGAATATGCAGGGATATTGTCAGTTACTTACAGAGTGTTGTGTTTACTTGTACTGGTTAACTGCTTGACGTATTCTGAGGCTATGAGTCTATCGTCTCTGAATATCCAGGGAGATTGTCAGTGACTTACAGAGTTGTGTTTATTTGTACTGGTTAACTGTCTAACGTATTCTGAGTCTATGAGTCTATCGTCTCTGAATATGCAGGGAGATTGTCAGTGACTTACAGATTTGTGTTTACTTGTACTGGTTAACTGTCTGACGTATTCTGAGGCTATGAGTCTATCGTCTCTGAATATGCAGGGAGATTGTCAGTGACTTACAGATTTGTGTTTACTTGTACTGGTTTACTGTCTGACGTATTCTGAGGCTATGAGTCTATCGTCTCTGAATATGCAGGGATATTGTCAGTGACTTACATAGTTGTGTTTACTTGTACTGGTTAACTGTCTGACGTATTCTGAGGCTATGAGTCTATCGTCTCTGAATATGCAGGGAGTTTGTCAGTGACTAACAGAGTTGTGTTTACTTGTACTGGTTTACTGTCTAACGTATTCTGAGTCTATGAGTCTATCCTCTCTGAATATGCAGGGATATTGTCAGTTACTTACAGAGTGTTGTGTTTACTTGTACTGGTTAACTGCTTGACGTTTTCTGAGGCTATGAGTCTATCGTCTTTGAATATGCAGGGAGATTGTCAGTGACTTACAGAGTTGTGTTTATTTGTACTGGTTAACTGTCTAACGTATTCTGAGTCTATGAGTCTATCGTCTCTGAATATGCAGGGAGATTGTCAGTGACTTACAGATTTGTGTTTACTTGTACTGGTTAACTATCTTGCGTAATCTGAGGTTATGAGTCTATCGTCTCTGAATATGCAGGGAGATTGTCAGTGACTTTCAGAGACGAGTTGTGTTTACTAGTACTGGTTTATAAAAGCTTATAATCTGTCATTACTTATTGAAGGGACACGTAGCATGTTTTATAATTGTTTACCGAAGAATCTTTCTTAAATCATATATATGTATGATAGAAAGAATTCCAAGAAAACACATGCTAGTATGTAACACTTAAGTTTATAACTGTAAAAATGTGTAAAACTATAATGATACAATTAATTTTATTTAAAAAAACAACACTTTAATACTCTGTTTAATAATACATTTCATATAAAGTTCTTTGAAATTAATAGCTCTTATATTTTTGAAACCGATATAAAGATTGTCGTTTTTACATTTACATATTGGTCACTGTGTATTCATATACGTATTTTTATTTCTCTATCTAATAATACAGGCTAAGGTTACTGTATTGTTCATGAACTAAATTGGACCAAAACAAAGTCAAGAACGAAACCTTGAATTTGGTCCAAAATCAAGTACGATTAGTATACGTAATTTTCTATTTATGTAATATATAGTCATAATTTGTATAAACGTTATTTAAGGTCTCAAGGACAGCCTGATCAATATTTACTTATATGTATGTGTGAGAACAGAGAAGAATCACTATTAAGACAAATACTGGTTATGCTATATTTAGACAAACCTCAACCTGGGTTATTGTGAACCGAAACGTAACAGTACGATTGTGAAAGGAAATGAGATCAGTGTGTAATTGTATCATTATCGATTAAAACTTTTAATAACATTTCATATATCAATGTGTCCCATCTACAGTTCTAAACACCTTATCTAATGAAGGAGAAGAGGACGTTTTATGTAATGCATTATTAAACAAAACAGCCAACCAGACACCTTCAGATTTGGTCGTGTTTATCTTAAGGTAGGGCGGTGTAGGATGAAATAGCCGTATCTAGTTTTAAAAAAAACCGCCGACATACTTGTCCGGTATGCAGGAAATCCCTTGTCTGTGTAACAACCAAAGTTTGTGTAACAACATGTATGTGTAACAACCCATTTCTGTGTAATAGAAGGTCAGAGAAGTGATGTTTCAGAAACACAACAGCGGTGTAATACCGTTGTTTTACTTACCCTGAATAATACGAATATTTGAATTCGCTTAAATGCTAGATTTATCTCATTGTTTTCAATTTTAGATACCGGTAACATTTGTTCTTATACCTTAAAAACTATTTATAAATTGTGGGGTGTTGCTACTGAATAGAGAAATGCGGTGTTTTCTGTTTGCATGTATTGTATTTATTACACCTATCATGATTATTGTGATGTTTCAAACTAGACACGCACTTTCATGGGTTTTTCTACATTAAAGTGTGACCTTGACCTTGACACCTAATGTAAAAATCTGGGTATTTCTACAGGTAAATGCAGGTGACACATCATCATGACATGTTAATCACTTATTTCAAGCTATTTTAAGACAAAGTTACGGCCCAGAAATGAAATGTCAAACAAACTGAAAAGTGACCTTGACCTTTGAGGTAAGGCTCTGGGTATTAACGCGAAACGTCGTCATGTCGTTTTAGAACTCCAGCTATGTGTGATAAAGTTACAGATCAGACTCGTAATCTCAAAAAGACTGAAAGTGTTGTCAAATAAAGTTAAATTGTGACCTTGACCTTTGAAATGGGAGTCTGGATGTTGCGTACGACACGTCATCATGTTATGTTGATCATTTGTAGCAAGTATTTATAAAATTAATCTATGCATGACAAAGTTACAGGCCGGACACGAAATACCGGACGGACGGACGGACGCTGCGAAATCTATATGCCACCCCAAATATTTTATGGGTTGGGTGGGTGGGGAGGGGGCGGCATAAAAACAACCACACAGGTGAATCTCAAGAAACTCAAAATATTCAAAAACATTACTTGTAAAATATGGTTTTACAATAATAAACCCATTTACCTTTTTCTACAATGCTCATTACTCAACGGAATTTTATGAAATAAACGTTAAAATGGATATAGAAAACCAGACTGTATCGTATGTACGAGTCTATATATACGAGCACATTAAACTCATGGATGATATAGATTGTTACCAATAAAGTCATCTTTGAGCGATATGGAGGAACAAATGCTTTTATATACAACTCTGCAGTACACTGCATCTCCTTGTTCGAATATTTAGCGTCATTTTATGTGATCGAGGGTTAACTGCCGATCAGTCATAAGTAACCTTACCACTCTTCCTGGGATCCTGGAAGATTAACCGGTACTCGAGCACACCCATATCCGCAAGTAACTAATCATTTTCCAACTCGAATGCTAATGAGACGCAATGTTGTTAATCAATTACCAAGGATACTGTGGCCGAGCGGGGAATCAAACTCACGACCCAGGATTGATAGTCATAAGTGCTACCAACTACGCTAACCGGACCCTACTTTTTAGAAATATTGTTTCTTAAACAAATAACAATAACACTGTCAACTATAAGTCATGTTACCGCACTAGCAGCCCATGGCTGAATACATTTCGTTGCTAAGTAACTACTTCCAATTTTACATTTCTGCTGGCAACTTTCTGCATGTGAGAAATTTTCAACATTGTTCCCCTTTCGAAAGTGATCATCACATATTTTCAAAAGAGCATCAACATCTTTCACGGCCCTTTTTTGTTTCACTCTATGTTCGATCGACTTCAGACAATGTTCAATCGAGACTGTTCTCCCTTGTTCCTGAAGAATTCCGATATGTTGAATTTCTGCGAGAATAAATTTATTACAGTTTTCTGGAGTTGAATCACATTCGTCAATGCTTCTGAAACAATTGATTGAAAGTTCTGCCATTTTATTTGCATTTTCTTTATCTTTCACTAGCATGTAGTACTTGGCAAAGTCGATATAGTGAAAACCTAGACATTCTTTAGGAAATGAAGTGCGTGTCTCATTTTCTTTCATAAAATTCAGTCCTTGCTCGAGTACATCCTTCGCTTTGCACAGCATATTATTTTCAAGGTAAAACCAGATTGCGATGTTGAAGTATTTGCAAATGAGCAAAAGCCTCCAATCAGCCGGTACTTTTATCAAAGTCATATACGTTGATTTTAGAAACTTTTCACTTTCATGGCAACTGCAGTTGTTTTCTGAGATACACTTAGCTGCCTTGAACAGATTGGTCATTGTTGCTTGCTCTGCACAAGCGTCATGAAATATCGCGTTATCTGGTTTGCTGTCTTCAAATATATCTGATTTAACACTATTCTCTTTTCGTTTTAAACATTCAGATTCTTTTTTATCCAAATCAGTGACTTTGACACATGTCAAATTTAAGATATCTTTCAGAAGATCAACATTGCTCGTCGGTGTAAAAATATCGAAATATATCTTAATCCCACATTGGATGATGTCTTTATGCTCCCTTTGTTTCAATTCTTCTGTTGAGTGAAGTCCCAATGACTTGCCGTATTTCATATTCATGTGTTCCAAACATTTCGCTAGAGACAAACATACGGTACAATGTATCTCATTTAACTCACCACTCATCTTTCCACCGCAAATAATCCCCACTAGATCGATATAGTCACTATTTGAATCAAGTGCTACGACAGTTCCACTTTCACCTTCCTGTGAAAATGGTTTTAAATCATTAGACATGACAAGAAAACTATCGTTAATGAGATCTGGGAGAATGGTACCGTAAATAACCCTGTCCTCATTACTCCGCGTAAGAAGTAGTCCTTTGCTTTCAGCGAAGCATTTGAAAACTCTCTTTCCACGCAAATCATCAACAGAACCCTGACAGATTCTGCACTGTCTCCTTTCACCTCTGGGATCTTGACAAACAGTAGAACACATAGTTGCTATCTCCTTATCAACTATTATACCGTCGATATCAATGATATTCTCCATCACTTTCTTGCCTTTAGGAAGTCTTCTACCAAAATGAATATAATTGTTTGAATAAGATTCTTTCACGGAAAATGTACCATCGTGAGAGCTTTTGGTCACGTGTCTATTTGTCACGCCTATTACATCTCCACTAGATGCATCTTTTAGATACAACCCGACTGTTGCACAACTTTTACGTGTTTGTGATGGACGAGATTTTGTATTCTGAAATGTGAAACATATACGATACTAAGTTAATATCAAACAGGACAAACCTAAAAAGGTACAACGATCGTTCGTTCTCTGAAATGTGAAACATACATTGCTAAGTAACAATTAAACGAAAAAAAATCGATAAAATGTGAAACAATTTAATACTAACTCGTATGTTAGTACGTTCATGGCGATGTGAGATAACTGTATACCCAACAGAATATCTTGTGTTGACTGACCCCTCATGTGCACATTACTTAAAATGAATTCTGTGTAGCCAAAGGACCAGTTTTCATTTAATTATTATGAATAGTTTTACGTGCCATGGTGCAGCTATAAGAAGACACTCGATACACGAACATAGAATGCTAATTGGCCTCTCTGTATCTCTAAATAGTATTGAATATGTATCAGATAATATTAAAGGAGGTGTTAGCAAAAGTGACAGTGTATCAGATAATATTAAAGGAGGTCCTAGTAAAAGTGGCAGTCCATCAGATAATATTAAAGGAGGTGCTAGTAGAAGTGACAATGTATTAGATAAAATTAAAGGAGGTGCTAGTAGAAGTGACAATGTATTAGATAAAATTAAATGAGGTGTTAGCAAAAATGACAGTGTTTCACCATACGTTAAGTCAGTTTTATATGTGTATATTCCATTGTTTAACATTGAAGGTTCTTAAAATCAAATAAAAAAGTGAATTATAAAACTCATCAGCACATGAATATTTGTGACCGACAACAGTTTTATATACTAATCCAGGTTATTACTTGTACATGATGTTAAACGACGTGAACAACATGAAAACATGTCATAAATATGAGTCTAGTTTAAGTGATCTTCTATATAGAAACCAAGTCCCAATATTCATTTAGTAAGCAATTAACCTAATAACTAACATACAGTTTCAGTATAAATCGTAATATATACTTCTTTAATACATGTTTAAAAGACAAAGCTTATGCATAACAAAGTATTATAATTGAAGTTGATATTGCACCTAGGCAGAAAATATTTTGTTATCATAAAAGAATTGAGAATGAGTGAAAATTGAAGTTGAAACGTTTTCTGTATATCACGCAAGGTGATAAAACGAGAAAACCGCGCCATTTTTCTTTTATTTAACACACGATATAAAACTACCAGTACGTTAAAAAAAACACTAAAATATATGATCGAATTCAATGCAAATCCTACCTGATTATCCATGATTATCCACATGTATCTAGTGTCCCTTTTTTAAATAATTACGGTCCGTTTACTCATCTAGTTTCAAAACATTTTATATGATTTATTTAATAACAATAACGCACTTGAAATATTCAATACCCGTTAACAAAGACACGAGCTTCGCGCATTAGTGGTCCATACTATAATAGTGTAGTTATGTATTTAACATGTGTTATAAGTAAATGTTTTATTTGGTTTGAATAGAATAATTATTTTTATTGATTAAAAAAAAATATAGCATAATCGATTGCCAAGTATGGCAGCATGCCACGACCACGGTCCAGAACTATCAACTATCTTAAATGTTTTGTTATTTTAAGCAGAAGAAAAAGATTCATTTATATAAACCAACTTTTAACACACTGACTGTTTTAAATTTAATGCCTTTGATAAGTGAACATGTAGAGCCATGTTATACATCCGTTTACAGGGGCGTAGCTTGGCTAAAAACAGTATGTGGGCAAAGTTGTTGGGAGTACGCGGATGTGCGCTTACGAAAAAAAATTAGCTCAACTGTTGCAGGTGTTTTGACGTAGGCTATATTTCTTATTTATTTAGGGGCCTCGTTATCCTTAATATTAACCTTGAATTCACTGTTTTATAACCAAATTTGTTCACTTCAATAAAGGTAAAAATGAAGTAGCATAGAGGTCAGATTTTATTGCATTTCTTAGCATTTTTATTTTTTTCGATTTCTCAGAAAAAAAAGTGTAGGCGCCTATAGGAAGCTACGCCACTGGTTTACTATCTGCGTTCTAATACGGTGATATAAATGTTATAATTTTACATTTTTCAAAAAGCCAGACGCAATTTCTGGTTCCTACGTTCGCAATACCTTAAGTATTGCCAACTTAACATAGCCTTAAGAAATCAGAACATGGATAGAACATAATAACGATACACATGCAGCCTTGGGAGAAAGTCGCCTCACTGAATACTCTGCATCAAGTGCAACCGTCGCAGAACGCGTCAAACAAGTGAACATAGTAGACTCATGTTTAGTGTAATCTGTAGAACGGACACAGCGCTTCCGATTAGCAATGTTGGGAAAGCAACATTTAAGCATGTTGATTGGTCAGCAATACCAGCTACATTCACCCTGTCACCGGCATCAGCTGTACCAGCTACATTCACCCTGTCACCGGCATCAGCAGTACCAGCTACATTCACCCTGTCACCGGCATTAGCAGTACAAGCTACATTCACCCTGTCACCGGCATTAGCTGTACCAGCTACATTCACCCTGTCACCGGCATTAGCAGTACAAGCTACATTCACCCTGTCACCGGCATCAGCAGTACCAGCTACATTCACCCTGTCACCGGCATCAGCTGTAGCGGCTACATTCACCCTGTCACCGGCATTAGCAGTTCCAGCTACATTCACCCTGTCACCGGCATCAGCAGTATCAGCTACATTCACCCTGTCACCGGCATCAGCTGTACCGGCTACATTCACCCTGTCACCGACATTAACAGTACCAGCTACATTCACCCTGTCACCGACATCAACAGTACCAGCTACATTCACCCTGTCACCGGCATCAGCTGTACCGGCTACATTCACACTGTCACCGGCATTAGCAGTACCAGCTACATTCACCCTGTCACCGGCATCAGCAGTACCAGCTACATTCACCCTGTCACCGGCATCAGCAGTACCAGCTACATTCACCCTGTCACCGGCATCAGCAGTACCAGCTACATTCACCCTGTCACCGGCATCAGCAGTACCAGCTACATTCACCCTGTCACCGGCATCAGCAGTACCAGCTACATTCACCCTGTCACCGGCATCAGCAGTACCAGCTACATTCACCCTGTCACCGGCATCAGCAGTACCAGCTACATTCACCCTGTCACCGGCATCAGCAGTACCAGCTACATTCACCCTGTCACCGGCATCAGCAGTACCAGCTACATTCACCCTGTCACCGACATCAGCAGTACCAGCTACATTCACCCTGTCACCGGCATTAGCAGTACCAGCTACATTCACCCTGTCACCGGCATCAGCAGTACCAGCTACATTCACCCTGTCACCGGCATCAGCAGTACCAGCTACATTCACCCTGTCACCGGCATCAGCAGTACCAGCTACATTCAACCTGTCACCGGCATCAGCAGTACCAGCTACATTCACCAATCACCGGCATCAGCCGTACCAGCTACATTCACCCTGTCACCGGCATTAGCAGTACCAGCTACATTCACCAATCACCGGCATCAGCCGTACCAGCTACATTCACCCTGTCACCGGCATCAGCAGTGTTCTGTTTTCAATCAATAGAATATACGAAATCCACAAGTCCAATGAATCAGAAATAACAACACTAATCAACGTACTAAGAGGCGCTATTCTCGCTACACATCGTACCTACAACTGTTGTTTTGATAGTGTGATAAGAGGTCCACTTGGAAAGCTACTGAGAAATGGAAATAGTAGATTAAAATTTAAGTCTTTGTTTTCAAATTTGAAATGTTAACATGACTTTTTATAGAGCATATCTTACTCAACTACTATATTGCACCAAAGTAATACGAGAAGTATATTAACCGCTTGGTTTTGTTTTCACTCAACAGCATATATATAGGTAATAAAAACCGCTCACCTGATCTGACATTTTAATCTAGATGATGTTAATATGAAACTGAAACAGCCAAGTGTGCATGCAGACCATTATCTTTGTTTCTGTTTTGGAAAAGGACATACCCTTTCCAAAACAGAAAAAAAGATGATGGTCTGCATGCTGAAAATACGTCCCATCCTATACATATGTTATCTTCTACGAAAAAAACTGTAAAATGTTTTCATGTCTTTATCAGTATGAGAGACAACAAGGGAAGTAAATAGTTTATGTTTGTATTGTGCTTAGCTTTCAACAATGTTTTCAACTATATCGCGACGGTATCTACTTCAGACTTTTAAGCGTTGCCACACTGGAGTATCATACCGCAGATACATGTACATTGTATGATACCCAGCCAGTCACATTATACTGACACCAGGCCGACTAGATCTAGAACTATCATTTAGATGCTGAGCACCAAGCGAGGAAGCTTCTTGTACCATTGTTCAAGTCTTTGTTGTGATCAGGCCAGAAATCTAACCCATAACCTTCTGCATGCGAGGCGGAATTTATATCACCGCTGTGGCATTGAGGACTAACAGACAATGAGTTAACCTAACCACTGTTCCTAGGATCTTGAAAGGTTAACAGTACTCAAGCACATCCCATTTCCGCAAGTAACTGATAACTTTATCACTTGAATCAACGGTGCGAGACAAATGATAATGAGACAGAATGTCGTATATCACTCATCACGTAGACTGTTGCCTGGTGGGGATTCGAGCTCACGATCCCCGGAATGATAGTCAGACGCGCTACTGACAGCTACTCAGGTTCGGCTGTAATATGATAGAAAACGATCCAGATAAATAGTAATTGTGTTCAAGAGATCGTTTACTCATAATTTATGAAACTAAATTGACTTTACTCGCTTTTTAAAAAAACGTAAATAATACCTGGTTATTTTTATCTTCACAGAAATGTAAGTTCATAGCTGTAACGATAAGTGATATTCATGTCGAACAATATTTCTATTTAAAACAAGAGAATAAAACCCATATTTTATTTCTAGTTTAAAGATATTTTATCACCTTGCAGTTTTTAATGTTATTTTACTTCCCTTTCCTACTAGCAAATTGTTAAAACCATTAACGTAAAATAAAAAGAATAATGTATTTTGTAGTAAAGGTATAAAATACAATGTTGTTGTCTTTATGTGTCATTACATACGGCCTCAATATGTTGTAGCTAAGAGAACATTTGAAGATATGATATGCACACATTGTTATGAAAACTGATACTAATTTGTTATTGAATGTATCATATCAGCCATGACCGTGTATGACCTTGAGCTACAAAGCAATACAGTTGTAATGTTTGGTTTCCCAATATATATTTAAATCCAAAATCACTTGTTAGTCTTATTACGCAGTTTCGATTTGTCATAAAGACATTATATTACATTTTTATTGTGCAAATTCATTATATACAATTATAAACGTTTGGTTAAAATGTTCAGATGTGAGAAAGTCAAGTCATATATGTAAATGAGTGACCATTGACTGATTTAAAGGCGAACATCACAGAATCTGATAATTTTGATGTAAATGTTTATTGGCAGCTGTTCTTCTGACTAAACATCTAAAGGTAAACAAAATACAAAACGCCCAAATAACTTCTTCAGAAGTATAAAGATTGTAGTAAAGACGAATATGTGAATTGCCAACTGGTGACGAAACATTAGTGTTTTATTTCGAGTCCCAACGTAGGGCTGATGATAAACAGTGGACTAAAATAGACTGAAGACCATCAATCATTGCAAAACGTTCAATGATTGTCGAAAGGATACTCTTCTCGATATTAGTATGGCCCTGTTGGGGATCGAACCCACGACTCTCCATATGCGAGGCAAACGCTCCACCTCTAGACCACCGCTGCGGTGTCAAGAATGAATATTGTCTAGAGTATAACTATGTATGGCATACATCCATTTGTCGACATTCGATATAAATGCATAGATATACATGTATAGCATATAGTAAAGGAATCGATGTCAATAATAGAAATAAAGTATCAGTCGTATCCTATATTTTTTTATCTTAAAACAAAATCTTCCAAATATTCATTGCTACAGAACTTAGAAAAATAAGCATTTTTGTATACATTTTAAAACATTACACATATTTAAGATAGAAAATAAAGCCAGTTGAAGAATAAATAATCCAGCATGAGCATCCGTGTGGTATAGAAATATCTCACCCGGGGGCCACAATTACATGCAGGAACGAGGCTCTGCCGAGTTATCTGCATGTAATTTTGACCTAGACAATAAGATATGTTTTTATCACACATGGATGAACTCATGATGGATTTTTTTACTCCCATTCATCTCAGCCAAATGATTTATCCTTGATAATAGCATCCATCACAAAAATAGTCTACTTTTTAAATGTGTGTTTAACGCTCACAATTTCATACATTTCATATGCAGGGAACTCAGAACTCAGAGGACGAGGCTCTGTCGAGTTCCCTGCATATAATTTTGACCCCTCGTGTGAGATTTTTCTATCCCGCATGGCTACTAATGATATATTCTTATATTCCTCCATGGGGAAATCCGTATCTTCCATGGGCAGAAATGGGAGAAAATACTATTTTATCATTCAGAAGTCTGCATCGTTATATTATGTTATTCGTTAAACTAAATTTAAACAAAATTTAAAGATCACATACCATACTGGTAATAGTGGCAACTTACCGTTAACATAATTATTGAATGATTCATCCCAATCCAGTCATTAATTCAAAATGCATATCCTATGATTCCAGAACGAATCATTTACAGGCAGTGCAGAAATGCGCAACTGGTACATGACGTAACGACAGTATTTATATAGATTCAACAGACATAGATATCAAGGTCAAACAACTGCAATAAAATATACTAAATACTTTATATCAATTAGTTTCAAGTCCAAACATCCTATCGGATGTCAAGTAACTATTAGATTAGATATCAAAGTAATATTTTATACCAATATATGTGTCTATTTATTTTAAAACACAATTCAAGCATTATATTCAGTCTAACAGACCTGCCCAGTATACCTATATCTGGTCTGTAACTTTGTAACCGATGTGTCGGACTTAGATCCCAACCCGTACCTCAAACGTCATGGTCAGTTTGTTCAACACATTGCCTTTGTTTGAGATTTCAAGTTGATCATACTTGGATGGATTTCAAAAACAATTGGCTCAACTTATCAATTGATCAACATGACATGACGAAGTATCGCGTTAAGACCTAGAATCTTACCTCAGAGGTCAAGGTCACACTTTCAGTTTGTTTGATATTTTATTTTTAAATAGCTTGACATAAGTGATCAACATGTGATGATGATGTGTCACCTGCATTTACCTGTAGAAATACCCATACATTTACATTAGATGTCAAGGCCAAGGTTACACAAAGGTAAAGGTCACACTTTAATGTAAAAAAACAACAACATGAAATTGCGTGTCTAATTTGAAATGTCAATCCATGACTCTTGATATTCATGGATGCTCATGATCGATTCTTATATTTTTCAGCTGGTTTAATCTTCTATTTTAAATGTTTGTACTTTAATGTTTGTAACTGATAGCTTTCCCACTTGAATCAGCGGTGAGAGACGAATGATAATGAGACGCATTGTCGTATCACTCATCACGGAGACTGTGGTCGGGCGGGGATTTGAACTCAGCACTCGTTACCGACTGAGTGATATGTAATATATAGCCCTTTAAGCATTAGCGCGTTATATAATGCTAGGTTCATCAGACAGTAGATAAAGAAATGATGGTAAATATTAAGAATATGCACAAACGTGTATACATGTTGTCTTTTATTCTAAATCAGCCGTGGCTCTTTATTATCTTGAGCTACACAAAATGTTTATTTTTAAATCTTAGTAAGTGTTAGATTGGTTTGTAAGTTTTATAAACAGGTTTATCAAATTTGTGGTTTCCCAACAACTATTTTTAAATCTTAGTCAAGCGGTTTCGTGTAGTTTTATTACGCAGTTTTGTTTGTTTAGTTTTTAATGTGGTTTAATGCCTTTTTCAACACATTTCAGGTTATATATATGGCATATCTAGTTTTAATGGTGACGGAAGACCTCGGAATGAATCATCTGAGTACAATCACGATCCTTCCACAGGTAGCAAAGCAAGTTTTTGAAACTCCAACCTACGGCCTTAGCGGTGAGAAGTTAGTTATTTGTGACGCAGTTAATGTATCTATTAACAGGCACTGGTCACACTCTCTTTTTAAGTATATATAGTCATATAGTATATATAATATAGTACTATATGGTCATATATGCTAGATGTTCGTTGAACTGTTCGGATGTTAAGAGTTCAAGGCATGAATGAGTGTCCATTGACGCGTGAAAAGGGACAAAAGACGATTTGATAAAAAGTATGTTAACAATATTTCTGACAATAAGGCATCCACATAGTGTTGAAATAAACTTTAAAATGACCCAGTTTCCAATTTTCAAAACTAGTACGCTACAGTTATTGTTTAATAAAAACTACAGTTATTGTTTGATAAAAATCAGTACGCTACAGTTATTGTTTGATAAAAACTAGTACGCTTCAGTAATTGTTTAATAAAAACTAGTACGCTACAGTTATTGTTTAATAAACACTAGTACGCTACAGTTATTGTTTAATAAAAACTAGTACGCTACAGTTATTGTTTAATAAACACTAGTACGCTACAGTTATTGTTTAATAAAAACTAGTACTACAGTTATTGTTTAATAAAAACTAGTACGCTTCAGTTATTGTTTAATAAAAACTAGTACGCTACAGTTATTGTTTAATAAAAACTAGTACGCTACAGTTATTGTTTAATAAAAACTAGTTTAATAAAAACTAGTACGCTTCAGTTATTGTTTAATAAAAACTAGTACGCTACAGTTATTGTTTAATAAAAACTAGTACGCTACAGTTATTGTTTAATAAAAACTAATACGCTTCAGTAATTGTTTAATAAAAACTAGTACGCTACAGTTATTGTTTAATAAACACTAGTACGCTACAGTTATTGTTTAATAAAAACTAGTACGCTACAGTTATTGTTTAATAAAAACTAGTACGCTACAGTTATTGTTTAATAAAAAACAGCTAATATTTATTATATTCTAAGTTCCAGAAAATGTTTACCAGGGGATTGCTTTACAACTAGTATGATGTTGAACAGTTCATAGCGGGGGAACTAGGTCTATTTCTAGTCATATAGGGCTTATTCTAAGATTTTATCAAACAATTCCAGAGCCACCTATTTCTTACGCATTACTTGTATACCCTTTAAGTTAGTTGTCTGTTGTAGAAAGGACATTTTATAGGAGCGGCAGTTATATATGTCAGCTGTGTTACAATGTGCTAAAATAGAACATAAAATTCACCAGCCGAGACTTGATGAAGTTATTTATATTACATCCATATAATATCCGTGTATATTTTGTTTTCAAGTGCATTATCTCAAAAACACCTCCCATTAGAATTTCAAACATTTTGACAGATTATTTGCTCTGTATATAACCAGTAAGCATTTTGCATTCCCACAGACAAGTCAATGCATGATCAGGTATGTCTTGATTATGTGCAGACATGAAACGTAAGAAAAGCAAATCCAAATGAAATAAGTACATGTATATTATCAGTTTATCTTAAACTAGATTAATGTTGTGCATGGAATTTGCCAAAAGCTAATTATTGATATGTTGCTCGTTATATGAAATTATTGGCAATCCAATTAAAACGATGACGGCCTATCAATGACTCTGAACTTTTAAAGTAATACATGAATTAATAATTTCCATATAGAAATACAAATTGAGAGCAGAAGTTCCATCCAAAATTAAAATTGTTCTCTTTGTGCACATGTTGTGCTAACTGAATTTAAATATCAAACTTACAGATAACAGGAAATAAGCAATATATTTTAGCGGATTAGCTGTATAGTAAACAAGTCAGTAACGTGTTATTCTTGATAACTGACGATATTTATTTTGAAATGTATAATACTTAAAAACGAATCTATAAAGTTTACAGTATGTTTTTTTTCCATTAGCATCACATGGCTGAATGCAATTGGATGCAAAATTTGAACTTCTTATCTTAGCTTTCTGTAAACACATTGCAGCATACCTGAATATCTCGTCTGAGTCATTTCCTTCTTGTGAACACAACTTTACATTTTTATAAAGTAAATGAGATTTCACTACTAGCTCGGCTACTTTTAATTTTGTTTCAATCTTCTTTAGACACGACTTTAGTTCACAAGTATGACATTTGATTTAAAATAATATAATTTTAACGGAATTAGATATTGTAAGAATTTAGCTGTTTACAGATTTTTTAGTAGGACATTCACTATCAGTCTAATCGATGTAATCAATCGCCGTGTCAGCATATCTTACTGCATTGTAGGTATCGCCATTCTTTCTATAATATCTAGAACAGTCGATATAACGGAACGTTCAACATTCTTTAGGCAAGGAAGACTTGTATTTCTCCATAAAGTTGACGCCATCTTTAAACACACATTTCAACCCATTATTATCTCCATGTTCGTTATTTACAAAAATCCACATGACGAAATTGATAAAATTGCAACAAAGCATACGCTTGAAGCGGTATGGAACATCTTTCAGACTTGTGTTAGCTGTTTTCTGGCTATCTTCTGCCTCAGCGAAACGATTCCCAACGAGAAAATACCCTTCAGCGAAAATCATAAACATGGTTTGTAGTTCTTTTACTTCAAGGTTGCACCTTTGGCGCTTAATACAAAATACCTTATTCATTTTCTGACAAATGTTCAAGTTCCGCTTCACTTGCATGAACCACTTTAAAACACGAACTTATCGAAATGGATTGTGAAACGGTTATGTTGTTCCATAAATATCTTTTGGCAAATAGAAATAAATGCTGATTCCATATTATATTGAACATTAATGTTCTTTGTTCTTGTTTTCTTTGTGTGTGTACATAGTTTCAGCTGCTTATCTCGTTTGTAACGTTTCCAAATCGCAATGCAGAGATATACATACAAGTTGAATTACTGAAACCAAAGCCGCCCTGAATAATTCCAACAAAATAGTCTGTGTCATTATCTTCAGATTAGCAACTTTGATGAGAAACTTGCCCTATCCATATGAACATCAACCGGCAAAATAGTCCGCTAGTGTATGTATTTATACAATCTCCATAAGGAAAAAAAAGTCCGTTAGTGTATATATTTATGCACTCTCCATAAGGAAAAATCAGTCCGTTAGTGTATGTATTTATACACTTTCCATAAGGAAAAATAGTTCCGTTGGTTTATGTATTTATACACTCCCCATAAGGAAAATTAGGTCCGTTGGTGTATGATACATAGACTCTTCATAAGCAAAAATAGGTCCGTTGGTGTATGTATTTATATATTCATCATGAGGAAAAATAGATCCATTGGTGTATGTATTTATACAATGTCCATAAAGCAAAATATTACAGTTGGTGTATGTATTTATACACTCTCAATAAGGAAAAATAGGTCCGTTTATGTATGTATTTATACAATCTCCACAAGGAAAAATAGGTCCGTTAGTGTATGTATTTATATAATCTCCATAAGGAAAAATAGGTTCGTAAGAGTATGTTTTATACACTTTCCATGAAGAAAAATAGGTCCATTAGTGTATGTATTTATACACTCTCCATCAGGAAAAAAAGTTCTGTTAGTGTATGTATTTATACAATCTCCATAAGAAGAACCTACAGATAAACTCGCGTCTGCGATACATTTAAATACTCCCCTTCCGTATATGTTACTCAGATATACTCACGTCTGGAATACATTTAAATACTCACCTTCTGTATATGTGACTCAGATATACTCGCGTCTGGAATACATTTAAATACTCCCCTTTCGTATATGTTACTCAGATATACTCGCGTCTGGGATACATTTAAATACTTCCCTTCCGTATATGTTACTCAGATATACTCGCGTCTGGGATACATTTAAATACTTCCCTTCCGTATATGTTACTCAGATATACTCGCGTCTGGGATACATTTAAATACTCCCCTTCCATATATGTTACTCAGATATACTCGCGTCTGGGATACATTTAAATACTTCCCTTCCGTATATGTTACTCAGATATACTCGCGTCTGGGATACATTTAAATACTTCCCTTCCATATATGTTACTCAGATATACTAACGTCTGGAATACATTTAAATACTCCTCTTCCGTATATGTTACTCAGATATACTCGCGTCTGGAATACATTTAGATACTCCCGTTCCGTATATGTTACTCAGATATACTCGCGTCTGGAATACATTTAAATACTCCCCTTTCGTATACGTTACTCAGATATACTCACGTCTGGAATACATTTAAATACTCCCCTTTTGTATATGTTACTCAGATATACTCACGTCTGGAATACATTTAAATACTCCCCTTTCGTATATGTTACTCAGATATACTCACGTCTGGAATACATTTAAACACTCCCTTTCCATATATGTTACTCATATATACTCGCGTCTGAGATACATTTAAAACTCCCCTTCTGTGTATGTTACTCAGATATACTCGCGTCTGGGATACGTTTAAAACTCCCCTTCCATATATGTAACTCAGATATACTCGCGTCTGGGATACATTTAAATACTCCCCTTCCGTATATGTTACTCAGATATACTCGCGTCTGGGATACATTTTAATACTCTCATTCCGTATATGTTACTCCAATATACTCGCGTCTGGAATACATTTAAATACTCTGCTTCTGTATATTTTACTCAGATATACTCGCGTCTGGGATACATTTAAATACTCCCCTTCCATATATGTTACTCAGATATACTTGCATCTGGGATACATTTAAATACTCCCCTTCCGTATATGTTACTCAGATATACTCGCGTCTGGGATACATTTAAATACTCTCATTCCGTATATGTTACTCAGATATACTCGCGTCTGGGATACATTTAAATACTCCCCTTCCATATATGTTACTCAGATATACTCGCGTCTGGGATACATTTAAATACTCCCCTTCCTATATGTAACTCAAATATACTCGCGTCTGGGATAAATTTAAATACTCCCCTTCCGTATATGTTACTCAGATATACTCGCGTCTGGAATACATTTAAATACTCCCCTTCCATATATGTTACTCAGATATACTCACGTCTGGGATACATTTAAATACTCCCCTTCCTATATGTAACTCAAATATACTCGCGTCTGGGATAAATTTAAATACTCCCCTTCCGTATATGTTACTCAGATATACTCGCGTCTGGGATACATTTAAATACTCTCATTCCGTATATGTTACTCAGATATACTCGCGTCTGGGATACATTTAAATACTCTCATTCCGTATATGTTACTCAGATATACTCGCGTCTGGAATACAATTAAATACTCCGCTTCTGTAAATGTTACTCAGATATACTCGCGTCTTGGATACATTTAAATACTCCCCTTCTGTATATGTTACTCAGATATACTCGCATCTGGGATACATTTAAATACTCCCCTTCCGTATATGTTACTCAGATATACTCGCGTCTGGAATACATTTAAATACTCCCCTTCCGTGTATGTTACTCAGATATACTCTCATCTGGGATACATTTAAATACTCCCCTTCCGTATATGTTACTCAGATATACTCGCGTCTGGGATACATTTAAATACACCCCTTCCGTATATGTTACTCAGAAATACTCTCGTCTGGGATACATTTAAATACTCCCCTTCCGTATATGTTACTCAGATATACTCGCGTCTGGGATACATTTAAATACTCCCCTTCCGTATATGTTACTCAGATATACTCGCGTCTGGGATACATTTAAATACACCCCTTCCGTATATGTTACTCAGAAATACTCTCGTCTGGGATACATTTAAATAATCCTTTTGCGTATATGTTACTCAGATCTACTCACGTCTGGGATACATTTAAATACTCACCTTCCATATATGTTACTCAGATATACTCGTGTCTGGAATACATTTAAATACTCCCCTTCCGTATATGTTACTCAGTTATACTCGTGTCTGGGATACATTTAAATTATCCCCTTCCGTATTTGTTACTCAGATATACTCGCATCTGGGATACATTTAAATACTCCCCTTCCGTATATGTTCTTCCGTATATGTTACTCAGATATACTGGCATCTTGGATACATTTGAGTACTCTCCTTCCGTATATGTTACTCAGATATACTCGCGTCTGGGATACATTTAAATACTTCCCTTCCGTATATGTTACTCAGATACACTCGCGTCTGGGATACATTTGAATACTCCCCTACCGTAGTTTTCGTGGGTAGTGACACAACAACCAACACAATTTAATTTCCACTTCATTTTCTCAAAGACCGCAGCGTGGTCTAGTGGTAGAGCGTCTGCCTCGCATGCGGAATGTCGTGGGTTCGATCCCCGGCCGGGTCATACGAAAGACTTTAAAAATGGTACTAGACGCTCCATCGCTTGACGCTCAGCATTTAGAG
This sequence comes from Panopea generosa, assembly GCA_029582155.1. Lineage (NCBI taxonomy): Eukaryota > Metazoa > Mollusca > Bivalvia > Adapedonta > Hiatellidae > Panopea > Panopea generosa. The sequence goes on along the minus strand of CM055900.1, from coordinate 32,734,456 downwards.
GAGAGTTTTAGGTCTGGTCGGCCCGGTGTCAGTATAATGTGACTGGGTGGAGTATCATACCATGTGTCTGCGGCATGATACTCCAGTGTGACAGCGCTCAGAATACTATCTCAAGTTGGCACCGTCGCGATATGACTGAAAAATTGTTGAAAGAGACGCTAAACACCGTACAACATCATTTTCACAAGGACTTATATAGATAACTTGCATCTCTCTACTAAATGTTGATAAAACAGAACGAGAAGAATCAATATATGTGTAAAGTAACCATTCAAATTTCACAGGCAACTGATTCTTTTATATAACCTGTAAGGTGTATGTAACTTGAAAGTGGTTGTATATTGTTTTAAACACCCAGTATGATCATGAATATAAAATAGTACATTTTCTTCGCATAATGGCCGTAATAATTAATCGTTTGTTTCTTTTAAAAATGTATTTTTCTAATTCTAATTCTCTTTTTGCGATTTGAATGGCATTGTTGATGTGTTTGGAACAGTCTGAAACCATTGTTCTGTTTGAATTGTGAGTTTAGAAGAAATAAAATATGCTTGAAATTTACTACTTTCACTTTCAACAGAGTACACACTGAGCAGAAATCGCTCTCTCTCTCTCTCTCTCTCTCTCTCTCTCTCTCTCTCTTCTCTCTCTCTCTCTCTCTCTCTCTCTCTCTCTCTCTCTCTCTTCTTTGCTATAGAAGCTAGAAGAAAAATCCATTGTTCCCGTGCATAAGAACATTTTTATTATTCTGTATGATGTGTTTGTGATATACACAGGATATAGTGTTTGTGATATACACAGGAACACGTAATGATACTATTGAAGTAAACGTGTGCTCTAACTTAGTTGTTTAATTCTCGGTTTTAAAGTAGTAAGTGCATCATGGCATGAAACACATGTAATTATAGAGGCATATTATTTATAAGAATATTCTTTATACGTAAAGGGAAGTAACTATGATATAGAATATACTAAGAGTAATCATGAGTTATGAACACATGTTAAAACAACACTGTACAAGACATTAATTAGGCAAAATCTACACTAATAGTGCGCCAAAGTTGCATTGGCTTGTTCATCATTGCTTTAGAGAACGTTGAATGTACGTTACGACTGGTTTAAATAACTGAAAAAAGACTTCGAGAGCTGGTTGCTGGCTCAGTGTAATATGCAGAAGTCAAAGAGAAGATATAAGCCAACTTTTTAAGATCATGTATAACCAAGACTGTGTGGAGACACGATCATTTAAACTTAAACAAGGTCACAGTGATAAAATGGCGCATGTCTTTCTATCTATATATCTATACTTATCTTATAAGTACTTACTTACCTGCATACATGAACGTGTCTACGCAAGTAATTCAGCTCTATTAAACCCGATGAAAAAGCAGGGAGTTCTATGCCTGTGCCACAATTCATAGCAGTTGAACGCTTACTAATCTGTGACGTCATTAAAATTAAGTTGAAACAACCGCCCAATCAGCGTGTCCAATTGTGAATTTCCCTACATTGCTATTTAACGGACCTAATCAAGAGAATTTGGGTCCGTAGTACAGACTAATTGAACGCTTATTAAACTGTGACGTCGTTAAAACTGTCATTTAAATCAACGTGCTCAAATGTGGCTTTCCCAACATTGCTATTTAACGGACTCAATCAGGAGAGCTGTGTTCGTTCTACAGACTAGTTTTATCATTTCTATTTTGTTGATATCATATTTGGTTTTGGGGTTACTAGTCTGAGAAGGAGATCCTTCTTCAAGTCTTCCTTATGTTTTAAATGCTGTCATTTTATTCTTTTGTCTTTTGTCCGCATGTTGCTTTTGAGGAAACCAAGTATTCCTTTTGAAATTTTTAATCAAAATGTGCATTAAATGAAAATGTTGTTTGATAAGTTTAGACCAAGCTATATTGTAAGTGTTACAGTTTCAAGTATTGGATCATGCAGGATGTACTTATGTTGTATTTTGGTTATGCTTCGCGAGATGTTTAAAACCGAACATTTACAACGGTTCAAATGCACCATTTGCTATTCCACCTTTGCAAGACGTCGATACCATTTTGCAGCATGTTATTGTCAAATGTGCCGTGGACGGTCAACTTAAACATATCTATGGTAACCATAGAACTAGTCTGACTTGGTGCTTGCTATTTTGCAAGAATCTCGTTTACGTTTAGAGGACAAAAAGCAGCTGCCCTGCTATAGACCCTTTGGTCACATCAGATAACACCGGAACTTCCTAGTATTTCTAACTCACCAATTTGAGTTTTATCAATTAAGGAGTAAATGGATCCAGTCAAGAGTGCAGCCAAAGACGCTATGCTCATGCAGTTTGTAAAGAGGCTCAGCATGGCTGACCATATCAAAAAGTCTTGCTAAAATAAAGATTAGAACAGGTTGCTGGCCTGTAACAAAGGTGCTGGCTAAGTCATCTATTTACTGAATATCACTTTGAATCCATGTTACTGGTCATATAGAATGTGATCAGTCAGTTTACATAGAATATATGTTAGCTGTTACAAATCTATATCAGACTCATTGCGAAAAACGAGATCAAAGCTTATATGAACCTCTCACGAGCCTTCTACTTTGATAGAACTTGTATTGAGTTGGGCTTTGAGAGGCATCGTTCGAGATGGGAATCGAATTAACTTTTCGTAGATTTTTTTTGAAATGAAAATCGTAAAAATGCAAATATGTTAACTGTTTAAACTCTATCAGGGTTTTCTTGTTAACTCTGCATTCGGTTTTTCCTGAATAAATTTAGGCGAGGAAAAATAACTCTAAAAAAGGGAATATCAAAATGACAAATCAACTCGTAATAACGAAATGTATTTCTTTTTACACAGTAATTCGTTTAAAACACTTTTTAAATGATATCGGTTCCTCCTTTTATGTTTATCTTCCGACGACTTCTTCAACGGGTTCTGACCTGAAGGACATAATAATAATGAACTGAATATATTTTGAATGCGGTGTTATCGCCATTTTCAACATATTACAAAATGTGGCACCCAACCGTGTTGGTTGTGTGTGTGGGGGGAAGGGTTGGTGGTGGAGAGAGAGAGAAAACAAAAACGCTTGTATATACATGCCTCGAAGCAACTGTCAAACTTTCTCATATACATGTATAGAGGGTTTTTTACAACATGGACCTTACAATGGAATTTAAATTGACCTACTACATGTATCAAATAGAGTGGTTCCCGCTGTGTAATGCCTCAAATAGGTACATACATCTAAATATATTATTTCGTATGCAGAAATTGTCCTAGTATTTGAAGAAATCCCTTGGCACTTATTGAAAATCAAACAGCTAAAAACTACGGACATAAGCGGATACGGTACGCCTTAAATTGGGTGGCGCAAATTCTACCAGAAGTGTAACTGTATTTATGATTTTGGTCACCATGTTAGTCATTATTTTGTATATATCTGTCATCACCGATAGCTTCAGCAAAAATCTATTAGCCTACTTCATTTGCCGGTGTTCCTAATCCCTGTCGGAGTGTCCCTTGTAGAAGCCAATTTAAGCCATACTTTTTCAATCATGAACACGCTATTGTTTAAGATTTTAATAAATTATATTCTGTTTGTTTGGGGTTTTTGTTTTTGTCCCAAAATATAAACTAGTCTCTCTTCTATCTGTTAACTGCGATCGCCCTAACCTGCCGACCGTTGAGTAAAATCAATTAGGTAAATCAATGTTTATGCACATGGTAGAATGTATAAGCATAACTAAAGCACATTCTCACTTCAGCTCACATATTGGCTCATACGTCCAGATGCAAGGCACATCGTCCCAGCGGTAATCATGTCCTTGATACATTATGAGACAATCGTCGTTCTGAGAATTGTCAGGTCGTCCCGGGAACCAGTCTGTTACCGTCAAGTTTGTGTTAGTGTCGAACCACTTCCAGCTACCTTCAACTGCCTCATCTGTCGCTCCCAGCCACCAGCTCTCTTCTATGTAAGGTGAAATAGATATTTCATGTTACACAATCAACACTATATTAATAAACTTATTTGTAAAATCAATATATATTTGTTATATTAAAGATGCTCAATATTTATGAGAGAAAGAAAAAGAGAGAGAGATGGTTGTATAGTTGCCTTTTGCACCAGGTAACGGGTAATTATTATAAAATTATATTTAGAGCCAGGACCGGTAAGCTCAGTCGGCAGCGCGTCTGACTCAGTCAAGGGGTCGAGTGTTCGAATCCCCGCCTGACTCACTCTCCGTGATGATTGATATACGACATTGCTGTTTCGGCCATAAACCATCGCTGTTTCGGCCATAAACCATCGTTGTTTCGACCATAAACTTGTTTCGGCCATAAACCATCGCTGTTTCGACCATAAACCATCGCTGTTTCGACTATAAACCATCGCTGTTTCGACCATAAACCATCGTTGTTTCGACCATAAACCATCGCTGTTTCGGCCATAAACCATCGTTGTTCCGACCATAAACCATCGCTATTTCGCCTATGAACCATCGCTGTTTCGACTATAAACCATCGTTGTTCCGACCATAAACCATTGTTGTTTAAGTTGGGGGAACGAATCTGCGATCCTGGGTTCGTAATCCAATGCTTGAACCACTGGACCATAAATCCGAACTTAACTATATAGGTAATTGGGCCATATATAGTCATCCCGAACCTGATGTCTCCCGAATCAGGTCTGAAAGGAATTCTATGTCTGTCCCACAATTCATAGCAACTGCACGCTTATTAAACTGTGACGTCATTCAAAGTTTCAGTTTAAGCAACGTGCTCAAATGTGGCTTCTCAACATCGCTATTTAACGGGTTCAATCGAGGGAGCTCGGTTCGTTGTACAGACTGAGGATGGAAATATGGTAAACTATGCAAGTAATTGAGTCATATATAACTCTCATATGAAAAGACGGACATGTTATAGAGAGAAATGAACCTACTGCCATCCAGCCGTCTCAGATACTCCTTGATAAAGACGTTCTCCACATTACTGTCAATATGAACAAGATGGCTGTCGAAGTGCTGTCTGCAGTAATGCTTAAACACAAATATAGTTATGTTTAATGTGTGCGTTTGCGTATATGTCCGTATTTGCACATACATGTACGAATACGCTTAACAAGAATGTGTCATATAAGATAATCTTTATCATTTTTTTTTATTTATTTAAACTTACTTATTTTATCTCGATTGTGGAACAAATTACTACAACTTAGATACATTAGACTCGGGGTCTTCATGTGTAGAACCAGTAATAACCATGCGGAGGAAGTTTATAGCTCAAGGACACAAAATCGTGGTGGAGGATCGAACCCGCAACCATCCAGTCCAAGGTCCGACGTTATACCACTTGACCACACGCTCCACACTTTATTGAACGTTTGTTTGTTTGATAGCTTGTTTATTGATTGACTTTTTTCCCAACATTATTTCAAATGAAACAGTGCAAGATAAATAGCAAAATCACCTACATACGTCATTACTGACAGACAGACAGATAGGGAAATATAAACACCTATGGTGCGACCAGTACCACGTACACGCTGATTTTACACGTATTTAATTGCAGGATTTCACGCATGACACGTGCTGAAGGATGGAAAAAAGGGGAGAAATTGTTTAAAATCGATTAAAGAATATACAGTGTATCAGAACAATATTTCATTGTATAATAAAACATGATATATAAATAATATATAATAACTCTCACTTCTGCCTCGGTGAACGATACTTTATTGTGATAAACAAACAGGTAACACGATCCCATTTCGGCCACCCATCCGTCCGGGCACGTCGTGAATGAGGCTTCAATACCTAATAATAATAATTGATAATAATAAAAATAATAATAATGATAATGATAATAATAATAATGATAATAATAAGAAAATAGTTATACTAATAATGATTGTAATAAAAATCATAATGATGATGATGATGATGATGATGATGATGATGATGATGATGATGATGATGATGATACCAATAATAGTAATAATAATCATAATTATGATGATGATGATAATGATGATGATGATGATGATGATGATGATGATGATGATGATACCAATAATAGTAATAATAATCATAATTATGATGATGATGATAATGATGATGATGATGATGATGATGATGATGATGATGATGATGATGATGATACCAATAATAGTAATAATAATCATAATTATGATGATGATGATAATGATGATGATGATGATGATGATGATGATGATGATGATGATGATGATGATGATGATGATGATGATGATACCAATAATAGTAATAATAATCATAATTATGATGATGATGATAATGATGATGATGATGATGATGATGATGATGATGATGATGATGATGATGATACAAATAATACAAATAATAATAATAGTAGTAATAATCATAATAACGATGATGATGATGATGATGATGATGTGTAACTGTTTTCACTGTCAACAAAACAGTATAGGAAATATAAGTTAATGTTACTGCATGTACAAAGTATGTTTGTCAAACAGACTTTGTTCGAATGTTTGTTGCAAAATGTTTTTCATGAAAATTCATTCTTATTGGAAAAAGGTGGATACTTGCACAATTTGTTATTTAACCATTATAAACTATCATAAACACTATATATATCATACTATAAACCTGTTATTAAACCATGATTAACTGTATATATATTATATTATATACCTGTTATTTAACCATCATTAATATATATATTATATTATATACTTGTTATTTAACCATCATTAACTATATATATATATATTATATTATATTATATTATATTATATTATATTATATTATATTATATTATATTATATTATATTATATTATATTATATTATATTATATTATATTATATTATATTATATTATATTATATACCTGTTATTTAACCATCATTGATATATATATTATATCATATACTTGTTATTTAACCATCATTTATAAATATATATTATATTATATTCTTGTTATTTAACCAACTTCAACTATATATATATCAATCATATACCGGTGTGCCCAAAATATAGACATTTGAGACAGAATATGTTTAAGCCATATACATGCAGATGGCCAACATTAAACATATTTGACAACCTAATGTCAAGTACCCCAACAATAATTTTAACAAATATTTCAAACTATTTAGTTCAGAAGAAAACGTTTATTACCATACATGTTAAATTACGCTAATATATCATTTCATTTAAATGTAAAAACAAATAAGCTTCTAGAAGTTAAATGTTGAGTGTGTGTTGTATGTTACTGTATGGTGGCGTTGTTCTGCCAGCATGATAGTCAGATAGTCACCCAGTATGATCATGAATATAAAATAGTACATTTTCTTCGCATAATGGCCGTAATAATTAATCGTTTGTTCCTTTTAAAAATGTATTTTTCTAATTCTAATTCTCTTTTTGCGATTTGAATGGCATTGTTGATGTGTTTGGAACATTCTGAAACCATTGTTCTGTTTGAATTGTGAGTTTAGAAGAAATAAAATATGCTTGAAATTTACTACTTTCACTTTCAACAGAGTACACACTGAGCAGAAATCTCTCTCTCTCTCTCTCTCTCTCTCTCTCTCTCTCTCTCTCTCTCCTCTCTCTCTCTCTCTCTCTCTCTCTCTCTCTCTCTCTCTCTCTCTCTCTCTCTTCTTTGCTAAAGAAGCTAGAAGAAAAATCCATAGTTCCCGTGCACAAGAACATTTTTATTATTCTGTATGATGTGTTTGTGATATACACAGGATATAGTGTTTGTGATATACACAGGAACACGTAATGATACTATTGAAGTAAACGTGTGCTCTAACTTAGTTGTTTAATTCTCGGTTTTAAAGTAGCAAGTGCATCATGGCATGAAACACATGTAATTATAGAGGCATATTTTTATAAGAATATTCTTTATACGTAAAGGGAAGTAACTATGATATAGAATATACTAAGAGTAATCATGAGTTATGAACACATGTTAAAACAACACTGTACACGACATTAATTAGGCAAAATCTACACTAATAGTGCGCCAAAGTTGCATTGGCTTGTTCATCATAGCTTTAGAGAACGTTGAATGTACGTTACGACTGGTTTAAATAACTGAAAAAAGACTTCGAGAGCTGGTTGCTGGCTCAGTGTAATATGCAGAAGTCAAAGAGAAGATATAAGCCAACTTTTTAAGATCATGAATAACTAAGACTGTGTGGAGACACGATCATTTAAACTTAAACAAGGTCACAGTGATAAAATGGCGCATGTCTTTCTATCTATATATCTATACTTATCTTATAAGTTCTTACTTACCTGCATACATGAACGTGTCTACGCAAGTACTTCAGCTCTATTAAACCCGATGAAAAAGCAGGGAGTTCAATGCCTGTGCCACAATTCATAGCAGTTGAACACTTTCTAATCTGTGACGTCATTAAAATTAAGTTGAAACAACCGCCCAATCAGCGTGTTCAATTGTGAATTTCCCTACATTGCTATTTAACGGGCCTAATCAAGAGAATTTGGGTCCGTAGTACAGACTAATTGAACGCTTATTAAACTGTGACGTCATTAAAACTGTCATTTAAATCAACGTGCTCAAATGTGGCTTTCCCAGCATTGCTATTTAACGGACTCAATCAGGAGAGCTGTGTTCGTTCTACAGACTAGTTTTATCATTTCTATTTTGTTGATATCATATTTGGTTTTGGGGTTACTAGTCTGAGAAGGAGATCCTACTTCAAGTCTTCATTATGTTTTATATGCTGTCATTTTATTGTTTTGTCTTTTGTCCGCATGTTGCTTTTGAGGAAACCAAGTATTCCTTTTGATATTTTTAATCAAAATGTGCATTAAATGAAAATGTGGTTTGATAAGTTTAGACCAAGCTATGTTGTAAGTGTTACAATTTCAAGTATTGGATCATGCAGGATGTACTTATGTTGTATTTTGGTTATGCTTCGCGAGATGTTTAAAACCGAACATTTACAACGGTTCAAATGCACAATTTGCTATTCCACCTTTGCAAGACGTCGAGACCATTTTGCAGCATGTTATTGTCAAATGTGCCGTAGACGGTCAGCTTAAACAAATCTACCGTTACCATAGAACTAGTCGGACTTGGTGCTTGCTATTTTACAAGAATCTCGTTTATGTTTAAAGGACAAAAAGCAGATGCCCTGCTATAGATCCTTTGGTCACATCAAATAACACCGGAACTTCCTCGTATTTCTAACTCACCAATTTGAGTTATATCAATTAAGGAGTTAATGGATCCAGTCAAGAGTGCAGCCAAAGACGCTATGCTCATGAAGCATGTAAAGAGGCTCAGCATGGCTGACCTTATCAAAAAGTCTTGCTAAAATAGAGATTAGAACAGGTTGCTGGCCTGTAACAAAGATGCTGGCTAAGTCATCTATTTACTGAATATCACAGGGAGATTGTTCTTTGAATCCATGTTACAGGTCATATAGAATGTGATCAGTCAGTTTACATAGAATATATGTTAGCTATTACAAATCTATATCAGACTCATTGCGAAAAACGAGATCAAAGCTTATATGAACCTCTCACGAGCCTTCTACTTTGATAGAACTTGTATTGAGTTGGGCTTTGAGAGGCATCGTTCGAGATGGGAATCGAATTAACTTTTCGTAGATTTTTTTGAAATGAAAATCGTAAAAATGCAAATATGTTAACTGTTCAAACTCTATCAGGGTTTTCTTGTTAACTCTGCATTCGGGTTTTTCCTGAATAAATTTAGGCGAGGAAAAATAACTCTAAAAAAGGGAATATCAAAATGACAAGTCAACTCGTAAAAACGAACTGTATTTCTTTTTACACAGTAATTCGTTTAATACACTTTTTAATTGATATCGGTACCTCCTTTTATGTTTATCTTCCGACGACTTCTTCAATGGGTTCTGAGCTGAAGGACATAATAATAATGAACTGAATATATTTTGAATGCGGTGTTATCGCCATTTTCAACATATTACAAAATGTGGCACCCAACCGTGTTGGTTGTTTGTGGGTGGGGGAGGGGTGGGGGTGGGGGAAGGGGTGGCGGTGGAGAGAGAGAGAGAACAAAACGCTTGTATATACATGCATCGAAGCAACTGTCAAACTTTCTCATATACATGTACAGAGGTTTGTTTTACAACATGGACCTTAAATTGACCTACTACATGTATCAAATAGAGTGGTTCTCGCTGTGTAATGCCTCAAATAGGTACATACATCTAAATATATTATTTCGTATGCAGAAATTGTCCTAGTATTTGAAGAAATCCCATGGCACTTATTGGAAATCAAACAGCTAAAAACTACGGAAATAAGCGGACACGATACGCCTTAAAGAGGGTGGTGCAAATTCTACCAGAAGTGTAACTGTATTTATGATTTTGGTCACCATGTTAGTCATTATTTTGTATATATCTGTCATCACCGATAGCTTCAGCAAAAATCTATCAGCCTACTTCATTTGTCAGTGTTCCTAATCCCGGTCGGAGTGTCCCTTGTAAAAGCCAATTTAAGCCATACTTTTTCAATCATGAACACGCTACTGTTTAACATTTTAATAAATTATATTCTGTTTGTTTGGGGTTTTTTTGTCTCAAAACATAAACTAGTCTCTTCTCTTCTGTCTGTTAATTGCTATCGCCCTAACCTGCCGACCGTTGAGCAAAATCAATTAAGTAAACTCAATGTTTATGCACATGGTAGAATGTATAAGCATAACTAAAGCACATTCTCACTTCAGCTCACATATTGGCTCATACGTCCAAAGGCAAGGCACATCGTCCCAGCGGTAATCGTGTCCTTGATACATTATGAGACAATCGTCGTTCTGAGAATTGTCAGGTCGTCCCGGGAACCAGTCTGTTACCGTCAAGTTTGTGTTAGTGTCGAACCACTTCCAGCTACCCTCAACTGCCTCATCTGTCGCTCCTAGCCACCAGCTCTCTTCTATGTAAGGTGAAATAGATATTTCATGTTACACAATCAACACTATATTAATAAACTTATTTGTAAAATCAATATATATTTGTTATATTAAAGATACTCAATATTTATGAGAGAAAGAAAGAGAGAGAGAGATGGTTACATAGTTGCCTTTTGCACCCGGTAACGGGTAATTATTATAAAATTACATTTAGAGTCAGGACCGGTTAGCTCAGCCGACAGCGCGTCTGACTCAATCAAGGGGTCTTGTATTCGAATCCCCGCCTGACCCACTCTCTGAGATGATTGATATAGGGCATTGTTTTTTTCGCTCTTAACCATCGTGGTTTCGACCAAAAATCATTGTGGTTTCGATCATAAACAATCGCTGTTTCGACCATAAACCATCGTTGTTTTGGCCATAAACCATCGTTGTTTCGGCCATAAACCATCGTTGTTTCGCCCATAAACCATCGCTGTTTCGCCTATAAACCATCGTTGTTTCGACAAAAAAAACAACACGTTTATTCCGACCATAAACCGTTGTTTTTATAATTTGGGGGAGCGATTCTGCGATCTCTGAGTTCGCAGTCCATTGCCTTAACCACTGGACCATAAATCCGAACTTAACTATACAGGTTATTGGGTCATATATGAAAGTCATCCCAGAACCTGATGTCTCCCGAATCAGGTCTGAAAAGAATTCTATGTCCGTCCCACAATTCATAGCAACTGCACGCTTACTAAACTGTGACGTCATTCAAACTTTCAGTTTAAGCAACGTGCTCAAATGCTGCTTCTTAACGGGTTCAATCGGGGGAACTCGGTTCGTTGTACAGACTGAGGATGGAAATATGGTAAACTATGTAAGTAATTGAGTCATATATGACTCTCATATGAAAGGACGGACATGTTACAGAGAGAAATAAACCTACTGCCATCCAGCCGTCTCAGATACTCCTTGATAAAGACATTCTCCACATTAGTGTCAATATGAACAAGATGGCTGTCGAAGTGCTGTCTGCAGTAATGCTTAAACACAAATATAGTTATGTTTAATGTTTGCGTTTGCGTATATGTCCGTATTTACACATACATGTACGAGTACGCTTAACAAGAATGTGTCATATAAGATAATCTTTATCATTTTTTTTTTTATTTAAACTTACTTATTTTATCTCGATTGTGGAACAAATTACTACAACTTAGATACATTAGACTCGGGGTCTTCATGTGTAGAACCAGTAATAACCATGCGGAGGAAGTGTATAGCTCAAGGACACAAAATCGTGATGGAGGATCGAACCCGCAACCAGCCAGTCCAAGGTCCGACGTTATACCACTTGACCACGCGCTCCTCACTTTATTGAACGTTTGTTTGTTTGATAGCTTGTTTATTGGTTGACCTTTTCCCCAACATTATTTCAAATGAAACAGTGCAAGATAAATAGCAAAATCACCTACATACGTCATTACTGACAGACAGACAGATAGGGAAATATAAACACCTATGGTGCGACTAGTACCACGTACACGCTGATTTTACACGTATTTAATTGCAGGATTTCACGCATGACACGTGCTGAAGGATGGAAAAAAGGGGAGAAATTGTTTAAAATCGATTAAAGAATATACAGTGTATCAGAACAATATTTCATTGTATAATAAAACATGATATATAAATAATATATAATAACTCTCACTTCTGCCTCGGTGAACGATACTTTATTGTGATAAACAAACAGGTAACACGATCCCATTTCGGCCACCCATCCGTCCGGGCACGTCGTGAATGAGGCTTCAATACCTAATAATAATAATTGATAATAATAAAAATAATAATAATGATAATGATAATAATAATAATGATAATAATAAGAAAATAGTTATACTAATAATGATTGTAATAAAAATCATAATGATGATGATGATGATGATGATGATGATGATGATGATGATGATGATGATGATGATGATGATGATACCAATAATAGTAATAATAATCATAATTATGATGATGATGATAATGATGATGATGATGATGATGATGATGATGATGATGATGATGATGATGATGATGATGATGATGATGATGATGATGATGATGATACAAATAATACAAATAATAATAATAGTAGTAATAATCATAATAACGATGATGATGATGATAATACAAATAATACAAATAATGATAATAGTAATTATAATCATAATAATGACGATGATGATGATAATACAAATAATACAAATAATGATAATAGTAATTATAATCATAATAATGACGATGATGATGATAATACAAATAATACAAATAATAATAATAGTAATAATAATCATAATAATGATGATGATGATGATGATGATGATGTGTAACTGTTTTCACTGTCAACAAAACAGTATAGGAAATATAAGTTAATGTTACTGCATGTACAAAGTATGTTTGTCAAACAGACTTTGTTCGAATGTTTGTTGCAAAATGTTTTTCATGAAAATTCATTCTTATTGGAAAAAGGTTGATACTTGCACAATTTGTTATTTAACCATTATAAACTATCATAAACTATATATATATTATACTATAAACCTGTTATTAAACCATGATTAACTGTATATATATTATATTATAAACCTGTTATTTAACCATCATTAATATATATATTATATTATATACCTGTTATTTAACCATCATTGATATATATATTGTATGATATACATGTTATTTAACCATCATCAACTATATTTATTATATTATATACCTGTTATTTAACCATCATTTACTATATATATATATATATATATATATATATTATATTATATTATATTATATTATATACCTGTTATTTAACCATCATTGATATATATATTATATCATATACTTGTTATTTAACCATCATTTATAAATATATATTATATTATATTCTTGTTATTTAACCAACTTCAACTATATATATATCAATCATATACCCGTGTGCCCAAAATATAGACATTTGAGACAGAATATGTTTAAGCCATATACATGCAGATGGCCAACATTAAACATATTTGACAACCTAATGTCAAGTACCCCAACAATAATTTTAACAAATATTTCAAACTATTTAGTTCAGAAGAAAACGTTTATTACCATACATGTTAAATTACGCTAATATATCATTTCATTTAAATGTAAAAACAAATAAGCTTCTAGAAGTTAAATGTTGAGTGTGTGTTGTATGTTACTGTATGGTGGCGTTGTTCTGCCAGCATGATAGTCAGATAGTCACTTCATTATGTCGACATTAGGAACGTATGATGTCGACATCCCACTCATTATGTCGACATCAGTAACGTATGATGTCGACATCCCACTCATTATGTTGACATCAACGTCTTTATTTAGTCACTTATTCAGATGATTATGGCCACATCAGTAAGTGGCTAACTAGCTAAAAAAAACCAGTTGGTGCCCGTTGACATCAGCATCCTGATGTCAACATCACAGATAATCAACTGGAAAAATCAACGTATTATTCAGTATATATGGGCATAGGAGCGTTTCAACTAATAGGAGGGGGGGGGGGAGGCAACCAGAGGAAGGTGTATGAGGGTGTATTCCCTCTTAAATACCAAATGCTGCATTATAAGGATATTTTTATGATAAAATATGGTTGGAATTTACTCCTAGGACCAATTTTTTGAGACTTTTAAATGCTTTATTAAGACAAATGAAGAACCAAGTATGGAGGGAGGAGGCAACCAGAGGAAGGTGTATGAGGGTGTATTCCCTCTTAAATACCAAATGCTGCATTATAAGGATATTTTTATGATAAAATATGGTTGGAATTTACTCCTAGGACCAATTTTTTGAGACTTTTAAATGCTTTATTAAGACAAATGAAGAACCAAGTATTGACAACATTTGTAAACACAAAATGCTGAGTTTAGTGAGTTTCCAGCATAAAATATATAGTACTTACTGCAGTTTATTCTTGGAGGGGTTGTACCCTGCTGGTTGGGGTACCTTGAAACTTTTGTGATCGTTAAAACCTTATGCTGTATTTTTACAAGGTTTAGAGACTTTTACACGTTTTTATTAAACTATAACATGTATCATATAAATTGAGCTTCCACTCGGTTTTAAACCAAGTACGTCATGCACTTTGAGCGCGGAGAGAGTGTGATGTTTTCTGTTGGTTGAAGTAGGTCCCTGGAATGTTTTTATATTCTACAAACCAAATGTTCTATTCTAGTTAGTTTTAAGGGAGTGGTTGTTTTATACTTCAATATTTTTTAACAACTATCAGATGTATTAAGAACTGGCTTTCAAACCCAGAACCTCGTGATATTTTTTTATATAATTAACCCAGTAACCATGATGTCGACATCAGAAACGAAGAAGTTGATGTCAAGACAGGGCACTAACTGGCTTTTACAGTCAGTTAATCGCTTACTGATGTTACCATAACTATTTGAATAAGTGACCTATTTTAGAAGTTAATGTCGCAATAATGAGAGAGATGTCGTCATCATACGTCCCTGATGTCGATATCATGAAGTGGCTATCTGACTATCAGGCTGGCAGAATTATGCCACCATAAGTTGTTTTATACTTCAATATTTTTGAACAACTATAAGATGTATTAAAAACCGGCTTTCTATGGTGGCATAGTTCTGCCACCCTGAAAGTCAGATCCACTTTTGAAACAATAGACAATAGACATTATATTTTATTTAAGCAATGTATGCCTCAGGCTAATAATACATTGTAAACACCTGGGCTACGTTCAGTACGATTAAACATTTGCTAACATTATAGGCTAACAGATTTTCCTGCACACTTAATAGCATGCAATACGCAATAAATTTAGGGAACAAAGCAGTAAACACGTTTGCTGTTTAATGTTGCTGAACGCAGTAATGGAAATGTGAAAGCAAAAAAATAAATACGTTACGTCAAACAACATCGATATCACAGGGAAATGTGTAAATGGTCCTCGTCACTGACCCGAGTAGCTCATTTGTTTAACAAGCATTCGCAGGCTTCTGGCCTATTGAAGTTACCTTCATTCTGATGTAGATCATTTTCGGTTTAATATAGTCGGTCACTTTACTTTATAATGTGGTCACCTTATCTTGTAACAAAGCTCTTGACCGATTATCGCAAACACTGTGGCCGGGCAGAGATATGAACTCACAACCCCTGGATTGACAGCCAGGCGTATTAATTAGCGACTGATCTAGCCGACCGCTCACAACGAAAAAACACTGCCAACACATGTGTGTAGTTTTCGAGATCCAAACTTGCATTCAAAAAGAAACACGATAGATACGTTTTTACCCCTTTTAACTCGGTATAACAGGAGGTGAATGCGTATCATTCTATTTATCTTCTTGGAAGAATATATACCAGGGATGCAGTTTTTTGTCACAAATTGAAAAATTGCAATCGAAACAACCCTGTTTCACCATGTGCAAGAGGTAACGGATAATGTATCGGTTGGTTCCCTTTTTAAGAGCAATCAATACAACCCTGTTTCACCATGTGCAAGAGGTAACGGATCGTGTATCGGTTGGTTCCCCTTTTAAGCAGCAATCGACACAACACTGTTTCACCATGTGTAAGAGGTAACGGATCATGTATCGACTGGTTCCATGTTTAAGTCGGATCGAGAGAGGTCTCTTCCTTATCGCTCGAATTATTTAATACATTAGTGAGAACGATTATTGATAATATAACTGTCAACGCCCAAAAATCAGAAACATGCAGCACATATTAAATAAACCCATGAATGGAGAATGATTATTGAATGAAGCAAGTTGACTGCTTTTAAAAAGGATCCAATGGTTAGGTCTTATAAAGGAGGTGGCAATTAGAGTGAATAACAGTGTAAGTGGGTTTGTACGGAACATAATTGTTTAATGGTGCAAGATGCAATATTTGTGAATGTAGGAGCGATAACAATCACACACCGGGTACTAAATATACGGGTGACCCCAAATTCTGATCATGTTCCAGCTGACCCGGTCAAATTCCGTCTGCAGGGAAAAGGCAATTAAACCGATTAAACCGCTTTTTAAAGAAAATATAGGTCCTTTGTATCCAACAAAATAAACAATTCTAGCTTCTTGATTTTGTTTTGAGTACTGGTTAATCCCAGGAAACAGTGGTTAGGTTAACTGATCGTCTGTTAACCCTCGATGGCATAAAAATGACGTTAAATATTCAATCAATCAATCAATCAATCAATTGATTTTTGTTATTATTTTCATTGTTATGGGTTCATCATATCATAGTTTTTGTAACAGCTGATAAAAAAACGTGGTTTTTAGAAAACGATTTACAATACTCAGCAGGACTTTATCATTAAAACGGCGGAAAATCGTCAAAAAGGTCAGTTTTAAGACCTTAATATTTTTCATTTTATTTTTCAGTACTTTCTTATTTAATATACAAATGACAATGCATAATAGTTTCAAATTGGTGCATTAAAATATCTCAATCATTATAACACACTACGCATTTGCCTTTTAATTGCAGCCGGAAAATGGTCAGTCAGCCTGAACCTGGCCTGATTTTAGTTGCACCGAATCCCATCAGGCACTATAAATAAGTGCATTCAAACGCCACAATCAAGTTTTTGCTTTTTAATTGCAGCCGGAAAATGGCCGGTCTGCTGGAATCTGGTCTGGTTTTAATACCATCGCAATCCCATAAAGCACATTTTTGAAAAGCAATGGCGACCTCCTTATGGTAAGTGCAAATGTGGCTGTGACGTTTCACTATGGAAGCGCCCACAGCGTATCTATGTATTAATGATTTAACAACAAAATACGATGTAAGTTGTAATGGGCATTTTAAATAAAAATGCCGGTAATTATCTTATATATACATTAATTATCAATACATATATACATCAAAACATATCTGTTCATACAAAACCGCCGGATACAAAGTAAAAACAACAAAAGAGGTAGTATGTTCTTATCTGACTAAAATAAATATAATTTCAGGATTACTAGGAGCCCATGAGAAATTAGAATGGTGGTGGTGGGTAAAAGTACAAAATGGTGACTCGAAAAAATGCCACATCAAGTATCAAGAACGGAGAAACTGACTGGTTACCGCGTTCTGTTATTATTTGGGTCGAGCACACATCGTCGGGGAACCAATATATTAACGTTGACGCCGAATAATATTTTGGTAATCTATACCCGCTAGATTAGAACATAAATTCTCATACATAAAATAATTTATCTAACATACAAACTCCATATATGTTCTACACTATCAATAGACACTCTTAATTTTTAATACAGCGACGTGAAATAAGCACATGATACTAAGAACAACAAAAGAAACATAAATGATACAATGCAGTAATTATTTGTTTTGAAAAGATACATACCTTCAAATGTTATTGAAAACAAAATCGAAATAATACTGATAGACAAAGACATGTTGAACGATGATGTCTTCCCAACTAACTGCGGGACGTATGTCAGATTTACGTATATAGAATACAGATAAGAGACAGAAAACGTGCCAATCAAGTTAAGTATCTGCTGGACAAACAGCTAAAAACCCAAAAGTTATAATAATAGTCAAAGAACTGACAACTCCAACAACAGGAAAAATATGTAATAAACGTGTACTTTGGAACACATAACGCATCCACTAAAGTTTGTGTTAAAGTACTATGATTTACTGTAATAAGTATATATATATATATATATATAAATATATACTTAGACGATTTATTTTACCACAATGTGTAGCTGTATTTAAATATCGGCCGCTCACTCACTAGACTACCGATATGGAAAAATCTAAAGGCCGGAAACAGACGACAAGTTACCATCACATACGCTCCCCTAGAGCAAGATATGCTAAAAAGATGACAACTAGTTTGTTTGATTTACATTTTATTAAGATGGTTTATATATAATGTCATTTATATATTTTTTTATTTATATACAAATATGATGAACATAGTAAACACCAATATGTCAGCAAATTACAAACAAAATATATCATTATTAAAAAGAGTAAAGCATACAGGAAAATTACTTAGCATTTGAATTGCAGAACGCTATAATGCACACACGCGCGCATAAATGCACGTAATGTCAGACATACATGATGACGTACACACAGACACGCAGACAGATTAAAACCATACACGTGCAAATATTCACCCCTTTACTAACACATATACATGAACAAGCGCGAATATGTACTTACATGCGCTCACTTTTGTAAATGTGTAAAATTTAAACATTGCCTTATTTGTAAATAATAATACTCTTATCTGCATAATGTTAGTAGTGGTGGTTTTATCGAGGAAGACTTGTGTGATTTGTCTAAGTTGTAAGTACATGTTTCAATGTAAAATATAGGCAAATAAAGGCAAATGCAATTTAATATCAAAAGCTGTATTCAGACTAAATCCAATTAATGGGCATTATGTATTATTTTTCAGAGTTTTGCCGCACTTTTAATCAAATGTCCCTTTAAATTCTAAAATCTATTCTATTCGTTTCTATTCTATTCTATTCCCCAATTTCAAAGTATGGTGGAAAACACTATTTTTTCCATTATTATTAATGAGTTAACGCCGTTTATGTGATATGCAAAATGTGTTTTTTTTTTTATTATTTTCTCTGAACATCGACCTGCAGCTGACGGATCCGTGTAAACTTCCCTACTTTCACGAAAAGGAGAGTCCATTTTGAATCCTAGTGACTTATTCAAATCATACTTTGGTTTGTATGTCTGTCTTTGTTTGAAATCACGTGTATAAGTTCAAGTAATAATTATAAATGTCATTTGCTGAATATTGTTCGAAAATTCAAAAAAATACGTAGCGTCCAGCTGTCCCATTTACAACAACAACACGTCATTAAAAATGGAATGTTCTAACTGGTGTCTACACATTGACTGGCGTTGTGTTTTTTTTTTAATCGTGCTGGATATCCCCTTCACAAAATGAACTGCGTCAAATGTTTTGGGATATGTTACACGCTTCGCTACCGAAATAAATATATATGCATGTGCCCAGCTTTCAATGTTTCATAATTTGTTTATAGTCAGTTTGACATTATAGATCTACTTGAAGATTCTACTAAAATCAGCCGGTCATATAGACTACATATTATGCATGCATATCAGGGGCGTAGCTTGGTAAATTTAAAAATGCAGGCCTTGATTTTTTAGTGGTGGGTGTTCTCCCCCAGAAAGTTTTTTATATGTAAATGGCCAATTACGTATTCTCAGGGGTTTTGTGTGTAATATTTTTATGTGAAACTTACGAGAATTTCAATTTAATCAGATTTTGTCGTTTTTTTTCTGGAAAAAATGCAGGTCAGGACCAACAGTGCTAACGTGAAGCGTCGGTGCATATTGATATTAAATAAGTCTACAATCAAGCTGGATTACTAAAATAACTGTCAGGTAACAGGTAACTGTCTGCAGATACTTTACTTGTCCAAATTTCAGTAGCACCTACGTTACATACATTCTACTTATCATACCATGTCAGTCAGAACATTTAAGGCATGTCAGTCACTTTCAGTTGTTTTCCGAGTTCCTAGTGCTAAGGAACTGAGGATGTATTTCCTGGTTCCTTATTCGAAAAAGGAATAGGGAATAAGGAATAAGGAACTAACTTTACGCTCATCAATTTTTAATAAATTCAGTTGAACTTGAAACACATTTGGCGGATGTGGGTCTAAACAAATATAACAAATGTTTCATTTGATGAAGAAAACCTTAGTGTAAACAATGTATTTAGCAATCAAAAAAAATATTAACACGATTTTTTTCCATTACACAAAAAATCTAACGTGTCCATAAGTACTTCATCAACCACCGCACAAACACACATAGCATACGCTTCCATTGTTTCTTTTTTATTTTGACTTTGGCCTCCCTTTTCTGCTCAAACGACGATACAAACGAACTAAAAATCCGGAAGCGCCTTTCCCACTTTCGCGTCGTTTCATTTCCGGTTCGGAGATTTCCGGTGAAGGATGAAGGGCGGGATTTAACTTGTGACGTATTTGTTTTAAAATAGTGACCAGCAGCTCGTCAACGTGATGATTCAACGCTGCAGACGTTTCGAAATGGAGACAGTCATAAGTTCGGCAAATTGACAAAACATCTGAAATAAAAAAATATAATTAAAATGGTACAAGAAATAGAGATATGGACAAAATAGACAAAAATGAAATAGATAAAATAAAAAAAAGTGTATAGTTGAAATAAGCATTCAATTCAATCGGTCACGGATGAAAATAACTTGCTTTTGAATTGTCTAAAAAATGTGCACGTGTGAGACTATGACACAAGACATGTAAGGTATTTAGAAATTATCATTGTTATTTCGTATAAAACACGCCCGTATGTTTCTGGCTAAAAATAGAACAACTGTCGATCCCTGCAGCTGGGTAGGAATCATCCCAATGGGTGTCATGTTCATTTTATCATTTTTGTCATATTCTTTATTGTGGTTAAATTACCAACCCCTGTCCGGTTCCAGGGAGCCATATGAGTAATGGCAAGAATATTATCACTGTGGCCCATGCA
This sequence comes from Panopea generosa, assembly GCA_029582155.1. Taxonomy (NCBI): domain Eukaryota; kingdom Metazoa; phylum Mollusca; class Bivalvia; order Adapedonta; family Hiatellidae; genus Panopea; species Panopea generosa. The sequence goes on along the minus strand of CM055900.1, from coordinate 32,712,953 downwards.
TGTCGTAGAAAGCGACAATTTGAGTAATGTGATAGCATTTGCTGAAACTCTGCACTTCTGCAGGTATCAAGGTTCTAGGTTCATTCTTCATATTCATTTGTTGATGTTTGTTTTTAATCCTATGTTTATATGTGCTTTTTGTGCATAGAAACTTTCTTCTTGTTGGCGTCGAATAACTTATAACGTTTTGGTACGCCGTAAATCCCTTCTCATTCATTCGTATAAAACAGCTGTTATATGTCAACATATTAAGTTATTGGAATAGCTAACTGAAGCTTTGAAGGAAAAGATAGATCTCCTGAAGAGGAATTTAGGCAACTTAAACTGTATGACATGCCGGTTTTTCACTTTTACGTTTAGTGGTGAGACAGCCCATCATCCGTCACTTATCAATAAATAGCTCCCGTGTAACTGGTTAAGACTTTAAGTGTCAATTCAGCGACGCTAGTTCTATTTTCAATGGCATATCACAGAAACCATCCACCGCGAGCTATTGATTGACGCATTGTTAAATCCACAAGAAAACCGATCAAACAAAACAACTCGTATATTTATGGTATTAAGTAGAGGTACGTTATTGACATCGGACACCATTTCAATAATTGAACTGGAAATAAGTTAAATCACCTAGATTATGTTGAGAACATTTTCAAACATGTACGGAATACGTTAATCTTTTAAATACCTTTGAGCCAATCATCAAACGTATAATCTGCTTCGTACACTATTACTAGGTCATAAATATAAATGTACGAAGAACTGCCAGGAAACCAAAAGCACTGATAAGTAGACCAAAAGTATTTTCTACAAGAATTATGTTTAAAACGTTCAAACCTTTATATTAGTGATCTATTTTTTTATTCCATTCAATTATTAATATAGTGTTCAAGAGTCTACATGATAACGCTGTACATTAATGCGTTAAATGATTCATTTATTTGCAGTTAAAATTGAAATTAATAAAAAAAAAGTTTTTATACATAATAAAGAATACGTTACATTTGGTATAAAACAACTAAACTAATGATTTTTTTTTCAAACTCATTTGTATGATTGTTTTTATTATTTGATTATATTAAATGATTAAGAATTGTACTTGTTTTAACTCCGGGGTTCACTTGACCTGAAAATAGTAACATATGTGCCCTGTGAACTTCAAAACGTAGACACAGACTCTACAATGCAGCCTAAATTAGGTGGTCAAAACTCTACATTTAATTTAAATAAAACTTTGTCTAAACAATGGCACAAGCTCTTTGAATTCATTAAGAATAAAAAACTTTTTTTTTGTATATGAAGAAAATGTACTGCAGTGAAAAACATTTACACAACAGTTACTATACATTTCAACTTTATTAAGGATTGAGCAAGAGGTCAAAAGTCTACATATGTGTCAAAGCTCTACATCGCAATATGCAAATCAACACTCTACATCATATGTCCACAGAGGGGTCAAAACAGCGGCACATACGTTCTAACCAAGATATAGGGAATGTTCGCCCCCACCCCCGGTCTATCATCATCTGAAATATACCGTCAACCAACACTATAATCAACTCTTAAAACAACTGACAACACCTGGCATATTTATCTTATAGATATAATCTGCCTAAGATCAATTAAAGATACAAGTTATTCCGACTATCTGCCAACTATTACTTGTTATAACTCCAAACCAATTTTGTTCTTATTTACATACATCCCAACAAAATATCAATAGTTTTTAATCAGTCTACACGTCTGACTGAAAAGCAATTATATAATTAAAACAGTAGTTTATGACCAGGCCAGTGTATGTGGTTAACACAGACCTGCTCATCTCTCTATAGTATATAGTATATAATATTTATTTTTTTATTATTTTATTTTTGAATTGGGTTTAACGCCATTTTTAACACATTTCAGGTTATATATGGCATATCCAGTTTTACTTGTGGAGGAAGACCTCAGACTGAATCAGACTGCGTAGAACCACCGTCCTTCTGCTAGTAACTGGAAACTTTTTCACATAAAGTTTTTTGGAACGAGCGGGACTCGAACTTACGACCTTAGTGGTGAGAGGTAAGTGACCTTGAGACGGCGCCTTAGTCCACTCGGCGGCGGAGGACCCTAGTATGTAATTAATAGACAGGCAGGTTAGGTTTGTTCAAGGATTCCGAGGGGATTTTCGCTAAAATTTCGACTAAATAATAAATAAAAATAACATTTTTATTAGATTCTTACGAAATTCAACTTTTATTCCATCATTGTATTAATATTAACGTATAAACGATACAAAACATGTTAATGTTTACATAATTGTTTACTGAATTATGCAAATGCAGTATATAATTTTCATAGTTAATGTTTACATAATAGTTTGGTTACACTGAATTATGTAAATGTAGTATATAATTTTCATAGTTCAATTTTAACACTCGTTTACGTAGATAATCAACAAAATCTTATCAGTTTGTTGCATCCAGTAAGTAATAAATCGCCTTTAAAATTAATAATATTATGGTTTTTGAAAATATAGGAAAACGTCATGATCATTTAGCAACTATCAATGAAACTAGTGAAAGAATATATCCTGTCTCTACTTCTTTGCACAGAAGACGTCAACACTCACACATTATCCAGAGTAAAATTGTGAATGTCATGATGTATTGTATGTATTTAAAGAAATATTGTTCTGTGCTGTAAAAATATAACACATATATGTATAATATGTAAAGAATATGTAATAAAATAATTTATTACAAAAAAAATCTATGTTAATTGAATTGTGTCTGATATATATCGGGGTTTTTTTTTCACCATCTTTGAACATTTTTGTAATGTTTGGAAAAAAAAAAGTTATCAAACTATAGGAAAGTAAGTAATAGAATGCCAACAAATTTATTTTTAAAATATTGAATTCAATAAATTGATAATAAACAATAAATGCTTCAAATATAAAACTGCGTTTTTGGCTGCTTACATTTTATTTGTTTCGCATCTACCATTTGTTTGTCTGTATCAATACCTTAAATAGTGTTAAAATTACCACTATTTACGACAAATATTTTTTGTCGTTTTCATCGCTCAAGTTATATCATTTTACATATATCTAGTGCTTGTAAACGTCCTAAAATGAGTTTTCTGTATTAATTATTGTGTATGACGTGTTACGCCCCATTCGTGTTTTCAAATAAGGTCTGAATCATGGATGGAAAGTGTTTCTTGCAATAAACACATAGCATTGTTTTGACATTTCAAACAACGAAACATATGTTTAAGTTTACCTCAATTCATAATATGTCTATAATAGAGTATGCTTTGCTATCATTTTTTTCTATGGCACGTAAGCATTGCATATTGCGATGCCAAGTGTATTATACGTAATTGTAAATTAATCTGTTTCAACATTTACTCTAATATCTTTATTTAGTTGACCGTACTCATATCAAATAGACATACAGATTATCATTTTGGTGTTGCATATTTCAATAAAGGACAGCTTTAAACATAACCTTTCGCGAACACTTATGAACGATATTAACTTATCTAATAAATCGATGCAAAACATAACATAAAAAACATAACACAATCTTACCATCTCTTTTAACTTTCCGTTTGCGAACCAAGTCTATTTTATTCCCCACCAGGACTATAGGTCTATCAGTACCAAGGCCATGTCGCATTTTATACAGACTCTGGACCGCAGCGTCGAATGTTACCCGGTCAATAACGGAGTAGACGATGACGTAGGCGTCCGCTGTTACGTCAATATCATGGTCGACTCTGTCCTGAAAGTGAAACAAGAATACATGCTCGTATATCTATATCCTGTCATGAAGTTGTTAATTTCAGGTTAAGAATCTTGTAATGCAGTTGCCACTTTATTTAACACCATAGCCGTAACATTAGTGGATATTATACACACCATGATGGTAAATGACATGTTGACGGCACAGATAGCGAAAATCGCTGTCTATGCTAATTGTAAGAACAGGTCGTTGATAAAAAAGAATTATATCGATAATATTTTCTTTGTAATAATGGTATTTATTGTGATTTGAATGCTTATTTTGGCTGTAAGACCCAGTTAAACCGATATATATCCCTCAATAATTGTTGCATATCGCTTTTTGGGAAATATTGAATATTGGTTCAGCTCTTCCAAACTGCATTCTTTTTAGATAGCACAGTTTTCTGTAGCTAATACTGCACTGAAAGTCTTCCACAAAACGTTATCATTAGTTCAAGTTTCACATACGTATCTTCTGGAGAGTGGTATCAAAACGAAATATTTTAAGAGACAAGTATTTAAAAACTAAATGAAATTAATTGGGGAAAAGTATCCTATGTGCAGAAACGGTAGAAATAACTTCATTAAGCTGCTATAGTGGACCCGGAGGATCATCCCCTGTAAAGGCTTTGGATTTGACCAAACGGACCCAGACTGATCAAACTTGGTACAGGACCGCAAGGCAATATTAGATGTAAATAATTAAGCTACATCGCATGTGTATATTACACACAAGCCAAAATATTGGAAGTTTGGTTGGTTGTGTTTACGTAATGCCAGCAAATTCCTGACCTGTATTTCATGGATACAACAGCATTCTGTGCAGTTGGGAAGCTTTTTAACACATGATGGTCAAAGGTTATGCATTTTTGGAAGTGTGCAAGCTTATAGGATCAACCAGTTGCAAAACAACTGAATGAAATGAACAGATACAATTATTTAAGTTATATCTACTAGTATATTCACATAACATCTTTCTCACAGGTTGTAATATGAGTTTACAAGAAATAAAAAGGTTTGTATCACAGCAGATTATAGGTTAAAGGACCCAGCCTAGCTGTTATAACTAATCAATGCTCAAGATCTTAAGATGATTTAAATAATTCCTTTCAAATATGAGAATTGAGCTTTGGGTAAGAATGTTTCACACAGAATTAAGTGAAAACTCATCAAGTTGTTTCATATAATTCGTTTAAAAAGACAGACAGATGGACCGCTGACGAAAAGCGACCACATTAGCGATCACCTTTGGCTCATATGAGTATACATTACAGTTAAAGGCAATACGCATACAAAAACGTCAGTACATTCCAAGGTGTCATGGAACAAAACACGTGGCTTAAACTATTCCACTGACAATGGTGAACTTCAGGTAAACGTTCAACAAGCAGATGTTCACACGGAAAGTTTGTTAAATGTTGATAACCAGGCTTTGAGAAAAAAGATGACACATGCCATTCGCAACATTAAACAAAAATATATCATCAACACGATATATTAGATGACCAACAGCAATAATTTACGTTTATCAGTGCAATCATCCGAAATGATTTCACCATGCAATGGAAACATGTGTTAAAACATATTGCTGCGAATCGCCTGATTTATTTAGAATACCAATTTCGAGAAAAAAAATAAATAGATGTGTTGAACCAAATTGTAAAATCTGCATTTCGTATTGAAAGCCGGAACCGGTAGATAACACCTGCAGAGGCGAATTTGAAAACGATTAAAATGCAATCATTGCGGTTTTATTACCGCCTGGAAAGACAACTAATGTTGTTTAAATGAGAAATAAAGTAATTAAAACATCATGACGCCCTTTTCAAATATGCCTTTTTTCAAAAAAGAAATAAATCGGAACTATTAGCATAAAGTGTTCAGTACTAAACGGTCTCTAACAGTAGAGTGTAATGGAATGGAAATTAAAATGAGTTTGACCATTTTTGCCGACAGGTAGCTTTGAAACTTAAAATGTAACCGGTAGTGAAAACAATAGTATATTCAGAGACGGAAGCATAGAGTCATTTACAACATTGTCCTTTGCTAAGCTTAATGTTCTATTTAGGGTTTGGTAGTTTTACTGCTTAAGCCTGTACCAGGCGGCGCGAGGCCTGTTGTACATTTGATTTACCCCTAATAAAGAGATATAAATGACTGTTCTTGCACGCATTCTGTGTTATCAATATATCCTTTAATCAACTATTTTAGAATTTTCTATTGGCATCTGACGTAACAACAACGCCGTGTAAACAAATCGAAAACGGCATTCACTTGATCCTTGTGATTTATTTAAGTTAAATGTGTCTTGGTCTGACATATCCGTATATTAACGGAGATGTAAGTCTATTCAATTAAAAAACGATATGCCCGAGAACGTATTAAAAGCTTAGTAATTTAATTACATCTAAGAAGATATGAATTAATACATACGTCCCAAGGGAGAGCATCGATAAACTCCATTGTCTGCTCGTCTCCATCCAACTGTATGGTTACCGTTCTTTCAATGTCATCCACTGCAAAATATGTAATAAAACAATCAATGGATGACGCCATAATAATATATTTAATGGGATATAAATACACCTGTTATATCTCTTTGTCTGATGGGAACACATTCCACAGACACAATATATCAGAGTATGCATTGTGCATTCTTCCCTGTGATCAGACGGGTATGTTCGGTAATGTCTTTTTATGCATTTGCAATCCGATGTTTCATCTGGCAGATTTCCCGATGTTTGTACCAGATATGTCAATTTGAGTTTAAACACACATGTGCAGTATCGATGATATGATCAGAACATGAATATCATTGAATTAATAACCAGTAAAAGACAAATCAATGTCGCCAAAACTTCTAATCACGTGGAATTCGTGAATAAAACATGAAATCAGAAGTTTCTCTACATGTATTAAGATTGCTAACATTTGTATGTGTTTGTATAGTTTGTATATTAAGACACTGTATAAGTTGACGAAGACTTTGCTTGACATGTTGCTTCACCGGAAAGCTTGAGCATTATGCTATCAATTAAAAAAAACAATTTCAAAAACGTTTTTAAAAAAAGTGTTAAATGTGTGTGGAAGGATATACATGGTTATGATGTAAATATACGATTCTAAAATAAAGTGAAACATTATTTTACATTCAGGATTGTCACTGTCTAAACAGTAAATGAATCGGGAATGTGATGTTCAATCATTTGACGTTGGAGATTAATGCTGACAAGCTTTCGAATGCTTGCACAGTCAGCATTTATATTCATAGAAAGCATGCCGCCATGAATCTTTCTTCGTAAAGCAAGTTTAATTGAAATATGTACGATATTGTTTATAAAACAGTTATTGATATCTAGATAGTATATACAAACCAGTACCAGATGAACGTTTATATGGATAAATATTATATCTTTATATCCGTTTCGCTCTTTATAGTGACAACTATTACATGTACATTATATTTACGTATAATAATCATATTGAAATAGATGTTGTTTACTAAAACAATTATGTACGCCATGTCAGTGTTTTACAACATTTATTATGTTTCATTAAGTCATAACTATTACTTTAACTACTAACAGTTAAAACACACACATGACAGGTAAGTTTAGCACGCATCTGTCACGTAATTGACACTAATGATCCATTCCACAAAAGGAAAAATTGTAAATGTAAATTACGGAACGGTTTACCGAACAGATCTCTACATCTCGATGCAATTCAGACGTACTTATTGCAAATGTTGAGATTGTAAAATTAAATCTACAGCTTTCGATGTTCAATATGAACAGATTGGTGCATTATCATTTTCGTATTTTCCTCCAATAATTTAATGACTTATTAAGAAAAAATGTGAAGATATAATTCATTTTATGATTATATCTGGAAAAAAATGAATGAGCATTAACCACGGTATGGAGGAGTGTTTATTGTCAACAACACGAACAGTGAACAATTATTGTAAGAATATATTGTGCAAACTTCAAAATAATTGTAAGAAATTATTGTGCAAACGGCAAAATCAAACCAAATACATGCATTATTCGTTTTCTCTTGGAGTAGCAGTATGTGTTTTTTCCAGCCTTTTTATAGCCATTTTTGTGTCATATTCACCATGGCAAATAGCATCTTTTTTCCCAATTAAGTTGTGAAAGTTCCCAGTTGAAAGCTGCAATAATTGTAGTGAAACTTGCACTTATTCCTTGATAATATAAACAAAGTTTTTTCCATTCTGAATTGAGTATGAAATTGCTTCTTCAATTAAATGGTCTGTTAAGCAAGTGTAGAAGTTTTTATAAAGTTGAACAAATAAATTCAACGCAAACGTTTTCCCAATTTTAATGAAAACACTGCTAAATTGCCCATTTCATGGGTAAAGGTCATCTTCTCATATTGGTAAATAAAAAACACTGCTAAATTGCCCATTTCAAGGGTAAATGTCATCTTCTCATAATGGTGAATTAAAAAAAAACTAAATTCCCCATTTCAAGGGTAAAGGTCATCTTTTCAAAATGGTGAATAAAAAAAACACTGAATAGAGAAAAATATATTATGTCTTTTTTTTTTCTTCAAGCTCGAGTTTTCATTTATCGGATTTGTTCTTTTAGAGGGTTGTTTTACAAAAAATGGGACGCAATCAACACATTAGTAGTGGTATTTTCAAAAATGAATATTACTATTGTATTTAAGAATTATGTAATTATGACATCAATAGCAAAATAACTTGATATTGGCTCTGTTTTATAGTACGTTTGTTTGAAAGTATTGGCCTTATTAACTTGTAGCTATTCGTGACCATCACACTTAACAAACAAATTGCATAATGGGCAAACAGTAAAGCAAACAGTTCTTGTAAAACTTGGTTTTATGATCTTTAAAAGATATTAGACTCACTTGGTCTTCAACAATTTAAAACTATATATATATACACAATGGGCAAACAGTAAAGAAAACAGTTCTTGTAAAAGTTGGTTTTATGATCTTTGAAAGATATAAGACTCACTTGGGCTTCCACAATTTAAAACATATATATATATATAAATATAAATAAGAAAAGTTTTGTCAATATTTTGAGAGATCGGTGTTCAAATCAGTTTTTAATGGAATGGCAACATTCCATTCAGAGAGATAGTAGTGTTTCTGGAAAGGGTCGAAATAAGTTAAGAACATGTCGTCTTTTTAAACATGAATTTAAAACCGAATTGCATTGCACATTGATTTTACCAATAAGACATCGTTCAACTTTCCGTAATTTCAGATGTGGAGTAGCTCCAATACGCATTGAAACTGATAGGTATGAACATATTAAAGAAGATTACCGTAAATGTCCGTTTTGTCATGTTGAAGAGGACGAAAGTCATGTTATTTAAAAATGTACCAAATATGATGCTTTAAGACAACTTTTATTTAAAAAAGTCCATGAAATCTGTGATAATTTTTTTCACAATGCAAAAGCCTGATAAACTAGTATTTAATCATCCGGCATTGATTCGAATATGTGCTAAAACCTGTTTTAAAATATTGCAACGTTGTACTTTTTACCTATGTAAATAATGTTCTCTTTTTTTTACTTATTTGCAATATTTTTTTTATCTATGAAAATATTGCTAATCAGTTCTCAAATGATCTGATCAAAGGAGATAATCGATCTTTTAAGATATTTTTCAAATATTCGAAATAGTGCTTGGTTTATTGCAGTGTTTAGTGTTAAGATTAGCAATATTTTACATAGATTTATCATGTCAAATAATTGTGCGCTGTATTGGTATGTATTTTTCATGTTTGAAATGTCTCTTACAATTCTTTTAGAATGGCTATGAACATGTTTAAACGTTCATGTGTATGATTTGTTATTATATGATATGTACATAGATGAGACGAAAATAAAGATTATACTTCTACTTATCATTGCTTGTGTGATCCAATGCAGTATGGCTACCTTCGAATATACCCACATACATGACGTCATTGTTAATGATATTGAGCATTGTTCTATGTTTAATTATCTATATCAGTTCTATGACAGTTGGGATGGTATGATTATTCTGAATATCTCAAAAGCCATTACAGATTAAAATACATGAACAGGTCAAGCAACAAGTATGAACAGGTCAAGTTATTTATCATTTATCATTATATGTATTGGTAAGTTAAATATTTAAGGATATTTATTCATTACCAAGTGATATCAGTCCTAATCATTATATAAAGCATCATATATGAATTTGTAACGTGATTTTATGGCGCGCATATAAGTGCAGTTTTCACTCTGTATTTGTGTGATTTTCCAATATGATTTCAGTTTTTATTCATTTAAAATATCTCACATTTATACAAAATAAAACAACGTCAAATTATCATGTTAACAGGAACCCCACTCCATATGTATCAATGAAATGTTACTGATATTATTGATAAGAGACTAAACAAGATATCGGTCAAAACTAGGTCATCATCTCGCTTAAAACCGTGTTAAAACCAGCTATTGATGAAGAAAATATGTCTATCTTAAGTACATAAGCTGCCAATCCGTGAGAACATTGGTATATAATATGTAGTGGCATTTCAGTTTTGATAGACATTCGCTCGCTAGCCAACTGAAGTTTCTTCTAAAAATAATCTGACAGACGAGTCAAACGGTTAATTTGGATCATACGAAATTCTTGAAGAATGTTACTGAAGTATGCTCTGAATTACCAGGAACAGTTGTATTTAGATTAAATGACATTTTTCATCAGACATCTCGTCTGCCTCCACATACTTAGCCTAATTGGTCTGCCATTCTGTATGTGTTGATGCCCACACCCTTTAATGATCAAGATATATAGTGTATGATTTGTAAGGCACAAATCGATAGTAACATTCGCTCCTTGGAATCATGGATCTTGTTCAATAGAGTTGCGCTTTGCTAATGGGGCGTGGCAGGCGTTGCATACTCATTGATTCACCATGGACAGATTCAATAAAACTATGTCTGCTTCTTTCTGGGTTTTTTATTTCGTTCTGTGTTTCCAATATCATTTGTTATATATAATAATATACCGTTAGGAACTGGTAAGTTGGTAGCCGAAGCTATACAATTTTATGTTGAATTATGTTGTTTGCGTTAGCGTTAGAAAACATGAGAATATGTTGTCATCTTGAGTTTATTATTGAAACAAACTGAAATCATAGTCCCGAACAAAAATGAAAAAAAAAAGCTTTATAAACTACATAAGATTGGTTATGCTATGTGCTTCTAATGGCTACTTGTATCACATAATATTTATTGTTATCAATAATGTAAAATTAGGAAAGTACATTTTACGACAACAGTTACAAGTATTGGTATATGTTTTATTTACGTTTGAGAAAATGAGATCTAATTGTCGTGCTGAGATTAAACTGAGATTGTAATACCGGCCGGAAACAAGACATTTTTATTTATTACACAAAACGGTGTAAACATTTGAGTATAGTTCCCTATATCAGCGTGATACCCAATTTTAAAATGTTTAGATTGATTTTGCAATTTTATAAATCTGAGATAACCACCATAACGCCATGTTTTTGTTTTATTGTCCATGACTGCTTCTGGGTGTAATATTGAGAAAGAGGCTCGTTCAATATTTACTTCCATAGAACAACATTACTGATTATGACGTGTTGGCTTTCAGTATTGGTGGAAGAGACACTATTGTTGAATAACGCGTGATTCAATGCTATCATATTCAGTTAATACTACAACACCGTATGTGCGACGATTAGACCAACAGCAATATAACCGATGGAGTTAAGATATCAAACTGAAAGAGTCAGTGTTAAACAAATACAGCAAATATTAAAACAACAAAACGTCCAAACACAATAGCACGGAACACTTTCCTTTTCTATTGATCTGCCTCCTTCCCTGGACAACCATGTATCTCACAAATATTTGGTATATCCCTGACATCTCCCGTGTCATGTTTGTTAAAGCCCAGGGAAAAAGCAGGTAGTTCTTTGTCTGTCCCATAATTCATATCAATATATATCGTCAAATTCGCTGAAGCAACTGATCAATCAACGGGCTCAAATCTCACTGCTATGCGACGGACACTGGTGGGAAGAGCTGTGCCCGTTCCGTTGTGTTTCTTTTTGGCTTTCCAACAGCAATGCCGTTCATCCAAGAAATGCTTTTCATGTACTTATGAACTAACATACATAGCGAAACAGCAAAATGGATGTGTACAACTATAAATGGTTGATTACATGTATATTTGTGACACTTCTGACGTCAAAATATATCCTAATATCAAATTATCTCAAATTGTGCAAACGGTAAAACTGACAGTTTGTTAGTATGTGTCCATGGGAAATGAATGTAACGTTCGCTTTCCTGTTTGTATTTTACAAAACTGTAAAATTGCAAAAGAAAATGGATGAAAACAGTGTTATATATTATGTATAATGTATTATGTATTATGAAGTTCTGTTTTATGATCACAGTTGCTTGATTTATGTTCCATGTATACATGTGCCTTTATATAATGTTCCTTGTAAGCGCTTAGAAAGACGTACTTTTATAAACAAAACTATATGTACACGGTGATAATCAGAGTAACACATTTATATGTACACGATGATTATAGTGAACACGAAATAACATATACCAGTATACGATGAAAATCAGTCCAATAAACGTGCATGTACACGGTGATAACATGATCAGGTTAACGATGATAATAGCAGGTTCTCCAAAGGAAGAAATGCAAGCACTGGGGACAGAGTGCATTAACACCTTCAACACATTTTCAGGCGCTATGTAAGGCACTTATTGAAATATATTCCGTTAATAAAACTTGCATTTATCAGTTTAAGTCATCGTATTTAGTATGTTTCATATTAGGCATTAAAATGAGAAATATAATGAATTAGAGGAAAGTAAGCTTTTGCAAAATTTTATTAAATAATTAAGCGCTAGGGGAATACAATATACTAAAATATGGGTAGTTAGTGCAACTAATGCTGCGAAAAGATGAAGCAAAACACATTTGCATTTGTTATTCTTGAATGTACTATCAATATGTTTAGCAATATAAATATATAATTATATACATTTGTAATAAAGTGTTATTAAACTAAGCAGGCAACTAGCAACTAATGTACATATTCAGTGATGAGATATCCTTGTAAACAAAATGGCATTTACATGGCGATAACAATGTTAGCAAAATAATTATGAACTGCGATAATCAGGTAAATAAAAATACATGTTTTCAGCGATGATATATGCACAGATATATTCCGATATACGACATAGTACTTAAACGGCTATCATCGTGTAAGTACAGTATATGTGCACGGTTATAATCACGAAACCAAAACTGTCAAAACGTCATGCTTGCGATAACCCCGCCCCACACAACGTCATGCTTATGATAACCCCGCCCCTACACAACGTCATACTTGCGATAACCCCGCCCAACACAACTGATCTACTTAATTGAGATAAAACAGTTTTTGCTTAAAGATCCGTAATAACCGGTCGATTATCTGTTAAAATTGAACTTTCTGAACAAGCTAAAACTCTGCTGGAAACTTGAATTGACCTAATAAAATTGCATTGCACTTTCAGCATGAACAAACACATTTTGGCGCCATCAAGAATTTTGTGGCAAAGTGATAAACAAGCAAAGTTAATATCGTGTCAAGATAAAACACGTTCAAGTCTGCGCCATCTTGTCGATTGTTAGAAATAAGACAACACTTATAATAAACAAATACTTTTGTCGCATCGGACATGTTTATGGTATGTTTTGCACTGTCTTGAAACAGCACTTTCTGGATTGTTGGATTTATTCCAAAAATATTTCCTTTTATTGTTCCTAAATTTAAATTTAAAAATTGACATTTGATATTAAAGCGTAAAGTTGTCAATTTTATCAAGCTTAAGTTATTTTATTTATCTGAATTGTACAATCTTAACGTATAAAAAAAACGATTTCATGCAAGTCAAAGAATGTTTATATTGTGTGAAATATATATAACATACCTATGATAATTTTACCGTTAGGTGGTTTATGTTTAAAATACATATTTATGTTTTATTCATCATCAAGAACAATACCTTCGACATTGTAATAGTATAAACACAAAATTCAAGGCGTGCTGCTTGTATGGAGAAATACTGAGCGGGCATCAATATAAAACTAAAGTGAATATGCCGAAAATATGACAGTTATTAGCATTAGAGAGAGCCACAAGAGTTCAGTCACCCAATAACGGTAGAGCAAGTATGGATTTAATGCAACATTTACGAGACATGATTCATTAGACTTGGTAACATCAGATAGATATTGCTGCGGCGTATTCTGATATAGACATAATATAGGTCGTTTAAGACAAAGTCTCCCTGCTGCATTATCTGGTTATAAATGATGTATGTAATTAATTGTAAAAGTCAAAAGAGATATTCTACTCTCCAAGCTCTAATAAAATATGATTTGCGAAATAAATGCTCGATACCAAGTTATTCCCTATTGCAATTAATCAAGCGAGATACTAAAACGCGCACAGGAACGTACCGATAGAAGTTGTAAAAGTGATAAAAGCACAGAAGAAAGAGCCGCGCTTAACACACCCTACAGATAGGATAAACAACAAATACCTTTGGTGCAATTATGATGTAAGGGGAATAGCATTAAATGATGTTATCCATAATAAACCGAGAATTTATAACAAAGTTTCATAGGTAGATTTAGACAAGCGACCGGATCTAGTCTTGGTAGGAGGGGCTAGTACTTTATCCACCCTCTCACGTTTTAAACACTTTGACACTACGATAAAACCGATGCTATGGTTAAGAAATTTGAACCTTTGTGTTTTCAAATTTCACTTAAAATGTACATGATCAAATATGTTTAAAATATTTATAAAATTCTTATAATATATGTTCAGCATCTGTATCTATAAAGTGTCATAGAAATGCCTTATAAAAATGTATAAACTATTTGAAAGAATAACAAGGGTGACTGGAAATGGGAATCCATGTTTTTGCATTTTGAAACGTATAAACATGCCGTTCGTGTGTCATACAATGTTATTATCATAGGTTCTGTTTATATGGAACTAGGAAAGTAGCCAATATTCAAGTTTTATTTTAAATACGTTTAAATACTGCTAATGGCATGAAACATCATTATTCTGAGTTCTTGTATTCTGGAATTTACACATTTGTCATGAGCTAACGATCATTGCACCTCTTGATGAAAACAAATGGCACTGATATACAGAGGACAAAGGTCAACATCATCTACTGACGATCATTGCACCTCTTGATGAAAACAAATGACACAGACAAACAGAGGACAAAGGTCAACATCATCTACTGACGATCATTGCACCTCTTGATGAAAACAAATGGCACTGACATACAGAGGACAAAGGTCAACATCATCTACTGACGATCATTGCGCCTCTTGATGAAAACAAATGACACAGACAAACAGAGGACAAAGGTCAACATCATCTACTGACGATCATTGCGCCTCTAGATGAAAACAAATGGCACTGACATACAGAGGACAAAGGTCAACATCATCTACCGACGATCATTGCGCCTCTTGATGAAAACAAATGGCACTGGCATACAGAGGACAAAGGTCAACATCATCTACTGACGATCATTGCACCTCTTGATGAAAACAAATGGCACTGACATACAGAGGACAAAGGTCAACAACATCTACTGACGATCATTGCACCTCTTGATGAAAACAAATGGCACTGACAAACAGAGGACAAAGGTCAACATCATCTTCTGACGATCATTGCGCCTCTTGATGAAAACAAATGGCACTGACATACAGAGGACAAAGGTCAACAACATCTACTGACGATCATTGCACCTCTTGATGAAAACAAATGGCACTGACATACATAGGACAAAGGTCAACAACATCTACTGACGATCATTGCACCTCTTGATGAAAACAAATGGCACTGACATACATAGGACAAAGGTCAACATCATCTACCGACGATCATTGCGTCTCTTGATGAAAACAAATGGCACTGACATACATAGGACAAAGGTCAACATCATCTACTGACGATCATTGCACCTCTTGATGAAAACAAATGGCACTGACATACAGAGGACAAAGGTCAACAACATCTACTGACTATCATTGCGCCTCTTGATGAAAACAAATGGCACTGACATACATAGGACAAAGGTCAACATCATCTACCGACGATCATTGCGTCTCTTGATGAAAACAAATGGCACTGACATACAGAGGACAAAGGTCAACAACATCTACTGACGATCATTGCGCCTCTTGATGAAAACAAATGGCACTGACAAACAGAGGACAAAGGTCAACATCATCTTCTGACGATCATTGCGCCTCTTGATGAAAACAAATGGCACTGACATACAGAGGACAAAGGTCAACATCATCTACTGACGATCATTGCGCCTCTCGATGAAAACAAATGACACTGACATACAGAGGACAAAGGTCAACATCATCTACTGACGATCATTGCGCCTCTAGATGAAAACAAATGGCACTGACATACAGAGGACAAAGGTCAACATCATCTACTGACGATCATTGCGCCTCTAGATGAAAACAAATGGCACTGACAAACAGAGGACAAAGGTCAACATCATCTACTGACGATCATTGCGCCTCTAGATGAAAACAAATTGCACTGACATACAGAGGACAAAGGTCAACATCATCTACTGACGATCATTGCGCCTCTTGATGAAAACAAATGGCACTGACATCGTAGGACAAAGGTCAACATCATCTACTGACGATCATTGCACCTCTTGATGAAAACAAATGGCACTGACATACAGAGGACAAAGGTCAACAACATCTACTGACGATCATTGCACCTCTTGATGAAAACAGATGGCACTGACATACATAGGACAAAGGTCAACATCATCTACTGACGATCATTGCGCCTCTAGATGAAAACAAATGGCACTGACATACAGAGGACAAAGGTCAACATCATCTACTGACGATCATTGCGCCTCTAGATGAAAACAAATGGCACTGACAAATAGAAGACAAAGGTCAACATCATCTACTGACGATCATTGCGCCTCTTGATGAAAACAAATGGCACTGACAAACAGAGGACGTAGGTCAACATCATATACTGACGATCATTGCGTCTCTTGATGAAAACAGATGACACTGACAAACAGAGGACAAAGGTCAACAACATCTACTGACGATCATTGCGCCTCTTGATGAAAACAAATGGCACTGACAAACAGAGGACGTAGGTCAACAACATCTACTGACGATCATTGCACCTCTTGATGAAAACAGATGGCACTGACAAACAGAGGACAAAGGTCAACAACATCTACTGACGATCATTGCGCCTCTTGATGAAAACAAATGGCACTGACATACAGAGGACAAAGGTCAACATCATCTATTGACGATCACTGCGCTTCTAGATGAAAACAAATGGCACTGACAAACAGAGGACAAAGGTCAACAACATCTACTGACGATCATTGCACCTCTTGATGAAAACAAATGGCACTGACAAACAGAGGACAAAGGTCAACATCATCTTCTGACGATCATTGCGCCTCTTGATGAAAACAAATGGCACTGACATACAGAGGACAAAGGTCAACATCATCTACTGACGATCATTGCGCCTCTAGATGAAAATAAATGGCACTGACAAATAGAGGACAAAGGTCAACATCATCTTCTGACGATCATTGCGTCTCTTGATGAAAACAAATGGCACTGACATACAGAGGACAAAGGTCAACATCATCTACTGACGATCAATGCGCTTCTAGATGAAAACAAATGGCACTGACAAACAGAGGACAAAGGTCAACAACATCTACTGACGATCATTGCGCCTCTTGATGAAAACAAATGGCACTGACATACAGAGGACAAAGGTCAACATCATCTACTGACGATCATTGCACCTCTTGATGAAAACAAATGGCACTGACAAACAGAGGACAAAGGTCAACAACATCTACTGACGATCATTGCGCCTCTTGATGAAAACAAATGGCACTGACATACAGAGGACAAAGGTCAACATCATCTACTGACGATCACTGCGCTTCTAGATGAAAACAAATGGCACTGACGTTCAGAGGACAAAGGTCAACAACATCTACTGACGATCATTGCGCCTCTTGATGAAAACAAATGGCACTGACATACAGAGGACAAAGGTCAACATCATCTACTGACGATCACTGCGCTTCTAGATGAAAACAAATGGCACTGACGTTCAGAGGACAAAGGTCAACATCATCTACTGACGATCATTGCGCCTTTTGATGAAAACAAATGGCACTGACATACAGAGGACAAAGGTCAACATCATCTACTGACGATCACTGCGCTTCTAGATGAAAACAAATGGCACTGACAAACAGAGGACAAAGGTCAACAACATCTACTGACGATCATTGCGCCTCTTGATGAAAACAAATGGCACTGACATACAGAGGACAAAGGTCAACATCATCTACTGACGATCATTGCACCTCTTGATGAAAACAAATGGCACTGACAAACAGAGGACAAAGGTCAACAACATCTACTGACGATCATTGCACCTCTTGATGAAAACAAATGGCACTGACATACAGAGGACAAAGGTCAACATCATCTACTGACGATCACTGCGCTTCTAGATGAAAACAAATGGCACTGACGTTCAGAGGACAAAGGTCAACATCATCTACTGACGATCATTGCGCCTCTTGATGAAAACAAATGACACTGACATACAGAGGACAAAGGTCAACATCTGTCATAACCTTCTGAATAAAATAGAATGTTATATTTTAAAAATCTGAGCGATTCTATTGACTGAGAAATTAGTAGATCAACATCTTTAACCAGATAGATATTCAAAAAACGGTTTCTTCCAGATAAGAAAACTTAGAAATGGGCTTAAGGATTTTTAGTCAGGAGGTTCAAAAGCAAATTTTGTAAATCTCCGAGAGGGTCTGCGAGTTTAAGGAGGGTCGAAGTATATGTTCTTCCCCAGCAATAGCTAAAAGTCATTAAATGTCGCGGATCCGGACTTCCTACCCTCTCTAAAACCGCCACTGTGATGTTTTGTAAATGTTACAGTTTGCCCCTCTAATTACATTGTACTTATAACGAGCAGTTTGTTGCAAGTATTTAGCTTTAGTCCAAAATATAATTGTTGTTCAGGTTAGCTTGTAGACAAAGTTGTCGCTTTAGAAATATAGAAACATGTTGATAAAAGAATATGAAGATATGCAAGAATCGTCACAACAAAGAAATCTTAAACAAGATATCGAATATAATTGATAAAAGACACTTCACTTTGACACTGTCAGTATCACAACAGTATCACAACATTTATAATATCTTATAAATGATTCTTACGAAGCAATGAAGAAAAGAAAATGTCAGACTCGGTTTTATTGTCTGTCGTTAAAAGAGACACTCATAATATCCACTAGCATTGGCACTATTTCGAACCATATCGAATTAACTCAATAATCAATTAATATCATAGTCAAACGTATTAATAATAAATGTCCAAGTTTATGATTTGAAACTTCATTTTTATTAGACGAGAAAAGCATAAAAACATTAATAGATAATACACGTTGTAGGTTGTAATTGTCGTAAACGTGGCTCATGTTTAGAACATATTGGTGGAACTGAACAAAATGGCACATTGTACAATGCATCTAAAAACAGATCAAATGGATTTAAATCAACTAAAACAGAATGTATGAAGAACCCCCTTTTAACCTATATCAAATATGAATAAACTGTTTGCGGTTCTGTGTTTGACATGTGGTGATATAAACTTCACATCATCTACAAAACATAAAACTCAAGACACATTATTTACTCCCCGGCTCACGCCGACAATTACGTCACTGTTTGTACAAGATGTATGCGCTATAAGAGGGTTACATATCCTTCACGAATATCACCAGGGAATATGATTGTCTTCCCTCTACTATTTGTATGGAGTTCACTTGTCAAATAACTTAGCAGTTGTTTGTAGACATGTTATATGCTATATATCAGCTGGGCGGTGATTTGTGAGCACGTTGTCTTTAAGTTGCATTGCTTTGACGCGTTCTGTGTTTCCAAGGCAACCATTGGTCAATTATTCTTTATATTCACAACAACAATATTATGTGCTGTGTGGAGGTCGTAAATATCGCCCCATGCTTTGACACAGTGCTATTATTATTTCTCATAGGCATATTTCATTAACTCTCCATAAAATCGAGTCTTCTAGTTTCTTGGTTGTGCTCTGTGCTTCTTATGAATCATTCTATGTAGTTTATCCTAGAACCTGATATCTCCCAAATCAGGTCTATTTACCCCGTTAAAGCTGGGAATTATATGCATGTCCCACAATTCATAGCAATTGAACGCTTACTAAACTGTGACGTCATTCAAACTTTCAGTTGATGCGACTGACCAACGTCCTCAATTGTGGCGTCCCCAACATTGCTATTTAACGGATCCAATCAGGAGAGTTGGATCCGTATTACAATCTACATTCTATGCTACAACAGCACGCCTGTGTACTGTATACCAGCACTCTTGTGTACTGTATAACAGCAATTTTGTGTACTGTATATCAGCATTCTTGTGTACTGTATAGCAGCACTCTTGCGTACTGTTTAACAGCACTCTTGCGTACTGTATAACAGAACTCTTGCGTAATGTTTAGCAGTACACTTGTGTAATGTATAGCAGCACTCTTGCGTACTGTATAGCAGCACTCTTGCGTACTGTATAACAGCACACATGTGTAAAGCATAGCAGCACTCTTGTGTACTGTATACCAGCACTCTTGTGCACTGTATATCAGCAGCTTTCTTGCGCACTGTATACCAGCATTATTGTGTACTGTATAGCAGCACTCTTGTGTAATGCAGCACTCTTGTGTACCGTATATCAACACTCTTGCGTACTGTATAACAGCAATCTTGTGTACTGTATAACAACACTATTGCGTTCTGCATGGCAGCAATCTTGTGCACTGTATAACAGTTTAGTATAATACTTTACTCTTATCTTCTTCTATCATTTTTTGGGCAATGTGTTGCTATGTACATATATGCATGTGTATAATGAGAAATAATTTAGGAAAAGAGAAAAAAAAATTGTGTACTGTATAACAGCACTCTTGTGTACTGTATAGAAGCAATCTTGCGTACTGTATAACAGCACTCTGGCGTACTGTATGAGAGCAATCTTGTGCACTGTATAACAGCAATCTTGTGTACTATATAACACTAATTTTGTGTACTGTATACCAGCACTCTTGCGTACGGTATGGTAGCAATCTTGTGCTCTGTATACCAATACTCTTGCATACTGTATAGCAGCAATCTTGTATACTGTATAACAGCACTCTTGCGTTCTGTATAACAGTAAGCTTGTGTACTGTATAAAAGCACTCTTGCGTACTGTATAGCATCACTCTTATTTACTGTATAACATCACTCGTGTGTACTGTATAACAGCACTCTTTTGTACAGTATAGCAACACTTTTATGTTCAGTATATGAACTGTATAACAGCAAGTTAAATGTAATCCTGTACTTTGTTTTGTATTATTTCTTATGCAATTCCCTTCCATATAATATTGCAGTAGCATTTTTCATGTTTCTGTTTTAGGGCCTGTTAGAAACGGTAATATATATATACTTATTTTAATATTATCTCTCAAAACATGTACAAATATCTAACATGCATTGCCAAAATATTACGTAACTGGCTTTGATCTCATTAATGATTATACCATACATCATATGACAAATATCTGTTGGTCAATGTGAGTTTCAAATAAACAAATTAACCCATTAAAACCATAAAAATGAATACAGCGGAAAGGATTACAAAATGAGAACAAACAGTTTTATAGCATCGTTAAATTCTTGGAAGATATGTTCTGGATTCACTTAAACATTATTGCCTCATCGTTCACGTTTATTTACCACTTACCAGTGGATAAGAATTGGAAGAATGTCTCACGGCTATGCTGAACATGCTTCTGTAAATGCCAAGAGTCAACAAACCCATCAGCAGCGCTGCGGCGGATTCTATTTCATAAATGTTGTTGCTGTTAGCGTTCAACAGTCTAAGTTTTCGATTTCATATCGTCAATGTGTTTGTTTCTTACAGGTCCTGATTACGTGTATGGTCTGGATTTTTTCTCATTCTGTTTTTATTTTGTTTCCTACGTGACAAGCAGTCCTCTGTTTGCTTTGTGTTATTTGCGTTTCATTGATTCAGTGTTTGAAAGTAAAACACTGCTCAAACAGATACTGTAGGTGGGGAATGTCGAGGTGTTGCATATTTCATGCTCATGACCACTGATGGGGAGTAACGAGGTGTTGCATATTTCCAGTTTGTGGCCTCTGATGGGAAGTAACGGGGTGTTGCATATTTTATGTTCATGACCTCTGATGGGGAGTGACAGGGTGTTGCATGTTTCGTGTTCATGACCTCTGATGGGGAATAACGGGGTGTTGCATATTTGAAATTCATGACCTCTGATGGGAAATAACGTTGTGTTGCATATTTCAAGTTCATGACGTCTGTTGGGAAGTAACGTGGTGTTGTATGTTTCATATTCATGATCTCTAATGGGGAATGACAGGGTGTTGCATGTTTGTGTTCATGACCTCTGTTGGGAAGTAACGTGGTGTTGCATATTTCAAGTTCATGACCTCTAATGGGGAGTAATGTTGTGTTGCATATTTCAAGTTCATGACCTCTCATAGGGAGTAACGTGGTGTTGTATGTTTCATGTTCATGACATCTGTTGAGAAGTAACGGGTGGTTGCATATTTCATGTTCATGATCTTTGATGGGGAGTGACGGGGTGTTTCATGTTTGTGTTCATGACCTCTGATGGGAAATGGCGGTGTGTTGCATGTTTCAAGTTCATGACCTCTTATGAGGAGTGACGGGATGTTTTATATTTTAAGTTCATGACCTCTGATGGGGAGTGACGGGGTGTTGTATGTTTCAAGTTCATGACCTCTGATTAGGAGTGACGGGATGTTTTATATTTTAAGTTCATGACCTCTGATGGGGAGTGACGGGGTGTTTGTTGTATGTTTCAAGTTCATGACCTCTGATGAGGAGTGACGGGATGTTTTATATTTTAAGTTCATGACCTCTCATAGGGAGTAACGTGGTGTTGTATGTTTCATGTTCATGACATCTGTTGGGAAGTAACGGGCTGTTGCATATTTCATGTTCATGACCTTTGATGAGGAGTGACGGGATGTTTTATATTTTAAGTTCATGACCTCTGATGGGGAGTGACGGGGTGTTGTATGTTTCAAGTTCATGACCTCTGATGAGGAGTGACGGGATGTTTTATATTTTAAGTTCATGACCTCTGATGGGGAGTGACGGGGTGTTGTATGTTTCAAGTTCATGACCTCTGATGAGGAGTGACGGGATGCTTTATATTTTAAGTGCATGACCTCTGATGGGGAGTGACGGGGTGTTGTATGTTTCAAGTTCATGACCTCTGATGAGGAGTGACGGGATGTTTTATATTTTAAGTTCATGACCTCTGATGGGGAGTGACGGGGTGTTGTATGTTTCAAGTTCATGACCTCTGATGAGGAGTGACGGGATGTTTTATATTTTAAGTTCATGACCTCTCATAGGGAGTAACGTGGTGTTGTATGTTTCATGTTCATGACATCTGTTGGGAAGTAACGGGCTGTTGCATATTTCATGTTCATGACCTCTGATGAGGAGTTACGGGATGTTTTATATTTTAAGTTCATGACCTCTGATGGGGAGTGACGGGGTGTTGTATGTTTCAAGTTCATGACCTCTGATGAGGAGTGACGGGATGTTTTATATTTTAAGTTCATGACCTCTGATGGGGAGTGACGGGGTGTTGTATGTTTCAAGTTCATGACCTCTGATGAGGAGTGACGGGATGTTTTATATTTTAAGTGCATGACCTCTGATGGGGAGTGACGGGGTGTTGTATGTTTCAAGTTCATGACCTCTGATGAGGAGTGACGGGATGTTGTATGTTTCAAGTTCATGACCTCTGATGGGGAGTGACGGAGTATTGTATACTTCATGACCTTTGATAGGGAGTGACGGGATGTTGCATTTTTCATGACCTCTAGTAGGGAGTGACGGGGTGTTGCATATTTCATGACCTCTAGTAGGGAGTGACGGGATGTTGCATATTGCATGACCTCAATATCTATTCAATTTCATTTCATTTCATGAAGTTAGTTGATTTTTAGAATATCCTTAAAATGTTTCGGATGTGATAAATAGTTTGCTTCTAGCGATTAACATCACATATTTTGAAATAATTTGCTGTTTTAAGTTATACATGTGACTGTTAAGGAATATAATTTAGGTAATAAATGAACTAACTGCACTGGGACATGTAAATTGGAAACCATCAGCAGCAGCATGTGTTATCCGTAAGTGCTCTTAATGAAAACCGTAATTAAAAGAGAAATTGGCAGGGACAACACCTGTTAAAATGTTTACACATGAATAAAAATGGTGAATGCTTACAATATTCCGTCAACCTGAAAACATGTTCCAATGAAGCAAAAAGGTGCTAGAGTGTAGACAATACTTAACAAACAATGGACCGTTGGACTCTTGGGAGATAAGTTATAACTCATTATGTCTCACTATTCCAACTCCGTATTAAACGAAAGGATGGATTGAAATTTCAAATGTCACAATATGGCACGTTATCTCTATCATTAAAACCATGAGATAGCAACTGACTATGGTGGTGGTGGTGTTGTTGTTATTGCTGTTGTTGTTAATGTTGTTGTTGTTGTTATTGATGTTGTTGTTGATGTTGGTGGTGGTGGTGGTGGTGTTATTGTTGCTGCTGCTGTTGTTGTTGTTGTTGTTGTTGTTGTTGTTGTTGTTGTTGTTGTTGTTGTTGTTGTTGTTGTTGTTGTTGTTGTTGTTGTTGTTGTTGTTGTTGTTGTTGTTGTTGTTGTTGTTGTTGTTGTTGTTGTTGTTGTTGTTGTTGTTGTTGTTGTTGTTGTTGTTGTTGTTGTTGTTGTTGTTGTTGTTGTTGTTGTTGTTGTTGTTGTTGTTGTTGTTGTTGTTGTTGTTGTGTCCGTTCAGTGCTACGTCTTCTGTTGCACATATATGTTCTTGTTTATACAGTTCGTAAGAGGCAAATCAATTGGAAGATTCTAATCGATGGCTTAAAACAAGTATAATATAATAATTCTACATGTGTAAATGCCGTACTGTCAATATCGTATTGTCAATATCGTATCGTTAGTATCGTATCGTTAGTATCGTATTTTCAATATCGTACAGTCAATATCGTATCGTTAATATCGTATCGTCAATATCGTATCGGTATAACACGTTATTTTCACCAACAAGCAAGTCAGCATTAACAGAAGTTTTGAATTAACTGACAAGTAAATAACACATTTAAAGTAGTTTGGGTTGACTATAGATGTTTTAAATCGATAAGTATATAGAAATTTTGTTTCGAAGCGGATGGACAATGAAACAAGTTCTCGTTAACAACCAACAAGTATGCCATCCTAAACACAAGTTTCAAATTAACTGGCAAGTAAAAAAAGACATTTTACGTAGTTTTGATAGACTCTAAATATTTAACTAGATAAATATATAAATATAGTTTTAAAAAAACAGATTTTCGTTGAGTGATAAATTATAAATTTGTTGAAGCAGGTTAAAGACTGGAAATATATGGTATCGATTAGAAGCTTCGTGTTAGAACGCTAAATCATTCATGCTTTTTAAGTGGTTTTCTTGAACCAGGTCTCAGCCATATTATCCAGCAGTAGTACGTCAATGTCGAACTTAATGTGCTTTGGAAAATACCACTTCTTCGCCAAATTACCATTTCTGTCGTCTGCTTTAGCGTTATTATTATTCAGGGTTGTAGTTGTTGTTTGTTTGCTTACATCAGGGTGTTTACATGGTTACGTTTACGTTTCTCAGATATAGCACAGCAACGCTTGGTGAATTATGACCATCACGTGCAGCCGAGTGTCGTAATATCTTTATAAACAACGTCAGTATTTAACAAAACATTGGAGAATTGAGTAAAAATAAAATAATTTATTTTGAAATTTTCTTTACAGTTGCAGCTGATTAAATCATGATTCATGATGACCAGACGAGTTTTCTGTAGTAATGTTATAACATCGTGATAAACCCTCTTTAGATACATTTGTAGCGATGGACCTATGATAAACAAAACTATTATAGTGCATTAAAGTTTGAGATAAAGTAAACCAATGAATAAAATACTTCTGCTTTCCCAAATATTGAAACATAACTAGCCATAAATCATACAGCTAATACGCGGATCTGTTGTGCTATAAAGATCCGTATGTAAGATAGGCTGATTAGTACGATGGTATGTTTTATAGTACAGTACAGTACAGTACAGTACAGTACAGTACAGTACAGTACAGTACAGTACAGTACAGTACAGCACAGCATATAATATATTATAATATAATATAATATAATATAATATAATATAATATAATATAATATAATATAATATAATATATAATCATATCAGATCAGCAACTCTTATAAACTCTGGTAAAAAATGGTCAGCTCAAAGTTACATTGACCGCTGTTGAGGTCTATATAGGCATCAAATGTCTTACAAGCGTGCAATTTTCACGACGCTGTAAAATAGGACCGTTATAAACATAGGTAAGTCATTCACAACAGTCGTCTGGTGCAAGTTGGAAAGTAAACAGAAGAAAACACGACTTTTATTTTGGTCCATAGATCTTCATATTCACCACAGTCAAAATCAATAATTATATAATATAAATATTATATAAAAAAGTCAATATATGCATTCAAATATCATTAAAAAAAAATTGTTGGAGATTTTCATTACATTCTTTTATAACGTAGAAAAATACATGTTCCGGAGACATAGCATTCAAGGACTCGGTAACCATAGCAACAATTAAATTAACAGAATAAACACACCAATCAGTACACACTATGCATATGAAGGAGGTGACAACAACGGTCATACTGACCAGATATATTTCCTGTAAAATCGTGATCAGCCGTTTCTAAATATATTCTGTAACACTGGACCACCGGCAAACAAAAAAAAAATATTTTGCATTTTGAGATTATATAAGCTAATAATTGAAATACTTCTGCTTTTATCAATACTGATGCATTTTATTTTAGACATAAATCATAAACGCTGATATGCAGGTCGGGTGTGTTAAGAGATATCCGGATGTAAGGTAGGAAGATTGCAACGTATATCTCGTTTCTTTATGCACATCTTGGCAGAAATATTTAAACTGTCTATTTCAATTGCAGTTGAACACACCTAATCGTTTCACTTTACATTCTCATACACATGTGTCTGTATGTCGATGAAGGAGTGTTTATATATGCACGTGATAGTGTGTCAGTTTCACACAACTATCAAAGTCGTACACGAACATACGTAACGGTTACTGATTCTGCCGAAACTTTGTGTCTCATCAGTAATCAACGTAATTATATGTCAACCCTTTTTTATATCGCGTTGTCGTCGTGCAATTTATCACGGGTGACTTTTTGTTTAATGCTGAAGTATGAACCATGGTTCTGAACTATATAAGTCATACAATTCCAATACAGGGTATTTCAAATTAAATAAGCACAGAACAGAAACAAAAACAGCAGACTCTATTTCATTGAGAGTCTTTTCCTGACCAGTAATGACATTCTCAACAACCTTCTCCCCTTCACGTCCCTAATCATCGGTGTTCTATTTTCGAGCAACACCAACTTAGCTCCATGATTTAAAAGTACCAGATATAATCACAGCATTGCGAACATAAAAACAACAACACTTAAACCATAAACTTCGTGTAAGTTATACTCATACAAATTAACCAGTACGCAAACGAACATAGCAATTGACAACATAGGTTATCAATTATTTTGATCAATAAAATTCAGATGTTTAGCGTTTATTGATTTCTTAGTTAAATACATTATTCGAATATTCAATCAACTTCAAACGAAAAAAGACACACTTTATTTCTTTTAACGACGTCTGATATAATCAAATGCAATCTTATTTTATAATGGAAAATTAGAATAAAAACTACACATGAAAATCTCGTTATAATCTAATAATATCGCACTCTGGATTCTGCTAAACATCATATCGATATTCTAGAATATCGTTATCTATGTTTCTTTTCTTTTTTAGAAACATTAAACTTTCTAAATTTTTTGAAAGATTTTGGTTGTCAACAGTTGCAAATAAAGACACATATTGCTGCTCAGCATAATCGTGCCCGTCCGTTACACACTGCTGCTCAACACGATCGTGCCCGTCCGTTACACACTGCTGCTCAACACGATCGTGCCCGTCCATTACACATTGCTGCTCAACACGATCGTGCCCGTACGTTATACACTGTTGCTCAACACGATCGTGCCCGTCCGTTACACACTGCTGCTCAACACATTCGTGCCCGTCCGTTACACACTGCTGCTCAACATGATCGTGCCCGTCCGTTACACACTGCTGCTCAACACGATCGTGCTCGTCCGTTACACACTGCTGCTCAACATGATCTTGTCCGTCCATTACACACTGCTGCTCAACACGATCGTGCCCGTCCATTACACACTGCTACTCAACACGATCGTGCCCATCCATTACACACTGCTGCTTAACACGATCGTGCCCGTCCGTTACACATTGCTGCTCAACACATTCGTGTCTGTCCGTTACACACTGCTGCTCAACATGATCGTGTCCGTCCGTTATACACTGCTGCTCAACACGATCGTGCCCGTCCGTTACACACTGCTACTCAACACAATCGTGCCCGTCCGTTACACACTGCTGCTCAACATGATCGTGTCCGTCCGTTACACACTGCTACTCAACACAATCGTGTCCGTCCGTTACACATTGCTGCTCAACACGATCGTGCCCGTCCGTTACACACTGCTGCTCAACACATTCGTGCCTGTCGGTTACACACTGCTGCTCAACACGATCGTGCCCGTCCGTTACACACTGCTGCTCAACACGATCGTGCCCGTCCGTTACACACTGCTGCTCAACATGATCGTGCCCGTCCGTTACGCACTGCTGCTCAACACGATCGTGCCCGTCCGTTACACACTGCTACTCAACACGACCGTGCCCGTCCATTTCACACTGCTGCTCAACACGATCGTGCCCGTCCGTTACACATTGCTACTCAACACATTCGTGTCCGTCCGTTACACACTGCTGCTCAACACATTCGTGCCCGTCCGTTACACACTGCTGCTCAACACGATCGTGGCCGTCCATTACACACTGCTGCTCAACACGATCGTGCCCGTCGGTTACACACTGCTTCTCAACACGATCGTGCCCGTCCAAGGTTCTGTTCTGACACGCTCAAAAGCTTGAAATGAATCCATTAATGAACATTGATTCGGAAGATATTGTTTGGATTCACTTCTTTGAAATCTCTATTTATGATATGACGACAATGAAGGAGCGAGGTTCGAAGCCAGAAACGAGCTTTCGTTTCAATCACTAGTGATTGTTCTGCTATTGACCATTCCTAGACTGTAACAACTCCTGGTATCACGGATTTTGTTTGTATGTGTTGTACCGTTGATCCATCTGTATACAGATTATGGTTCTGCTATAGACCATTCCTAGGCTGTTATAACTCCTGGTATCACGTATTTTTATCTATGTGTTGTACCGTTGTTTCATCTGTATACAGATTATGGTTCTGCTATTGACCATTCCTAGGCTGTTATAACTCGTGGTAACACGTATTTTGTATGTATGTGTTGTACCATTGCTTCATCTGTATACAGATTATGGTTCTGCTATTGACCACTCCTAGTCTGTTATAACTCCTGGTATCACGTATTTTGTAAGTATGTGTTGTACCGTTGTTTCATCTCTATACAGATTATGGTGATGCTATTGACCATTCCTGGGCTGTAATAACTCCTGGTATCACGTATATTCTATGTATGTGTTGTACCGTTGTTTCATCTGTATACAGATTATGGTCCTGCTTTTGGCCATTCCTAGACTATTATAACTCGTGGTAACATGTATTTTGTATGTATGTGTTGTACCGTTGCTTCATCTCTATACAGATTATGGTTCTGGTATTGACCATTCCTAGGCTGTTATAACTCCTGGTATTACGTATTTTGTGTGTATGTGTTGTACCGTTGTTTCATCTGTACAGAGTATGGTTCTGGTATTGACCATTCCTAGACTGTTATAACTCCTGGTATCACATATTTTGTACGTATGTGTTGTACCATTGATCTATATGTATACAGATTATGGTTCTGCAATTGACCATTCCTAGACTGTTATAACTGCTGGTATCACGTATTTTGTATGTATACGTGTACCGTTGATTTATCTGTATACAGATTATGGTTCTGCTATTGACCACTCCTAGGCTGTTATAAATCCTGGTAACACGAATTTTGTATGTATGTGTTGTACCATTGTTTCATCTGTATACAGATTATGGTTATACTATTGACCATTCCTAGTCTGTTATAACTCCTGGTATCACGTATTGTGTATGTATGTGTTGTACCGTTGATCCACCTGTATACTAATTATGGTTCTGCTATTGACCACTCCTAGGCTGTTATAACTCCTGGTATCACGAATTTTGTATGTATGTGTTGTACCATTGTTTCATCTGTATACTGATTATGGTTATGCTATTGACCATTCCTAGGCTGTTAATACTCCTGGTATCATGTATTATTGTGAATGTATGTGTTGTACCATTGTTTCATCTGTATACAGATTATGGTTATGCTATTGACCATTCCTAGTCTATTATAACTCCTGGTATCACGTATTGTGTATGTATGTGTTGTACCATTGCTTCATCTGTATACAGATTATGGTTATACTATTGACCACTCCTAGGCTGTTATAACTCCTGGTATCACGTATTGTGTATGTATACACAATATGTTGTACTGTTGACCCATCTGTATACAGATTATGGTTCTACTCTTGACCATTCCTAGGCTGTTATAACTCCTGGTATCGCTTATTTTATATGTATATGTTGTACCGTTGATCCATCTGTACTGTATACAGCGGTTGTGTCCTTTGAATGCTATTTCTGTTGTCAGACATGTTTTTTTATCATTAGTTACAGCACAGGTTTTTAGAGTGCAATGGGGAAACTAGAATGTTAAGTATTATTAAGTGTGTCGATGTGTACAACGTTTAATGGCTTCAATGAGTAATCAGATAGTAACGTTTTACATTGTGAGACAAAGCAAAAATTGATACCCTCAAGTAAATGAGATATATTCTCACTCTGTTTACTTTAAACAAGCTTGGCTGTCGGATATAACGTGATCTTGTCGAAATGACAATTAAAACAACTTGAGAAACACAGACATCCTCCAGGATGACTTAGTGTAAACATCGCACCCCTTCACTCCTAATCAAACTTTCCTTTACTTATGCTTTGTACAAATTTTCTAAGATTATCATCGCTGCAAATAAGTAATTTATTGTTTAGATAGAGCCGATTTCTTCTCCATAAACTCTCATTAAATATAAATTATGAAATAAAATGCTCGCTATCAAGCTTTTCCCATTACAATTTATCGTACGGTATATTCAAACTTGAATGAGGAGATATAAAGGGACAACCATAAAAGAGATGTAAATATCGAATGAAGAAATCTGGCTTATTTTGCTTTACATTCTTTAGTTTAGATAAAACGACATATACCGTTGTTGCTAATCACAGCCCGAGGTAAGTCTGCTGTTATTATAATTTATTTTGCTTCTTTGTAAAGTCATGGAAAAGTGCATGATGCTTTCCTAGATTAGGGTTCATCGGTGTTTTTGTTTGTGAGAACATAAATTGTCAAGTGCAAAAGTAAAGAAGACAGAACTTAGTTTTGACATTGAATTGCGTGTACCTCAACTTGCTTTGTTTCAATAGATATTTTTCTACATTTTCCAACAATTCCCTAACATGTTGCCACCATCGTGAACATGAAATCCGCAAATGTGATTTTTTAAATGTTTTTTTTCCTTAATGTCGTTCGATCTAATGACCAGACAAGCGTTTTCCAAATTAGCTCATAGACGAGATCCATTATTTTGTTACAAATTAGAACATTTTCATCAACCGATAATACTTATTGTGTGCATTGCAAGATTAGTTTCATTAAATTGAATCTGATAACAATAAAGAGTCTCAGATTTTCAAGTAAATGTTCTGTTTCCAGCTTTATCACGCTTATTTTGCATGCCGTTGCCGCTGACCAGAGCGGTATGACAATATATCCCTAAACCACTAACCATAACTGTCAAATACGCATGCATCGCCATCCATCCATTTGTCAAGAAACGATAATTTCTTGTCTTCCTTAGTGCCTGAAATCAGACAGATTAACGACGACATAACCGTCATATTTACATAAAATGTAAATCAGAGATTGGATCAAATTGTTTCTATGTAACGAATAAGAAAATGTGATATTAGATTGCTTCAAATTCAGTCTCTTCTTTACTACGGTTAATAACCATTTCTAAAATGACTTGGATATTGCACGTCTTATTATACTAATTTTGAAATAATCTAATATCAAATGTAACATAAATATGAACGCTAGAGACAAGAGCGTACAGTTCTTACAACGACCCTGACATGATCCGATGAAGTATAATCGATATATGACAAACTTACATTTATGTAACGTTTATGTTGAACTGCAGTTTACTATTAGCTTATTTCAAAATTAGCATATTCCTTAATACATGTGTATATGTGATACTTGGAGAAACAATGCCCATGTCGATGAAGAAACAATTTCCAATTCTACTTTTTATTTACGAGCGCCATGTTAAATTGCAATTTTATATTAATTAAAAAAAAACAAGATACTTGTATTTAACCATTTCACAAGATGCTTGTATCTAACCATTTCACAAGATTTTGTATTTAACCATTTTACAAGATACTTGTATTTAACCATTTAACCATTTCACATGATGCTTGTATTTAACAATTTCACAAGATACTTTTATTTAACTAGGTCATAAGATGCTTATATTTAACCAGGTCACAATATACATTTATCTAACAATTTCATAACAAACTAGTATTTAACCAGTTCACAACATACTTTTATTTAGCCAGTTCACAAGATACTTGTACATGTATTTAACCATTTCACAAGATACTTGTTTTTAACCATTTCACAAGATGCTTGTATTTAACCATTTAACAAGATGCTTGTATTTAACTATTTCAAAAGATACTTGTATTTAACCATTTCACAAGATACTTTTATATAACCATTTAACAATATGCTTTTATTTAACCATTTCTCTAAATACTTGCATTTAACCATTTTACAAGATACTTGTATTTAACCATTTCACAAGATGCTTAAATTTAACCATTTCATAAGATACTTGTATTTAACCATTTCACAAGATGCTTGTATTTAACCATTCCACAAGATACTATTATTTAACTAGGTCATAAGATGCTTGTATTAAACAAGGTCACAAGATACTTTTATCTAACAATTTCACTAGATACTTTTATTTAACCAGTTCACAACATACTTGTATTTAACCAGGTCAAAAGATGCTTGTATTTAACTATTTCATAAGATACTTGTATTTAACCATTTCATAAGAAACTTGTATTTAACCATTTCACAAGATGCTTGTATTTAACCATTTCATAAGAAACTTGTATTTAACAAGGTCACAATATACTTGTATTTAACCAGTTCACAAGATGCTTGTATTTAACCTTTTCACAAGATACTTGTATTTAACCATTTCATAAGATGCTTGTATTTAACCATTTCATAAGAAACTTGTATTTAACAAGGTCACAATATACTTGTATTTAACCATTTCATAAGAAACTTGTATTTAACAAGGTCACAATATACTTGTATTTAACCAGATCACAAGATACTTGTATTAAACCAGTTCACAAGATGCTTGTATTTAACCATTTCATAAGATGCTTGTATTTAACCATTTCATAAGAAACTTGTATTTAACAAGGTCACAATATACTTGTATTTAACCATTTCATAAGAAACTTGTATTTAACAAGGTCACAATATACTTGTATTTAACCAGATCACAAGATACTTGTATTAAACCAGTTCACAAGATGCTTGTATTTAACCTTTTCACAAGATACTTGTATTTAACCATTTCACAAGATGCTTGTATTTAACCATTTCATAAGAAACTTGTATTTAACAAGGTCACAATATACTTGTATTTAACCAGATCACAAGATACTTGTATTTAACCAGTTCACAAGATGCTTGTATTTAACCTTTTCACAAGATGCTTGTATTTAACCATTTCACAAGATGCTTGTATTTAACCATTTCATAAGAAACTTGTATTTAACAAGGTCACAATATACTTGTATTTAACCAGATCACAAGATACTTGTATTTAACCAGTTCACAAGATGCTTGTATTTAACCATTTCACAAGATACTTGTATTTAACCATTTCACAACATACTTGTATTTAACCAGGTCAAAAGATGCTTGTATTTAACTATTTCATAAGATACTTGTATTTAACCATTTCATAAGATACTTGTATTTAACAAGGTCACAATATACTTGTATTTAACCAGATCACAAGATACTTGTATTTAACCAGTTCACAAGATGCTTGTATTTAACCATTTCGCAATATACTTGTATTCAACCATTTCACAAGATACTTGTATTCAACCATTTCACAAGATACTTGTATTTAACCATTTCACAATATGCTTTTATCTAACCTTTTTACAAGATACTTGTATTGAACTATATTATCGATCATTATTACAATTTGTGTATGTTATTTTTGTTAAAAAATCACAATAAACCCTATCATTCTTCCATTAGCTACATATCCTAAATATAAAACCAATATTTTTCGATATAGATTCTATCATGATGGCTTTCATACCTCCACATATTATTTACTTTTTACTTTCTTCGAACAAAGTAACAAATACTTTGTTCGATCAATATATTTTGTCGTTTTAATCAATGTATGTTCAATGATTGTTATCAAACATAAGAAAATTCAAACATACACATTTAAAAGAAAATGTATAATTCAAAGGCCACAACCACCAACAACAGCATACAAACGGATATGACGTCATTAGTGTAAAATAATTTTAAATATTAACCGTTGATTACATTTACCTAGCCGTACATCCATATTTTTCCTACTTAGCAAGAGCTATTGTTTATATCTGGAGAAGAACTTAAGTGTTTACAGGCATTTGCACTTGATGGTATATGCATCTATTAGACTGTTTGGTTTTTATGGAACGTTCGTAGTCAGGCATCGGTATATCAGAGAATCGACCGTAGTTGGCATCGGGAACGTACTAATATAATAGGCTGATTGCATATATATGTACAACTTCAGGTTCAACTGGCAATATATAACGAATAACGTTCGTTTCAAATGGCACACCAGTATATGTGTACGGATACGAATGGCATCACATTATATGTGTACGTATACAAATGGCACCCCAGTATATGTGTACGGACACAAATGGCACCCCAGTA
This sequence comes from Panopea generosa, assembly GCA_029582155.1. Taxonomy (NCBI): domain Eukaryota; kingdom Metazoa; phylum Mollusca; class Bivalvia; order Adapedonta; family Hiatellidae; genus Panopea; species Panopea generosa. The sequence goes on along the minus strand of CM055900.1, from coordinate 32,677,505 downwards.
TATGTGTACGTATACAAATGGCATCACATTATATGTGTACGGACACAAATGGCACCCCAGTATATGTGTACGGATACAAATGGCACCCCAGTATATGTGTACGGACACAAATGGCACCCCAGTATATGTGTACGGACACAAATGGCACCCCAGTATATGTGTACGTATACAAATGGCACCCCAGTATATGTGTACGGACACAAATGGCACCCCAATATATGTGTACGTATACAAATGGCACCCAAGTATATGTGTACGTATACAAATGGCACCCCAGTATATGTGTACGGACACAAATGGCACCCCAGTATATGTGTACGTATACAAATGGCACCCCAGTGTATGTGTACGGATACAAATGGCATCATATTATATGTGAACGGACACAAATGGCACCCCAGTATATGTGTACATATACAAATAGCACCCCAGTATATGTGTACGGATACAAATTGCATCATATTATATGTGAACGGACACAAATGGCACCCCAGTATATGTGTACGGATACAAATGGCATATTTTTATATGTGAACGGACACAAATTGCACCCCGGTATATGTGTACGGATACAAATGGCACCCCAGTGTATGTGTACGGATACAAATGGCATCATATTATATGTGAACGGACACAAATGGCACTCTAGTATATGTGTACGGATACAAATGGCACCCCAGTGTATGTGTACGGATACAAATGGCATCATATTATATGTGAACGGACACAAATGGCAACCCAGTATATGTGTACGGATACAAATGGCACCCCAGTGTATGTGTACGGATACAAATGGCATCATATTATATGTGAACGGACACAAATGGCACTCTAGTATATGTGTACGGATACAAATGGCACCCCAGTGTATGTGTACGGATACAAATGGCATCATATTATATGTGAACGGACACAAATGGCACCCCAGTATATGTGTACGTATACAAATGGCACCCCAGTGTATGTGTACAGATACAAATGGCATCATATTATATGTGAACGGACACAAATGGCTGACCAGTATATGTGAACATATACAAATGGCATCATATTATATGTGTACGGACACAAATGGCATCACATTATATGTGTACGGAAACAAATGGCATCACATTATATGTGTACGGACACAAATGGCATCACATTCTATGTGTACGGAAACAAATGGCATCACATTATATGTGTACGGATACAAATGACATCACATTATATGTGTACGGACACAAATGGCATCACATTATATGTGTACGGACACAAATGGCACCACATCATATGTGTACGGACACAAATTGCATCACATGTTTGTGACACGCTTGTGAGATTGGCAGAAGGTTTTAGCACGAGTCATTCACACTATTCTTTGAATAAACGTGACAGTTCAGGTTTGATCTCTAGCATATGTATTTTTTTTTCATTATGATACATTCTCATATATTATATAGATTATATAATAAATGTCAATATTTGTTTAAATAAATTACAAAAGTATTCAGTTACAAAATTGTCTGCATATTTTGAATTGCTGTTGCATTCAAAAGTACTTTTCCAGGGTAAAACAATAGTATTTAAATATAAAACACACTTTCCAATGTGACATAGTGTTATAATATAAAACACACTTTCCAATGTGACATGGTGTTATACTATAAAACACACTTTCCAATGTGACATGGTGTATAAAACACACTTTCCAATGTGACATGGTGTTAAATATAAAACACACTTTCCAATGTGATATGGTGTATAAAACACACTTTCAAATGTGACATGATGTTAAATATAAAACACACTTTCCAATGTGACATGATGTATAAAACACACTTTCCAATGTGACATGATGTTAAATATAAAACACACTTTCCAATGTGACATGATGTATAAAACACACTTTCCAATGTCACATAATGTTAAAATATAAAACACACTTTCCATTGTGACATGATGTATAAAACACATTTTCCAATGTGACATGATGTATAAAACACACTTTCCAATGTGACATGATGTATAAAACACACTTTCCTATGTGACATGATGTATAAAACACACTTTCCAATGTGACATGATGTATAAAACACACTTTCCAATGTGACATGATGTTAAAATATAAAACACACTTTCCAATGTGACATGATGTATAAAACACACTTTCCAATGTGACATGATGTATAAAACACACTTTCCATTGTGACATGGTGTTACAATATAAAACAGCCTTTATTGACAATGATGTGAAACATACTTCAGCAACAATTAACAAAATCTGTATTTCGTTTAAACACAATGAAAGAAATGTTCACGTGAAATGATTATAATTACATTATGCGTGTCGGTTTCTATTAAAACATTTTAATTGTTCACTTAAATGTATCCTGATAATAACAAGCTGCATGTGTACAAACGGTATGCTGCAGCACCAGGGTCCGTAATAGTGCAGCTTCACATGTTATATCACAGAAATCTGCACTTAAGTTAATATCTTATTTTATGATTTGTGTTTTAAGTTTTCATTGCATTCACTATGCTGTGTGTCCTGGTAACAAATTGTGTATAAAGAGTTGAGTTCAGCGGTGTGACAGCTTGAAAGATTGTTCAGAAAATAAATGTTCAATGTCAGCTGAAAACGTTTTAATTTACGGCTAGAAGTGCTATTTCATAAAAAATAGTGTAGCAGCAAAAATGGAAAAAATTGTTTCTCTACTCCCCACTATACCTCATGGCAGAATCAAGAGAAACTTTACTTAAAACGGTTGTTTGATGGATACATCAATGACATCACCTTGGAACCCCTAAATTATGAAATTCGATTGTTTGCTATACTTTAACGAGTTGGAGTAACAGATGCGGTTAAAACAAGGCATTGGTCGCTTTTCATAGTATTAATTAACTTTAATAGTCATTTTATTAGTTAAAGGTATCCATTGAATCTCGGACGCCGTAATTTAGCCATTTTATATGTTAATAAATAAAGTAATTGTTGGTAGACAGCGTCTATGGTCAACCCGCATATCTGACTCTGCCGTCCATCTCATGACGATAAGAAACTGACCCGGTTGTCTAGGTTTCCCTAGAGGTTTCCACTGAAATCTACATTTAAATATTTTTTGAATAAAAAAAATACTTGATATACTGATGACTAGAAGGAGAACTTACTTCCTTGCCACTTTAACTACAACAGCAATTTTGTTACTTCAAGACATATTTCATAGTAGCTCTAAGAAATGTGTGTTAATTCCTAGTTGTTATTCGGGTTTTGATCTACATTTATATAACTTGCTCTAGCAACAGTTTCTATTCTATGTTTACCTCTAACCTGTAATTATATTTGATTTAGAGAAATACTGTATGCACAGGTGCCATTAATAATTGGGAAATAGCCGAACTTATGTTTGTTTTTAATTACAGATAGTTCCCGGAACAGGTGCTTCATCACTGTCAGTTGGGGCAGTACATTTTTTCATTACCTCTCATGAACTTTCTAATAAAACTACATATTGTTTTCCTCTCTGATTGTTTTAGAAATATAAATGACAATACATACACGTAGTTAGGCATGATGTCCATATGGTGTAAATCAAAATTTGACAGGAAACAACATACATGTGATGTGATTTTTTTTGTGATCTTAATAAGACATATACAACTGTTATCATCTGGAGCTTTTCATCGCTAGCGTGCCGGGTCCGATTAGCTCAGTCGGTTACGCGTCTGACTATCAATTCAGGGGTCGTGAGTTCGAATCCCCGCCCGGTAACAATCTCCGTGATGATTGATATACGACATTGTGTCTCATTATCATTCGTCTCTCACCGCTGATTCAATTGGTAATGTTATCAGTTACTTGCGGAGATGGGACGGGGTGTGCTCGAGTACTGGTTAATCCCATGAAACAGTGGTTATGTTAACTGATATGATCGTCTGTTAGCCCTCGATGGCATGAAAATGACGCTTAATATTCAATCAATCAATCAATCAATCATGCTCGCGTAGTTCTCAGTTATTACAGCATCTAACAATGCAATTAATTGATGTATATTTATTCAATATCACAGTGTTTTTACAAATAACTGCGATGGCCACAAACAAGTCTGTTTTTTCTTGCAAAGTTTGTCATTCGCTTTAAAATTATTATCAATAAAACAAGCATGGCATGATACCACGGTATGATGTAACATTTAGCACACACACGAAAAAAGACATGCATGTCCAACAATATGAGGCATTCAAAAATCGCAGTCACCACAATATCGTTCATATCATTGCATGCTAATCGTTGTGCGTGTAAAATTGTGCCTGAATACAAAGTCATTTGACTTTCTGTTTAAAATAAAGATGTTGACGTCATTGTTCTCTGGACATGCGCCTTTCATCGCCAGCGTAGTTCTCAGTTGTTATCGTACTTCGTAATGTTAATCATCAATGTCTAGTTATTACAAATCAAGTTGAATCTCTTCATAATAATTTATTTATTCTTGGGCAGGAATCGATGTTTACATGAGGCCAGGCAGTCTTGTGTAGGTTTCTAAATAGTTGTGTGGCGCCAGTAATGCCAATTTTGGTTTTGTCGCCATGCACATAAACTTCTATCCTTCTAATTCCAAATTATTTAATTCTATTCGAACTTCAAAACAAATTAGTTGATTACAGCCAATAAAGTATACTTATCAGCAGACAGTACGAAGGAACCTGCTTTCCCAGTTATGAACCGTTCAACAGTATTGATTTTGAACATGCTAATTTGGTTAGCGACCTCAATAAAAACGACCAACCTCATAACTCTATGTAAACGCAACGGGACACTTTACGGGACAGAATACCCAAATGGATCTTCAAAGAATTTCCTGCTTTTTCACTGGATAAAGCATTCCAGAAGGGAGATGCAAGGATTTGGGGGATAAGCTAACTTATCCGTCTTATTAAGGGTATAAGTATTCGACGTCCATGTATATCTTATTGTAGCTTACTTTCTGGCCTTATGAAACCAATTAATTAGCTTTGAACTCAACCACGATCATAAACTAAGCCGATAATGACGATCCGTATCGGCATAGCACGTAAACAGTATTTCGTAAATCTATGATTCATTTGTTGTTCTACAAGTATCGCCATGCAATGTACGTAAAGCGAGAATCTGGCAACCGCGTCAAGAGCCGTAGTTTCCCAGAATATCGGGAGTTACATTACAGCTTTAGAAGGCATACTAACATCTTTGAATAAACAAAGATTATCGGTAAACAGATTTGATATTTTTACATCCCACATGAGGAATGATGATATCAATCATGAACAAATTTTCGTCCAGGAGACGAAGCATTCAAGTGACACAGCCTCAGCAACGGTCTTTGGACTGCTATGCGGAGCTTAAACCTGGTTAACAGGTGCTCCAGCCTTGCTCTTCTCCGTGTCATCACATCATAAAACGAGGAAGTGTCAATAAACATAGACCCCCCAGACGTCTGATCTTGTCAGGCAAACGATGCAATACCTGTACAATAATCAAACATGACCATAGCAATAAATTGATACTACCGAACAATAAACAATATATCAGGGACGCAAACATATCAGAGGATGTGTGGTTATTTGTAACATATGTGCTAAATACAGTTTTTTTTATTGTTATGATAGAAACAAAATGTCAAAATGTATCTAAATATTTAATTACACATATTTCCTTATTTTTAGTAAAACTGATAATTATTTCTTATTCTTAAAGATGAAGTTCCGACAGTTATACTTGGAGAAAAGTATTTAACGATTGACATATATTCATAGGGAAATGAGTAATTTGGTTCGTGAGCATGTTAAATTTAAACAATGCTGAGCGTCACTTTAAGAGTCCATACCCATCTTTCACTCAAACTCACTCTTTATTTTTAATTGAATACAAGGAATGTGCAAACCACATTCATGGGTTATATTTATTAAACATATTAGTTTAAACTAGACTTTAAATTTAAAATGTATTAAAGTTAGCTTTCGAAAAAAAAAAGAAAGAAAACAATACCTTTGCCAACTATTCAACAATATTTATCATACTTAACAGAAATTATCTGAAATTATATTTAACTGAACTTTTTATTATCACTAATATTTCAAAATTACCTAGTTTGAATCTGAGATAGAAATTGAAAGTTAAGATGTAAACGTTTGAAGAAATGCGATTCTGAACTACGCATTGCAAATTAATAAGGCATCAAACAAAAAGAGAAACACAGCAATCAACTTCAAACGCTTCTCTGACTGATTGGATAGTTCGTACCACATATAAAGAGTAACGAAATGAGATATCGTGTCACCATGACTATATATACCACTATACTCCAGCTTTTAATTACACTTTTTTCTGTTTATGTTGTGACGACAGGGGAAAGATAGAGGTTGAGCACACCCGTTGTTTATCAGATCCAGTTTGTCCTACTGACCCCTCAAACCGGTGACCCCTGTTGTCACCCCCGTGTGTTTGTTTTGTACTAGGTTGGTTTCTGCTATACTCTGTTGGTTATGTTTATGCGGGGTCATAAACAGACTCATTAAAACAGACTCTGCCTTTATTCTTGTCTTCGTGAACTTCTGTGATTCGAGGTGATCGTTTTTAACAGAAATTATAACACAAAGTTCTGCTATCATAATACATCGACCACAAGGGACACCTGTTTCTAAGTTTAAACAAAAGGCCACGACAATCATTCAATTTTGAAGGAATCCGCTTGTGTATCCCTTGGAAGTCATTACATTATCTTTCCGCTTTGTTTACGCACGATACCAGTCTAGCAATATCAGAGGAACATGTCTGCCGCTTTGCTCTTTCAAATATCAAGAGCCAACAAAAATATCAACAGAGATTGATTAAGTTTTCTATAACTTGCGTGCACTTGTAAACTCACCTTACCGTTAACCACATCCATGCGTACGTACAAACAATGATTAACTTATTTAATTAGGCGAAGTCACGGGCATGCACGTGCCATTAATTATTGAAACGAAGACAAAACCTGTTATTGCCTTTTAATTAGAATGAGTTTCAAGGACAGGTGCTGTGGCAAAGTCGATTACTTAAATAAATATGTAAAAAGCGGAGTGATTCCCAGGTATCAAACGAGGGGAACTATTTTTATAATAATTGTGCGTTTGCGAAACCCATCAAGTAGGAAATAAAAACAGATCAGAGGAAATCTACCGCTGTATAACTAAAGTAACTTAAAACAATGTTATTTTGGGAAAAGGTAGAGATAATATTTACAAAATATAGTTCAATGTTTTGTCCAAAAATATAAAAAAGCAAACAAATAAAAAAAAGAAAAGCCAACAATCTTTTGATGAAATACGTTTGTTTTTCGGTGAGAAAAAAAAATACCGTTTTCAAACAGTCGAAGATAACACTGGATTTGAAGGTCAGGGTGATTTTCAAAAATTAGCAAACATAAATGTTTTGTTTTCTTTCAGGAAATCAGTGTGATATCCTGTATCAAATACAAACAAATTATTTTTCTTAATATAAATTTACAAAAACATCCTAAGTAAAATTGTGTGTACCAGTAAAATCACCAACACGGCTAGACTTATGTATTGTTTGTGTGGAAATTGTCCCCCTTTTTTCAACAATAGTTGAGTTATATAATGTCGGTCAGCGCACAAAATCGTTGTCCCTGGTAACCGCCGGCCGGTGAACCAGTAAAACACATCTCACATCTGCAGGTCACTGAATACTTCCCTTCATATTCAGAGGTGGGAAGATTCATGGCCGTAGATCAAAGCTTATGGCCAAGAACCACAGAGACTGTGACCGGGAAGGGATTCGAACTCATGGGCCCAAGATTGATAGTCAGACGTGTTGCCGAATGAGTTAGCAGAACATAGCAAAGTCTTGCCACGTTTGGTAATCCAATCAATTAGATATTCTGAAATAGTTATGTTTACCAATAAGGAGACCTAGACACGCTTGTATATAGATTACAGTTATGTGAGACGTTGCTATGTATATAGACCGTACTGTAGAAAGTATGTTGCTTTTTGTGCCATATAGATAATCACAGTTATGTGAGGCATTGCTGTGTATAAAGTGGGTACTGTAGAAAGTATGTTGCTTGTTGTGCCATATAGATAATCACAGTTATGTGAGGAATTGCTGTGTATAAAGACGGTACTATAGAAAGTATGTTGCTTTTTGTGCCATATAGATAATCACAGTTATGTGAGGCATTGGTGTGTATAAAGACGGTACTGTAGAAAGTATGTTGCTTGTTGTGCCATATAGATAATCACAGATATGTGAGGCTTTACTGTGTATATAGACGGAACTTTAGAAAGTATGTTGCTTGTTGTGCCATATAAATAATCACAGTTATGTGAGGCATTGCTGTGTATATAGATTGTACTGTAGAAAGTATGTTGCTTGTTGTGCCATATAGTTAATCACAGTTATGTGAGGCGTTGCTGTGTATAAAGAAGGTACTGTAGAAAGTATGTTGCTTGTTGTGCCATATAGATAATCACAGTTATGTGAAGCGTTGCTGTGTATATAGACGGAACTTTAGAAAGTATGTTGCTTGTGCCATATAGATAATCACAGTTATGTGAAGCGTTGCTGTGTATATGGACGGTACTGTAGAAAGTATGTTGCTTGTGCCATATAGCCGAAATCACAATACAGTTACACAACAATTAAAAACTGTTTCAATGGAATTCATTGCATTTGATACATAATGGAAATTATTTTATTAATTGATCCTCCTACAATGTGTACTAGGATTTGTAGGGTTCCTGTTTTAGTGATTGCAAACATTGATTCTTAATGTTCCTCTTATAGTAATTGTAAGGAATATTTGTTAATGTTCCCATTAGTTATTGCAAGGGTTGATTCTTAATCTTTTTCTTATAGTGATTGCAAGGGTTGATTCTTAATGTTCATCTTATAGTGATTGCAAGGGTTGATTATTAATGTTCCTCTTATAGTGATTGCAAGGGTTGATTCTTTATGTTCCTCTGATAGTGATTGCAAGGGTGGATTCTGAATGTTCTTCTGATAGTGATTGCAAGAGTCGATTCTTAATGTTCATCTTCTAGTGAATGCTTAGGTTGATTTTTAATGTTCCTTTTATAGTGATTGCAACGGTTAATTCTTAATGTTCCTCTTATAGTGATTGCCAAGGTTGATGCGACATGTTCTTCTGATAGTGATTGCTGAGGTTGATGCTTAATGTTCCTCTTATAGTGACTACAAAGGTTGAATCTTAATGTTCTTCTTACAGTGATTGCGAAGGTTGAATATTAATGTTCTCTTAAAGTGATTGCAAACATTGATTCTTAATGTTCCTCTTATATTGATTGCAAGGGTTGATTTTTAATATTCCTTTTATAATGAGTGCACGGGTTGAGTCTTAAGGTCCCTCTTATAGTGATTGCAAAAGTTGATGCTTAATGTTATTCTTATAGTGATTGCTGATGTTGATTCTAAATGTGCCTCTTATAGTGGTTGCATGGGCTGATTCTTAATGTTCCTCTTATAGTGAGTACAATGGTTGAGTCTTATTGTTCCCCTTATAGTGATTGCAAAGGTTGATACTTAATGTTCTTCTTATAGTGATAGCTGCGGTTGATGCTTAATGTTCTTTTTATAGTGATTGCAAGGATTTGTTTCTTAATGTTCCTTTTATAGTGAGTACAAGGGTTGAGTCTTATGGTCCCTCTTATAGTGATTTCAAAGGTTGATGCTTAATTTTCTTCTTATAGTGATAACTGAGGTTGATTCTTAATGTTCCTCTTATAGTGATTGCACTGGTTGTTTCTTAATGCTCTGCTTATAGTGATTGCAAAGGTTGAGTCTTAATGTTCCTCTTAAAGAGATTGCAATGGTTGATTCTAATATTCCGCTTATTGTGATTACAAGGGTTGATTCTTAATGTTCCGCTTATAATGATTGCAAGGGTTGATTCTTAATGTTCCTCCTATAGTCCTTGCGTGTGTTTAGAATGTTCCTCCTAAAGTCCTTGCGTGTGTTTAGAATGTTTCCCCTAAAGTCCTTGCGTGGGTTCCGAAGGCCCTTCCTGTAGTCTTTGCGTGGGTTCCGGAGGCCCTTTCTGTAGTCCTTGCGTGGATTCCGGAGGCCCTTCCTGTAGTCCTTGCGTGGGTTCCGGAGGCCCATCCTGTAGTCCTTGCGTGGGTTGCGGAGGACCATCCTGTAGTCCTTGCGTGGGTTCCGGAGGCCCATCCTGTAGTCCTTGCGTGGGTTCCGAAGGCCCTTCCTGTAGTCCTTGCGTGGGTTCCGGAGGCCCATCCTGTAGTCCTTGCGTGGGTTCCGGAGGCCCATCCTGTAGTCCTTGCGTGGGTTCTGGAGGCCCTTCCTGTAGTCCTTGCGTGGGTTCTGGAGGCCCTTCCTGTAGTCCTTGCGTGGATTCCGGAGGCCCATCCTGTAGTCCTTTCGTTGGTTCCGGAGGCTCCTTCTGTAGTCCATACGTGGGTTCCAGGGGCTCCTTCTGTAGTCCATACGTGGGTTCCAGAGGCTCCTTCTGTAGTCCTTGCGTTGGTTCCGAAGACTCGTCCTATAGTCCTTGCGGGGGTCCAAAGGCTCCTTCATTAGTCCCTGTGGTGATTCCGAAGGCTCTTCATACATTTACTACGTGGATCTGATGGCCCCTCCAATATTTATGACGGGGGATCTAAAGGCTCCTCCTTAAGTCCTTGCAGGGGTTCTGAAGGCTCTTACTGAAGTCCTTGTGGGGGTTCCGGTGGTTCCTCCTATAGTCCCTGCGGAGATTCCGAAGGCTCTTCATATATTTATTACGGGGGATCTGATTGCTCCTCCAATATTTATGACAGGGGATCTAAAGGCTCCTCCGATATTTATTAATGGGTATCTGAAGGTTCCTACTAAAGTCCTTGCAGGGATCTTAATGCTCCTCCTATAGTCATTGCAAAGATCTGAAGGCTCCATATAAAGTCAATGCGGGGTTTCGAAGGTTCCTCCTATATTAATTAAGTGGGATCTGATGGCTTCTCCAATATTTATTACGGGAGATTTGAAGGCTCCTCCTATAGTCTTTGCGGGGAATCTGATGGCTTCTTCTATTGCCCTTGCTGGGAATATTAAGTTTTTTTTAAAAAGTGCCTGCAGGGGATCTTAAGACTCCTCCTATAGTCCTTATGGGGATTTGAATGCTCCTCCAATATTTATTACAGGAACTTTGAAGATCCTCCTATAGTCCTTTCGAGAATCTGAATGCTCCTCCTATAGTCCTTGCGGGAATAAGAAGGCTCTTCCAGAATTCATTACGGTAACTCTGAAGCTCCTCCTATAGTCATTGCGTGGATCTAAAGGCTCCTCCTTTAGCCCTGCGGGGATTTGAATGCTCCTCCAATATTTATTACGGGAACTTTGAAGATCCTCCTATAGTCCTTTCGAGAATCTGAATGCTCCTCCTATAGTCCTTGCAGGAATAAGAAGGCTCTTCCAGAATTCATTACGGTAACTCTGAAGCTCCTCCTATAGTCATTGCGTGGATCTAAAGGCTCCTCCTTTAGCCCTGCGGGGATATGAAGACTCCTCCAATATTGTTTACGGGGAATTTGAAGGCTCAACCTATAGTCCTTGCGGGTTCTGAATACTCCTCATATAGTCCTTGCGGGGATATTAAGACTCCTCCAATGTTGTTTATGGTAACTTTGAAGCTCCTCCTATAGTCCTTGCGGGGATCTGAAAGGTCCTCATATAGTCCTTGCTAGGATCTGAAAGATCCTCCTATAGTCCTTGCGGGGATCTGAAGGCTCCTCATATAGTCCTTGCGGGGGTCTGAAGGCTTCTCCTATACTCCTTGCCGGGATCTGAAGACTCCTCCTATAGTCGTTGCGGGGATCTGAATGCTCCTCCTATAGTCTTTGCGGGGATCTGAAGACTCCTCCTATAGTCCTTACGGGGATCTGAATCTCCACCTATAATCTTTGCGGGGATCTGAAGACTCCTCCTATAGTCCTTGCGGGAATCTGAAGGCTCATCATATAGTCCTTGCGGGGATCTGAAGGCTCCTCCTATAGTCCTTGTGGGTATCTGAAGGTTCCTCCTATAGTCCTTGCAGAGATCTGAAGACTCTTCCTACAGTCTTTGTGGGGATCTGAAGAGTCCTCCTATAGTCCTTGCGGGAATCTGAAGGCTCCTCCTATAGTCCTTGCGGGGATCTGCAGCTCCTCCTATAGTCTTTGCGGGGATCTGAAGACTCCTCCTATAGTCTTTGCGCGGGGATCTGAAGACTCCTTCTATAGTCCTTGCGGGTATCTGAAGGTTTCTCATATAGTCCTTGCGGGGATATGAAGGCTCCTCATATAGTCTTTGTAGGGATCTGAAGGCTCCTCTTATAGTCCTTGCGGGGATCTGAATCTCCACCTATAGTCCTTGCTGGGATCTGAAAGCTCCTCATATAGTCCTTGCGGGGATCTGAAGGCTCCTCCTATAGTCCTTGCAGGGATCTGAAGGATTCTCCAATAGTCTTTGTGGGGATCTGAAGACTCCTCCTATAGTTGTTGTGGGGATCTGAAGGCTCCTCCTATAGTGCTTGAGGGGTTTTGAAGGCTCCTCCTTTAGTCCTTGCGGGTATTTGAAGGTTCCTCCTATAGTCCTTGCGGGGATCTGAAAGCTCCTCCTATAGTCCTTGCGGGGATCTGAAGACTCCTCCTATAGTCCTTGCGGGGATCTGAAGGTTCCTCCTATAGTCCTTGCAGGGATCTGAAGACTCCTCCTATAGTCCTTGCGGGTTTTTTAGAACATACATGACCAACTGGAGACGTTACACTCAAATGACATATCCTCCAAATATTGGTATTGAAATATTACTATAAGCATCATATACTGGTGTTTAAATATAAAAAATCTACCAAGTTTAGGTATTCAAAAATATCAACTTGAACTACCATATACTGGTATCTAAATATAGACAGATCTATATCGGTATTAATATATATTAACTAAATAAACCAAATAAAATTGTTTTAGCTTTATACTAAGTAATATATACGGTTATCTACGACGGAACTCCTGCTCGAATTTTCAAGAACACTTGACATACAAATAATCAATGCAAAATTGGACATTTCGGTAATATATATCAAAATATCTGTGGAGTAAATATATATGCAAAATTTGACTTTTCGGTTACATATATCAAAATATTTGTGGAGAAAATATAGTATGTAAGCTAAACATATATAATAATAATTATTCTAGAATATTGACATTAACTTGCCAGACGACAATTGATATAGTTTATACCGTGACAATAAGGAATTTTTCTATGAAGTAATGTGCAATATTTGTAAGGAACTAATCCGGCGTTAATGAAAATAATAGCACATGTTTGAATTGTATAGTTGAGGACATTGACCCTTATTGGTCATCCCGCTCTCACTGACCGCTATATCGATGGCACACGACCTACAGATGATATAGTATCCGTTGCACTCATTGCCCACAGTGTTATGCGGAACAAAGTCTTCGTCCCCGTAATGTGTTACGAATTTGCTTCTTGGCAATACGTGTTATTCGCATCACATAGTATGTATAACAGCAAAGTGATTACCATTGTTTGGCATCAGTGTAAACTTGGTGAGGTTGGCTTACATCTTGTTAATATCTAGTTCTGCCGCCTACACACCTGATTGATTAGCTTACACAAGATCTTGTGTTTCGTCTGCTGCACGAGAATAACAAGACGACTTAGCTAAATACATGATGTGAAAATGCAAATGTAGTTAGAGATGTGGCATTCATATGTATAAAAGAAATCCTTTTGAATGGGGTTTAACACCATTTTTAACACATTTCAGGTTATACATGGCATATCCAGTTTTACTGGCGGAGGAAGACATCAGATTGAGTCCTTCTGCAAGTAACTGGAAACTTTCTCACAAAAAGTTTTTGGAGCGAGCGCAACTCGCACCTACGACCTTAGAGGTTAGAGGTAAGTGATCTTGAGCCGGTGCGGATGACCCTACGTTTGTTACAGATTGTTCTTGTATAAATGTATTACAAGCCATTATATAATGAAACTTTGTTTTTATTTCATTTAAACTTATTTGTTACAAGTGATTACAACAAATCACACTACAATCAGCCTGGGTAGAACCAGTACCGAGCTTATGCCGATGGAGCATCTTGCTTAAAGCATCACATAATATGAACGTGGCGGATGATCGAACCCCCGACCCTCTGTTCCTGGATCCGACGCTATATCACTAGACCACACACTCCACTTTGTTGTTATCACTCATGCGTTCACAGACAAATAATGCCACCCCGAAACTAATATTAGCAAAAGGATAGAGCAACCAAATAACAACGATAACAAAAAGTAGTTCCTCTCCAAAACTAACAGAAACCAATAGTAACGTCATTCAAATTAACGACAACGAAAATCAAGTTGGTATCAATCACCGGTATCAAAAGTTCTGGTCACCGAAGACTGACTGTTTGTCTGAATGTTTGCTTCCCTATGTCTGGTTGCTGCTGTGATGTACAGCGGTATGTGTTTGCAAATTAAGTATCCAAGTACGTTGATATCTCCTTCCATGCAATCTTTATGTAAAATAAACACTCATCATCTGCCCGTAGGTTTATGAATTGGGACTTGACAAGTCAATAGATTTAGTATAGTTTAACCTTGTTTATTATACTTCAATGTGAAACACGTTATTACAACTGAGCCAACTTATGCTTTAAGTCTTCCTGCGTAGATTCTTTGATTCTTTACCATTGGACCACGCGCCCCACACAATATAATCCCGTCATGGGGGGTGTTCAAAGGTAAATCGACTTAACGCTAATATATTTTCACAGCTTATTAAACAAGAGGCAAAAATGGACCTAAATCTCTCACCTTGTTTCACCTGTCACTTAATTTCAAATTTGGACCAAGCCTATAAAAAACGTATAGATGAGAAAAGAAGAGAAAATAATCTACATTCCCTATTAAAAAGTAAATCCCCTTACTTGGCCAAAATATAGTCTAGCCCATTTATCTAAAATTAAGAATAAAAACTAAAAACCATCACTGATACGGATCATTTATACCAAATATGAACACGTTTGTTTTACATTTCTTGAGAAGAAGCTTTTTAAAAAGTCATTGATTGATTGATTGATTGATTGATTGATTGATTGATTGATTGATTGATTGATTGATTAATTGATTGAATAGTAAGCGTCATTTTTATGCCATCGAGAGCTAACAGACGATCAGTTAACCTAACCACTGTTTCCTGGGATTAATCATTACTCGAGCACACCACATCTCCGCAAGTAACTGATAACTTTCCCACTTGAATCAGTTTAAAAAAGTCACAATGTTATCCCTTTTTGTCCCGCCTTGCCCGTTATGGATACCAAAACCCCTTTAAAGGACCTGGTATCAGCTATTATGACTAACACTTCTTAGCCTGTTGAACGGACCCTGCTTTCCCAATTGAGCCTCTTAAATAGCAATGTTGGAGAAGTCCAATTTGAGCACGTTGATTGGTCAGTTGCTTAAGCTTAAAGTTTGAATGACGTCACAGTTTAGAAAGTGTTTGAATTGGTGGACAGGTATAGAAATTGCGGCTTTTTCATTGTGGGTCAATAAAACTGATTCGGGAGATATCTGGTTCTGGAACCGACTAAACAATTCTTAAGATCTCATTATGTTCATTATAAATCCTAAAATGTATGAAAGATACAGAATTTACTTTTTCCCACAGTTATCCTAATTAAAAGTCAAAGTCGCCTTACTGAATCCCAACGCACTAGCTCATTTATATGAACAAACGTGCCCTACTCATATTGACCATTTAGACTAAATATGAAATAAATCGGCTGGTCGATTTTTGCGAAGAAGAAGTTTGACAATTTACAATTGTGTGCTCTTTTAAACTTTTGATCATTTATAATTATATCATCTAATCTCGTCTAAAGGACCAATTTGTAACTAAAAATTTAAAATTGAATTCATTCCTTTTGGAATATTAAATAAATATAAATACTAAATCCCCTTCAATCGTTTAATCGTTGAGACTAAACAATACTCCAAGCGCCAAGATGCTTTAAACAATACGTAAAATTGATGAGAAAAATATCACATGTTTTCCCATAATATCCCTATGTCAACATTTAAGTCCCTGTTATGGCTAATCAATAATGATTAAAATAACTTAAAGGGATTATATTGGCATATAACCGTCAATTCCCTTGCCTAAATACACACGCCCAGCACGAAGGTACACTTATAACTTAGAGATATTCCATTTGCATGACCTCTTTATTACAAACATCGGTTTTCTGAAGCCACGTTTTTGTTTTTGTTTACTTTCGCCATTTTCAACGAACCGCTTTCGGGTTTCCGATCAATCATCGGATAACATCGTGAAGACTCGTATCCGATCTCGATTTCGAGGCTCACGCCTGCTAAACGCACTAATGGTACAGACCCCTGTACCATACATGCAACTTCCGGTTCAGCGTTAGATGTAATCAAAACTACACGTGGAAGGTAAGAAATATGTGATTTTTCAATATCAAAATTGTTTTTAAAAAATCTTAATTCATAGACCCGTTTTTTAAGCTTAAACTTGTAGATGATGTCTCATAAACATCGGGAGTACCGTTTATTTGGAAACCGTTTTCTTCTGTTCAGCTCTGCCTTGCCTTCCAAATCGGCCTCTATCGTTATTTTAATCCCGAATTCAACCCTTATACCTACTTATATATTGACAGATAGAATATAAACGTATAATAAGCGTAAATTCTCCGAAGATAAAAAACATGGTAAAAAGAAATACGCCAAAGTGTGATCGGTACAGAGAGCGGGGAGGTAGTACAGAACACGTTCTATGAAAATAAGAACGAAATAATCATGTCAAGCTGTGTGCAACGAAACTGTCGACACGTTGTTTTCATATTGTTTATTCCTGTAATAATAACTGATTATTATAATATGTTGTTAACTGTGCACAACATCAAATAAATATAAACTAAACTGTATTACAATGCCGTCATCAACTCGGGAAAAAAAAGCCAACAGTCTTAATGAAATGCTCTTTTAAATTCAATAACTGCATGCACACTTATTTTGGCAGCAATGTGACCGTGGCGAGATTGATGTTAAATCTTAAATATAATGCACTTTCAACAGAACACTTGTCTGTTAGAAATAATCGATATAAAAGTATCTTCATTTGACAAAGTTATAATGTCCAATATTTGTACATTTTTAAAGGTGATGGCTTAAACAACTGTTTACGGACTATATCTTCACTGTTGGAGGTTTCAAATGATTTTAAATTGGGATTATTTGGGAAAAGAGGACTGAGATTATCTAGAGTTAAAAAGATAACATACATTAAAAGAAAAAGACTTGGCTGTACATCTGCAGAATCTCCCTTACATAAACGATATAAATGTTCAACATCAACACCTTCGGAAAAATCAGTGATCATGAAAACTTCGACACCAAAACATGAATAAAAATCTTTTAAAAAATTTTTTTATTTAATCAGTCTTACGAAGAAATAATCGATAATCTAAGTAAACTTGAAATTTCCATCATAGAAGATGAGAACAAATCTGAAAATGATGAACTGTATGACAGTCTACGTATAGTAATAAATGAACAAGTGGGTAAGGGGAATGTCTTAAGAAAATTCTTCAGTCAAGAAAAAGAAAAAAAATCACTTTGAACAACATTTAATTTCAACAATGGTGCGATTTGGTAGAATGGTTTGATATACATGATACAAGGCTAATGAGATATTTCCCAGAAACCATGAAGTTCTTTTGGTGTCGGCCGAAAATTATTTCGGGGTAGATTTGTTCGATTCATGACAGGAATGAAAAATGGAACGGTTGCGACATTTAAAGATGTAACATAGTTTAAATCAAAATAATTGGAGGTTATGATTTGAGGTCACAGTGTGACGAGATATTGTAGATTAATACCTTTGTTCACGATGAAAACACACGACGCGGTTGAATATTGAAATCACAATGGATTTAAAGTTCAGCTGTTACGCATATAGATCTATATTAGACACTTTCCTATAAGCTTTTTCTACAGTTCTTACGTCATACCATAGCGTGATGTTTCTATGATGTGACATCATAAGTTTACTATAGAATGACTCGTGCTTGTAAAATGGGGTTAAAAACCATCAAGCGACAACAAACTGTTCACCGATCGAGTGCAGACACCCGTGTGTACACTGTAGTGCAGGTAATCAGATGTACCGTAACGGATGTTTGTGAGAGTCTTGATTTTTATGTTAACACTGCCATATATATTTGGTGTTTGGGGCGACAAGGGATCAAACCCCCGTGACAAAACCTCCTATTCCGCACACCATCGAGCTGGTAAAATATTCTGGATTCGCCTTTTATTAATCTTCACTTTCGATAAGGCTGTAATAATCAACAATTGACTGTTCAGTACGTAGACCTAGATACAACATGTTGATATGGACCAAATAAAATAAATAGGCCAGTCGAGTTCTGCATCGGAAATTATTCATTACTGGGTCGCCTACATATCACATTTTTAAGTTGTGTAGGCCTATTGTATTTAAAAGTCCATCACATTATTTTCAAACTGACACAACATTTTCTGTTAGTTTATTGATTTGTTTTTTACGAGTATGTTGTGGCATTCAAATTTTTCAGCGGGATGGAAACAATGCTCAATGCGTTTCGACAATTCTGTTGTACACAACTCATATAATTATTTCGTTCTTATTTTCATAGAACGTGTTCTGTACTACCTCCCTGTTCTCTGTACCGATCACACTTTGGCGTATTTCTTTTTACAATGTTTTTTATCGTCGGAGAATTTAGTCTTATTATACGTTTATATGTTATATGTCAATATATAAGTAGGTATAAGGGTTGAATTCGGGATTAAAACAACGATAGAGGCCGATTTGGAAGGCGAGGCAGAGTTCTAAATGTCAAACTCGCCTCACGTCTGAACAAAAGAAAACGATTTCTAAATAAACGGTACTCCCGATGTTTATGGGACATCGTCTACAAGTTTAAGCTTTAAAAACGGGTCTAACTATGGATTAAGACTTTTTAAAAACAATTTTGATATTGAAAAATCACATATTTTTTACCGTCCACGTGTTGTTTTGATGACATCTAACGCTGAACCGGAAGTTGCACGTATGGTGCAGGCGTCTGTACTATTAGTGCGTTTAGCAGGCGTGGAAGTTTACGGAGTTCAATGTAAACATTACGCAATACTTTATTGCGGGACGTATTAAAGTTTTGGCCAATATTCAGTAAATAAAGGTTATACGTCAATACATAAGCATTATTATGTGCACACTGCATACAGGAAAAGTCTGGATTAACAGCGTCTTTGTGTTACTTGCCAATATAATCTTGACTGTTTCCTCAAAGTAATCAACATCCCCTTCTAACTTGGCCAAAATACAAATGTTAATCCCAGCCCTTCGTTTGAATCAACGAGAACCCTCTAACCATAATTGTTAGGACCATGTATACTAAATATGAGCGGAGTTTGCTGGTCAGTTCATTTCTTTCTTCTTCTTTTTTTTGAAAATTCACAAGTTTATCCATGTTGGCTCCCTCTTGGTCCCTTGTGGCTTTTAAAACACCTAACCCAAGCTCAACTGTTATGACTAAACAATTAATATCTCAAACCTTAAAATGATTAAAATAATATCTTAAATAAAATAAAAAAGAGTATTTCCTGTTTTCCAGTTGTATTCCAATGTGAAAAATAAAGTCCCCTTACTGGTCGCCATATACCCTAGTCCCTTTATTTGGATAAAATGAAATCCTTACTAACAGTGAGATTTAACCAATTAAGAACACATCTGACTTATCAGTTCTTGAGAAGAAGATTCACAATTGTATCCCTTTAAAGGATCTAGTCCCACCTGTTGTTACTTAAAAATGCTCCAGACATTAAGATGATAGAAATAATTCCTAAGATATGTGAAACACAAACATTCCTGTTTTTCTGTCAAGTCCAAAGAAAAATACTGCTTTCCTTCTTGAAATACCCACTAATTGGTTCTTAAGAACTTTAAATTGAAATATCCCAACTGATAAGTCTCTATGATGGGGTAACATTTGACCCCAGGGTAATGGCTTGAACAAACCTTAGAGATATGTACTGTCGTTTATGGGAAGTAATTTAAAGAAATAGTAGACAGATAAACGGCGGACGGACGGAGAACGAACGAAATTCGACCAGAATAGCGCAATTGAGCGTTTGATTTAGGCGAACTAAACATCCTTCATTGTTCTAACGGGGATCTCATGGTGATTTTCTGAACGTAACTAAACATCTTTCATTGTTCTAACGGGAATCTCATGGTGATTATCTGAACGTAACTAAACATCCTTCATTGTTCTAACGGGGATCTCATGGTGATTTTCTGAACGTAACTAAACATCTTTCATTGTTCTAACGGGAATCTCATGGTGATTATCTGAACGTAACTAAACATCCTTCATTGTTCTAACGGGAATCTCATGGTGATTATCTTAACGTAACCGCATATGTCATGGAAGTGCGTCTCTTACGCTTGCAAGTGTAGTTAGAGTAACACGTGCATATTCTTATTAACTGGTCGTAGTCCATCAATGGGTCATAAAATTTAATTGGGAAGTACACATAGCAAGAACACTTCTGATTCCGGCAACATGCCAGGAACTTTGTAATTACTGTTTGTAACACTTTAAACAATTAATGGTTTAAGTACGATGTTCAGTACAAACACCGGGTTTACGAGCGTTTACGTCGTACTTCCATAGCCACTTACCGGTGTAAGTTTTGTGTATAGCCCCGGGCGGAACACTGAACTTCCGACCCCCGTATGAAATTTTCCCTAATCATTATATTTGTCTTTGACATTAATACATTTCCATTTCCATACTGTGTTGTTCTTTATGGAGACAATGGCTTCGTTGTTGCATAAATACCATATAACATAACATGTTAAATAGTGACTCAAGTACGATGTTCAGTACAAACAACGCTTTTAGGGGGTTTCAAGTCGTACTTCTATGACTACTAACGACCTTTTTTGGTTTATGTTCTCAGAATGAATACTGAACTAATATATTAACATTACACGCATTTGTAGTTCAAACATGTTGAGTCAATGACAAGCGAGAGAGTTTTCAAATACGACGACCATCTTATTGTCATAATGTTTTCAAATTGCGTTAACTTGAAAGATTAAGTGGTACAAAATAAGTATATTTGAAAATCCCTTACTCGTCATTGGTTTAAAAGAGGTTTGAACATTAAAGTCGTCATCTGAGCTCCGGTATCGCAAGTTTGATTTGGTCAGAAGATAAACAAATGACGTATAACTTTTATTTAATCAAAAATATTTTCCTAGAAATATATCATTATCATATACGTATTTATTTCAGTTTCTTATCTTGACAAATGCCATACACAATCAGTAATTGACCAATCAGAGGCCTTATATCTAATTAACGCAGAATGAGAATCTGAATCTGAATCTGATTTGACGATAACAGACAGAGTTTTTTACTGGTGCATATTGTTTTAAAGTTATTATTTTGGCCGCTCATGCAAGTAATAAATCTTTATATTCAACAGACAAAATGCACATACACACAAGTTATTCTGGAGCTGAAAGCTATAAATATCCAGAAACCGTATTACATGTTATGCTGGCACATGCGATGTGATTGCGTGAGCGATAACATTATGGTTATTCGGATAACACTGCTTTCTCGTGGAAATATAACACTTATAGCATGTTTGGCGAGTATTCCGCTTCTACCCTCCCAGTGAAACAATCTACAGCTGCCTGAGATGCACACTCTCCATAATACAAAACACGCGCCTATAAGCTGTCCCAATACAAAACACACGCCTATCAGCTGTCACAAATACAAAACACACGCTTATTAGCTGTCCCAATACAAAACACACGCCTATCAGCTGTCCCAATACAAAACGCGCCTTTCAGCTGTCCCAATACAAAACACACGCCTATCAGCTGTCCCTATACAAAACACGCGCCTCAGCTGTCGCAATACAAAACACGCGACTATCAGCTGCCCCAATACAAAACACACCCCTATTAGCTGTCCAAATAGCAGAAATATATATTAATTGTGCATGTCACATTAGATAATTTACTGCAAAGGTCAATCATATTACATGGATCAATTATGGAGATACTAGAATTAAATGACCTGTATCATTACCCATGGAATGTGTATGCTGTTGGCATGACATATTTAGTGATAATACTACTTCTGCTGCTACTAATGTTGTTACTGTCAGTTTTTTTTCTACTTCAAGCTACCCCGCTTCCATAGTTACCGTTACTGCTGCCCCTGTGAACGTTGCTGCTGTTGCCATCACCACTGCCACCGTCACTGCTACTACTACACCAATAGCATTTCCGCGTTAAATACCTGGCTCGAGAATGTTACTCTGCTGACGAAGATTGCGCTGATGTTTATACTGATATTGGTTCTACTGCTACTACTACTGTTAACAGTAATTAGTAATGTATGTGATACTGATGATGATTATAATAAGGACTGCCATGATGCAACTGCTACTGCCAATGTAGATGCTCAAGAAAGAACAACTGTTATTTATAATGATGCTGGTGCCTGTGCTGTTGTTTATCATATAGCCCATACTACTGATATTGTAATGCTTCTTATATAATAAGCATCATACATATCGCTTTTGTTACTGGTATTTCTTCTTATACTGCTATTTCGACATCTACCTCGGTTCCTTTCATTACCACACATATCGCTGTTGTTACTGATATTTCTTATACTGCTATTTCTACACTTACTCCAGTTCCCTTCATTACCACACATATCGCTGTTGTTACTGGTATTTCTTATACTGTTATTTCTACACTTACTCCGGTTCCCTTCATTACCACACATATCGCTGTTGTTACTGGTATTTCTTATACTGCTATTTCTACACTTACTCCGGTTCCCTTCATTACCACACATATCGCTGTTGTTACTGGTATTTCTTATACTGCTATTTCTACATTTACTCCGGTTACCTTCATTACCACACATATCGCTGTTGTTACTGGTATTTCTTATACTGCTATTTCTACACTTACTCCGGTTCCCTTCATTACCAGGTTCCCTTCATTACCACACATATCGCTGTTGTTACTGGTATTTCTTATACTGCTATTTCTACACTTACTCCGGTTCCCTTCATTACCACACATATCGCTGTTGTTACTGGTATTTCTTATACTGCTATTTCTACACTTACTCCGGTTCCCTTCATTACCACACATATCGCTGTTGTTACTGGTATTTCTTATACTGCTATTTCTACACTTACTCCGGTTCCCTTCATTACCACACATATCGCTGTTGTTTCTGGTATTTCTTATACTGCTATTTCTACACTTACTCCGGTTCCCTTCATTACAACACATATCGCTGTTGTTACTGGTATTTCTTATACTGCTATTTCTACACTTACTCCGGTTCCCTTCATTACAACACATATCGCTGTTGTTACTGGTATTTCTTATACTGCTATTTCTACACTTACTCCGGTTCCCTTCATTACCACACATATCGCTGTTGTTACTGGTATTTCTTATACTGCTATTTCTACACTTACTCCGGTTCCCTTCATTACCACACATATCGCTGTTGTTACTGGTATTTCTTATACTGCTATTTCTACACTTACTCCGGTTCCCTTCATTACCACACATATCGCTGTTGTTACTGGTATTTCTTATACTGCTATTTCTACACTTACTCCGGTTCCCTTCATTACCACACATATCGCTGTTGTTACTGGTTTTTCTTATACTGCTATTTCTACACTTACTCCGGTTCCCTTCATTACCACACATATCGCTGTTGTTACTGGTTTTTCTTATACTGCTATTTCTACACTTACTCCGGTTCCCTTCATTACCACACATATCGCTGTTGTTACTGGTATTTCTTATACTGCTATTTCTACACTTACTCCGGTTCCCTTCATTACCACACATATCGCTGTTGTTACTGGTATTTCTTATACTGCTATTTCTACACTTACTCCGGTTCCCTTCATTACCACACATATCGCTGTTGTTACTGGTATTTCTTATACTGCTATTTCTACACTTACTCCGGTTCCCTTCATTACCACACATATCACTGTTGTTACTGGTTTCTCTTATACTGCTATTTCTACACTTACTCTGGTTCCCTTCATTACCACACATATTGCTGTTGTTACTGGTATTTCTTATACTGCTATTTCTACACTTACTCCGGTTCCCTTCATTACAACACATAGCGCTGTTGTTACTGGTTTTTCTTATACTGCTATTTTTACACTTACTCCGGTTCCCTTCATTACCACACATATCGCTGTTCTTACTGGTTTTTCTTATACTGCTATTTCTACACTTACTCCGGTTCCCTTCACTACCACACATATCGCTGTTGTTACTGGTATTTCTTATACTGCTATTTCTACACTTACTCCGGTTCCCTTCACTACCACACATATCGCTGTTGTTACTGGTATTTCTTATACTGCTATTTATACATTTACTCCGGTTCCCTTCATTACCACACATATCGCTGTTGTTACTGGTTTTTCTTATACTGCTATTTTTACACTTACTCCGGTTCCCTTCACTACCACACATATCGCGGTTGTTACTGGTATTTCTTATACTGCTATTTATACATTTACTCCGGTTCCCTTCATTACACACATATCGCTGTTGTTACTGGTTTTTCTTATACTGCTATTTTTACACTTACTCAGGTTCCCTTCATTACCACACATATCGCTGTTGTTACTGTTTTTTCTTATATTGCTATTTCTACACTTACTCCGGTTCCCTTCACTACCTAACATATCGCTGTTGTTACTGGTATTTCTTATAATGCTATTTCTACATTTACTCCGGTTCCCTTCACTACCACACATATCGCTGTTGTTACTGGTATTTCTTATACTGCTATTTCTACACTTACTCCGGTTCCCTTCACTACCACACATATCGCTGTTGTTACTGGTATTTCTTATACTGCTATTTCTACACTTACTCCGGTTCCCTTCATTACCACGCATATCGCTATTGTTACTGGTATTTCTTATACTACTATTTCTACACTTACTCCGGTTCCCTTCATTACCACACATATCGCTGTTGTTACTGGTTTTTCTTATACTGCTATTTCTACACTTACTCCGGTTCCCTTCATTACCACACATATCGCTGTTGTTACTGGTATTTCTTATACTGCTATTTCTACAGTTACTCCGGTTCCCTTCATTACCACACATATCGCTGTTGTTACTGGTATTTCTTATACTGCTATTTCTACACTTACTCCGGTTCCCTTCATTACCACACATATCGCTGTTGTTACTGGTATTTCTTATACTGCTATTTCTACACTTACTCCAGTTCCCTTCATTACCACACATATCGCTGTTGTTACTGGTATTTCTTATACTGCTATTTCTACACTTACTCCGGTTCCCTTCATTACCACACATATCGCTGTTGTTACTGGTATTTCTTATACTGCTATTTCTACACTTACTCCGGTTCCCTTCATTACCACACATATCGCTGTTGTTACTGGTATTTCTTATACTGCTATTTCTACACTTACTCCGGTTCCCTTCATTACCACACATATCGCTGTTGTTACTGGTATTTCTTATACTGCTATTTCTACACTTACTCCGGTTCCCTTCATTACCACACATATCGCTGTTGTTACTGGTATTTCTTATACTGCTATTTCTACACTTACTCCGGTTCCCTTCATTACCACGCATATCGCTGTTGTTACTGGTATTTCTTATACTGCTATTTCTACACTTACTCCAGTTCCCTTCACTACCACACATATCGCTATTGTTACTGGTATTTACTGCTATTTCTACAGCTACTTCACTACCACAACTATCGCTATTGTTACTTTTACTTTTTCACGATAACACTCTAGATACAAACACTCTAGATTATATCATCTTCCTTCAATGTACGCTAGATACTCTTTGTATATTTTAAGAAATAGATACGGCTTATTTTACGGCAGATTTTAATAAATGGGAAAGATAGTTTTATAAGTTGATTGCAGTAAACAAATCAAAACAGGCTGCATGAATAATAAATAAAATCGATTAAAAGATAGATAAAACCTGTTTGTACGGCCTGATACAATCTGTTCTGTATGAGCTTATGTGTTGTGTAAACATATCAGTCGATTGATCAAAATAACAAAACGTGCAATTAATAAGAACCTATCTTTGAATTGTGGGATATTCTCATTTTATTGCTGATGTTTTAACGAACATAAATCTGTTTTAAGTTGTTTATCTAATGTTGTAGTGTTTTTGTTCTAACCAAACATATTGTGGTACTAATTCAACTGTTCAAATGCAGTCAAATGTTAGGAAACTCATAATTCTCCCAATAAACACAAGCATCGTCCCGAGAGAGGAACGATGCAGGAAGATGGAATCGTGGTCATCAGGAAAACTCACGACCTGCGATTTGGGCGAGGTAAAAACATAAATACAAACGTACGTACATGCGTACTTGCGTGCGTGTGTGCGTGTGTGCGTGCCAATAAATACTGACATACACCACATCCATACATACATCGCATCCACGTATACTGACACATGTTTCATACATAAATACTGTCATACACCACATCCATACATACATCGCATCCACGTATACTGACACATGTTTCATATATAAATACTGACATACACCACATCCATACATACATCGCATCCACGTATACTGACACATGTTTCATACATAAATACTGTCATACACCACATTCATACATACATCGCATCCACGTATACTGACACATGTTTCATACATAAATACTGTCATACACCACATCCATACATACATCGCATCCACGTATACTGACACATGTTTCATACATAAATACTGTCATACACCACATTCATACATACATCGCATCCACGTATACTGACACATGTTTCATACATAAATACTGACATAAACCACATCCATACATACATCGCATCCACGTATACTGACACATGTTTCATATATAAATACTGACATACACCACATCCATACATACATCGCATCCACGTATACTGACACATGTTTCATATATAAATACTGACATACACCACATCCATACATACATCGCATCCACGTATACTGACACATGTTTCATATATAAATACTGACATACACCACATCCATACATACATCGCATCCACGTATACTGACACATGTTTCATACATAAATACTGACATACACCACATTCATACATACATCGCATCCACGTATAGACACATGTTTCATATATAAATACTGACATAAACCACATCCATACATACATCGCATCCACGTATACTGACAGATGTTTCATATATAAATACTGACATAAACCACATCCATACATACATCGCATCCACGTATACTGACACATGTTTCATATATAAATACTGATATACACCACATCCATACATACATCGCATCCACGTATAGACACATGTTTCATATATAAATACTGACATACACCACATCCATACATACATCGCATCCACGTATACTGACACATGTTTCATATATAAATACTGACATACACCACATCCATACATACATCACATCCACGTATACTGACACATATTTTTTATATAAATACTGACACACACCAACTCCACACATACCTTGCATTCACATATATTGACAAATACTTCATATATAAATATTGACACACACCACATCCACACATACATCGCATCCACATATACTGTCAAATAGTTCATATGCACATACTGACAAACACCACTACCACACATACATCGCATCCACATATACTGACAAATATTCTATCCACATATACATTCAGACATTCTATCCACTCTTGCAAAGAAAAGTATCCACACATACGGATGAACAGTATATACATAAACAGACACACATGCTATCCACAAATAAGGGAAAATATTCAATTTACATATATAAACATTATGTCTATACATACCGACATACATTCAATCCACATATACTGACAAACATCCTGTGTACACATACCTACACATATATGCACATATACAAAGAAACATTTTATCAACACATGCAGACAAAAATTCTATCCACATATACCAATAAACATTGTATCCACATATACCAACTAACATTTTATACATAAGGGCCAACATTCTATCCACACATACGGGCAAAAATTCTGTCCACATATAACAGCTAGCATTCTATCCAAATATCCATACCGGAAAACAATATCTCCACACATAAACCAACAAACGTTCTAGCCACTCTAACCGACAAATAATATATCCACATATACAGGCAAACATTATATCAACATATACAGGCAAACATTATATCAACATATACAGACAAACATTATATCAACATAAACCGTCAAACATACTACTCAGATATACCGTCACACATTCTATCCACATATATCCTCAAACATTATATCCACATATACAGACAAACATTATATCCAAATATACAGACAATCATTATATCCACATATACAGACAACCATTCTATCCACATATACAGACAACCATTCTATCCACATATACAGACAAACATTATATCCACATATACAGACAACCATTCTATCCACATATATCCTCAAACATTATATCCACATATACAGACAAACATTATATCCACATATACAGACAAACATTATATCAATATATACAGACAAACATTATATCCACATATACAGACAACCATTCTATCCACATATACAGACAACCATTCTATCCACATATACAGACAAACATTATATCCACATATACAGACAACCATTCTATCCACATATATCCTCAAACATTATATCCACATATACAGACAAACATTATATCCACATATACAGACAAACATTATATCCACATATACAGACAACCATTCTATCCACATATTCAGACAAACGTTCTATCCACATATACAGACAAACATTCTGTCTTCATATACCGTCAAATATCATATCATCACAGACAAACATTCTATCCACATATACCGTCCAACATTCTATCCACATATACAGACAAACGTTATATCCACATATATCACCAAACATAATATCCACATAAACTGTCAAATATTCTATTCACATATACCGCCAAACATTCCATCCACATAAACCCGACATATTTTCTATTATGACGTGCGTTCAATATCCATAGCTATATTGTATAATGTCCATATTTATAATATAGTCACATATTTATAATATAATCACATATTTATATTTTCATTTCTATATTTTAGCTAAATTGAAATATAAATACACATATCCGCGTACTCACCATTCATACTGTCGTAAGCATTTGCGTAGTCCGAGGACATGAACTGGTTAGTAATGGATGTTTTTCCGCAACCTGGGGCACCAAGTACTTGAACCTTAAAGTAAGACGAATGATCGTCCCTGGAAGGGGTACACACAAACTCTGAGTGGCTAGCCGCCTTGTCCAGACGTGGCGAGTCGTGTCCAGTCATTGACCCTGCCGCTATATTGCGACTCGAGTTCTTTTTGCGGAAGGAATCGCCCCTGTTTATAACTCCACCTTTGGATGTTGACTTAAAAGAGCGAACCCGACGTAGAGGTGGGTCGCCTCTGGGTTCGTGGGCTCGGTTATCGTGGTATAGATCATCTTTGGCAAATAACAGATTAGGTGAGCTTGAGTAGTTATCCGTGTTGCGCCTGATCACTACCGGCTTCGGTTTGTCATTTCTAAATGAAGATGAGCGAACTTTAGTGTCCGCTGCAGATGTAAGGGACGCAGCAAGAAAATGTTTTTCGAACGGATCATTCGGGTTTGTATCAGGGCTCGGACTTACGCACTGGTCAATTTCTATTTCCGGTTCCTGGTGAGACACGCGATGGAAGTGCTGTTCGAAAGGATCATTTGGGTTGATTAGCGGACTTTCGTCTACTAATATTTCCGTTTCAACAACATGCTGTTTAGGCTGCGCTTTCACGCGCCGATGGTGATGGCTATGTGGGTGGTGGGCTTGATAAGGTTTCTTTGCACGCTTTTGACTAGCGTTCATCTGGGTGTCGCCATGACTACGGACGTCGGAAGGTTCTACTTGCATTTTGTCTGCCACTGTCATACTGTGATGGAACAATACATTGGTACTGAAATTCACTCTAGTTTATTTACGTTAATTTACAATCCAGCGATGGGTTACCACTAAACTTTGTTTATAAATTATTCCGATTCCAAGATCACTTTATATAAATATATATAATCTCCTCCTGGTTTGTATGGTAAACAAACATCCAGTAAAATATCGAAAACAGATAAAAAAAAAAAAGAGCAGGCGAGTATTTCCTGTTGATGTAAGTAACACAGATTTACGTGACTTAAGGTACCTGGATAAAACTCAAAGAAGCCAAATTGCCAATCACATCCTTCTAAGTGCTCGACAATCTAAATATAGATCTTGTTATATCTATATAATTAACATTTTTTCCTTAGAAAATCACACGCGCACATATCCCAAACAAAAACACTTTTTTAATATTTCCGTATTTTCCAAATACTCTCCGAGTCCGAGACGATGTGCACACGGAACCAACGTAAGTCTAGTTCGCACATAGAAGTCCTTCTGGGTACAGGCGCATACACTATGTGCGTGTGCTTCCTCGCACATTCTGAGACGCTGTAACAGTTAACTGTTAATGCTAACGGCATACCGTAGTTATACCAAAATGTTTACTACATCTGGTACGTTCTGTAATGGTAAAGCAATTCCCAGAAAGTTCCAGCGTATTCAGAGCGGTAAATTAACGTGTGTTTTTTTCTTTCTTTAAGCTATATAAAATATATTGGTTGTTCGAACGCAGAAATGCACTCGTTTAGTTAATGGTACGATGATAATTATCAATAAATTATCAAATAATTTAAATGACACAATGCATATTGTTTGTTTTTTTAACAAATGAGTTGTTGCTGTTGTTTGTTTTTTTTGTTTTTTTTCATAATCCATGGAATACAAGCATTGTTAACAAATTGCTTTATGTTAAATAATACCAAATAGACTGTCTACAATCTGGCGTTGTTACCCACATGTTTAGCCTTATACACAGAATGTCCGATAGGAAGAGGCAGCTGTCCCAAAAGCATATTTTTCTAGCCAGTAAATATATACGAACTACTGCACGAAGAAAAGGGGCGAATTACTTGAGGATTGACAGTAACCATGATCGATAGACGGATAGGCAGAGTAAATCACTCAAAGATGGAATCACAAATTGGACATAAACAACGTTGGATATCTCTATCCGCGGGCGAGATGAAGACATCATACCGGACAAGAATAATTGTCATTTGATCGGATTGAGATATTTCCATGTAACCCAAGAATCGATATGAAATGCACGTGCTTCTATCCGCTCGTGTCGTATTATCAGGATAGTTTTTTAACGAAATATAAGAAGCAGAAGAGGTCTCAATGATGCGCGCAAGAAAATAGATAGTGTGCTTTATATATTGAAAAACAGCGTAACAACAAAAAAAAGGTAAAAACTCGCCCCATATATGACTTAGTTATTAGTTAATTTATTTGCTCTACAGTGAGTCAGTACTAGAACTTTTAATTTAGAGATACGTTCTGGTGGACAGGAATACGATACACAATGTCGATGCTCCCACCATTGATAGCATCATTTACGGCATACATCCTAACTTGCTACCCCCGAGACGCTTAAATGCTCATAATTTACATATGTGTGAGGGCTTCATGGAAGACTCTTTAAAATGAGTTATCTCGTTAAATTAAAACTTTGTTATTATTATTGTTATTTTTATTATTATTATTCTTGTTGTTGTTGTTGTTGTTGTTGTTGTTGTTGTTGTTGTTGTTGTTGTTTTGTGTGTTGTTTTTTTGTTTTTGTTGCTTTTTCGGGACATTTATATCGTAGTGATTTACCTACCATGTGTCAAATGGTCAGTATTTAAGAAATCACCACTGAAAATTTGCTGCTGATACCAGATTTCTAGGCAATTCTACACATGTCATTTCTAGGCAATTCTACACATGTCATTTTAGAATAGATGGTTCGAACCGTATAGTGTGCGAATAGTTAATATATTATTACTCTGGAAACTGACAGGTATCTCAAAACCATTGGAGGTTTGATTTTTTTACTTATAATTGCAGGTCTTGAACCAGTCAATAATTTAAGCCCAGACACATGCTGCATATGTTTTTCCACTGTGTTTTGGACACTACTATATGATAAATGTTACAATGTAGCTATATGGGTAATGTGGTGTGAGACGTTATCAATTTAACATATTTACAAATGACGCAATTAGACAAAGTGAAAAAAAACACAATTCCTATAATTAGTACGTGAACTGTATATAGTACGTGAACTGTACATAGTACGTGAACTGTACATAGTACGTTAATGGACATAGCTATATAAGACATAAATATAATAGCGCCGTACATTGATCCTTATTAATTATAGATAGGTAGGATATAGCAGCTGTCACGCCTGCCGGAGCATCTATGTATCCGCTAGATTATGATTAAAGTATATATACATGTATACATGCCACTGGAGGATATAACGGTTACCGTATGACATCTTATTGCTAACATGTGTCATGCCATTGTTACCAGATATTATGGCAGATAGTCTATACAATAATCAGCATGTATATTGTATTCATCAAATATCGTGTATCCCAATAATCTCTGGCGAGCGGTGTTTTATTTTTAAAATTCTATATTATAGTATTCATAAAGTTTGTTCGGCGCTAGTCAAAAGTAAAGCATCGCCAATAGTTGCTAAATTTAACTATCATTCAGTTTTGATATGTTTCCATAATGTCACATACACAAGTTATATACAGTATGCGTATATACAATATTTAGTAAAATGTCTATATCAGTCTGTCTGTTCGACCTATGAACATTTGCCGTATCGCCAGTATATTATATTTCCAATCTTCTCATCAAAGTTTAAACGTATTTATTTTAATTCCATTGTAAGATATTCCATTTTCGACAAATCACGCCCGAATTCTCCCTGTATGCGGAACACGTGCGTGCGTGCGTGCGTGCGTGCGTGCGTGCGTGCGTGCGTGCGTGCGTATAATGATATAATAATTGTAAACGATGAAGGTTGATATTTGTTTTCCGTCTTTCGATATTTAACTTTTCACTTTTTGAGGCTGAGAATATAAGGGTTAGTGTTATGTTCATGTTGAATATCGAAAATGTAACATAAATTAATCTCAGTCTATCTAGATATTATCATGATTTAGTCGAGGAGCAGCAGGATAGGCCATGAAGGAAACATTCCGAATAGAGTATTTTGTCCCAGTTAACAACAACATCAACAACAACAACAACAACAACAACAACAACAACAACAACAACAACAACAGCAGCAGCAGCAGCAGCAGCAGCAGCAACAACAACAACAACAACAAACACAACAAAAACAACGGCAACAACAACAACAACATCATCATCAACAACAACAACAACAGCAGCAGCAGCAGCAGCAACAACAACAACAAACACAACAACCACAACAAAAACAACGGCAACACCACTTACAACAACAAAACGGGAACAGCAGCAACAGCAACAACGGCAACATTATCAAAAACACGATGCTTACAGATAAAGAAACAACAGATTTAAGGGTTAATACCACCAAACTGGAATAAAAATTCAGATCGGAATTAATGTTGATTTTACATGAAGTTTAGTCCCCATGAATCACTTCCGGATCTGGCTCTTGTAAAGAACAGGTACTGATTGTTTATGTCGGCCAAAGTCTGGGATCGTACCCGCGACATCTGATCTGGGCGGTGAACACTGCTGCACCACCGCCGCGGAGTTCTGGTTGCGGCACTGCTTGCCCTAGTATACTAGTTAAAAATTATTTAACTCTTTAACTGAGTTCAGGATATGCAAAGTTACTCTTTTATCTAAAAAAAAAAATAACTACTGACTTAAAAATAACTAGATAATACCATGAGACTTACATGGCATATTCACTGTACCTGGGGCAAAAATCCAACTACATCGTCAACGGAATGTTCTATTTGTTCTGCTATTCATGAGTTGTAGTCGCTGGTATGCTTGCATGGCGTTCTGAGAATTCAACGCGTACATGCATATTCGGGCGGAGACTGATACACAACAAACGTTTATTGGCTTAAAGGAACCGAGCGTTGTTGATAATGATTTTTCTCAGGTCCGTGCATCAAACTTATCATTACCTTTATTAACGTGTGTCCGTAACGAAAATTTGCATTGTTACCTGGATCTATATATTTTACATATTATTGACACTCTCTATATAAAAAATGATGAATAAAACACTTTTAAAACTAAAAATACAATATCATATTTCCTTGAAATTTGTTTTACCGTAAAGAGATTGTGGAATTAAAATATATTTTACATGTTTAATCACAAATTACCTTGATTGTTCGAACGAATGTATTTCACTAGTGAACCGTTACCATGAGGTGTGTCCCTTCCTAATATAAAAACGAAACCATGCTGAGGTATTCTAATTTTGTATTTCCATTATGTATCATATTCTCTTCAGAAATACCTGTACTTTAAGTGATAATTAGAAAAACCTGCCGTGTGTCCCTTTAAGAAATATCAGTTCAACTGCCGAAGACAGATAGACTATAGTCTAGAGAACAAATTTGTTTTTCAAATGAAAATAAAAAAACTGTACAATAATTATAAATTAGAAACACACCAATTTGCTAGAATGTATAATACCTACTATAAAACAAACTCATTATTGTTTATCAATAATTACATTCGTAATGAGTTAAGTGGCAGCACTAAAACCTTAATTAAAGCTCTGAGATAATAGACTAGTTTCTGTTACACTATTCCGAACGGTAATTTTCTAATATATGATTTATGCGCCTAGTCACGTGATAGGTTGTAACAGTGACTGTTATTCCAATTATATTTTCGTATGTCATTTTGCGTTAGATCATGATCTTGTTCATTTAGTTAACAGGTATATAAAACAAAATACCCCGCGTACACGTGCATTGTGTGTGCCTGTGTGGGATTTGGTGGAAGATTGAAGCTGACACGTTCAGCGTGTGTAAATCTGTGCAAAAAATTTATACATGATTTGAAAGGATTGAAAAGAAAGCTGAAAAAAGTAAAATTGCAAATTCTTGTAATAAAACTTATAGCAAACTCTTTTAGTAAAACTTGTAGTAAAACATGTAGTTAAACTACTATTTAAGGATTATAGTATTTCCTTAGGATACACTTACTGCAGCACACACATTTGTCAGTTTATAAAATGTATTCTAATGAATTTTCACTTAAAAACGATTTCTATTGTTTCACGCGCACCAATTCCGCGCAAAAAGGGAAGCAACTCTGTCGAATTGTCCCCATTGTGTTAGGCACTGACCAGGGCTTCGTTCAGTTCGGTTAAACATTTGCTAACGTAAGCTAACATATTTTACTGGAGATTGGCTCAACCTCATATTAGCAGCCAGTACGCGATAATTTTAGGGAACCAGGCATCAAACGTGTTTGCAGTTTAACGGTGTTGAATGCAGCCCAGCAGTGTTCCAACGTATGGATGCAGTGATTCGTTGTCAATAGAACTTTTTTGCATCCACATTTTGCATTATCAGGAATATCGCAACGAAGACGTTCTCCTCCATAACATCATTCAAACGCGCCCAATTAATTCTGTCGTCTGATAAAGATATTAGCCCGTGGATATATGTTACTAAGTTATAGGCATGACGGTTAAGATGGTAATACAGTCATGGGTGTAAATATTGACTTGATACGAGAAATATAAGAAAATCCAATTTGACCTTTGGCGTGTGTCCCTTCAAAATGCAGACACTTTCAGTTGCCTCTATACGGCATACTTTCGTATAGATCCGCCTTGGCTTTCTGTATCTGACCTTTGCATTGCTTCTTATCGTGTATGTTGATTACAAAATTAATACAACCATGTTAACAAAACTATGCCAAATGAAAATCATGGTGAGTTACTTTTTCAGTAAATAAGATTATGTGTTCGTGACGTAGTGAATACATTTTTACAAATTCATAAAACTAATATTATACAAAGATTCTGGACGTTCATCCGTTATGAACTTTAAACATAATTGTACCAATACTAATTCATACTCATAAAAACGGAGTGGTAGTGCAGTGGATAGAGTGGATCGATCAGGCGGGCCTCTCAAAAGCTACGCTCAGCCCTACTGGTTATATCCAGGATTCGGACTCGACAATTCATATAAGCTATGATACTTTTTCGCAATCGAGCTAAAATGAATTAATATACTTCTGCATTTGTTTCATGTAGGCTCATAGCTTATGCACGTTCATTAAAATAAAGTAATTCCTAAAATGCTTCACGGTGTGCTACTTGCACGTAATGGAACAGGTACATAGATCGTTTCTAGAGTAACTATGGTAGCACGAAACGCAGTATACAGGTTTAGGAGGGTTATTTACAGAACTCCTATATCTATCAGATATACACTGGATCATTATCTGTACGCGTAGATGAGGGGCGTTCAAAATGGTCAATGGATTTGTTCTTTATCATATCGCGACACTTTCTTATAAATAACATCAAAAACACTGCACAATTAATAGATTCGAAGTATAACTAAACTAAGAGTTGTTTCAGTCATTTATTAATAAATACTTTTCTGCATTATTCTATGAATAAGTTTATATTAATCACACAACATGTAACAGTATACACTGACCATAACAACAATACCGTCGTGATATATACAATACCGTGATATCAACAATACCGTGATATATAAAATACCGTGATACATACAATACCGTGATATCAACAATACTTGTATACATACAATATAAGCGCGAAAATTAAACATATCTGTATAAAAGAGATGTAAATGTTCATGAAAATATTATTAATATAATTAATATTTTATTTGTTAATATAGGCCTCTGGCCTAAAATACAAACATACAAACATTACAATTTCACAACAGAGCGACAAATATACAAATAATAAATGTAGTTGTAGCATTACAAGGGATATAATTAAAGTAGCTATAGAATATTAACTTCAAGTTTTCTAGTGTTCATTGCGTGATACAAATAGTTAGCGATTGGCAAAATTTCATCTGATTTTGAAGATGACATAAGGGAATAGAATAAATTATGAGTGTTGTTCTTAGCCATATATCTTTAAAATAAGTAGCTCTCATGTTGTTATACAATTAACATTCGAAGAAATTATGTATAATACAGTCGAGTATATACTATTCATTGACATTTATAGTACATGCACATTTGTGTGCAGACATGTTATCAATCTAGGTGTGTTTATAATATAAGCTTGTCTGTATAGATTGAAACATTGTAAAACATAGCAATAACTGTATACAATGCAACCGTATATACAAACATACTTACAGCTTAGAAGCAGATGTGTATGCAAAGCAGACATGGAAACATTACGAAATTACAGGTTTAAAACAGTTCTAGTCCATACAGACTGCGCAGAAATATACAGCATAGAGACGTATTTAGAATGCAAGTAAACAATGCAAACATGTATGATCCTAGAACATTTGCAATGCCCCTGGAATGTTACATTTATTCTTATCGCTAATCTAAGACGTAAAGGATTGATAGTTATTTAACATCTATGATACTGCACAAGAACGTATCAATGCAATTATCGACTATCGAACTGATATGCACCAGATAAACCCCGTCGTTATATTAGTTTGTATTTTTTAATGTTATCCCAATTTTGGATATTCAAAAGGTTATCTATGTTTGATTCTTGCTTCATACTTGCAAAAATATGCATTAATTTATCTGATCACAAAATTAGTGTTTGTATATTTAAGTGAAAAATGAAATGACAATATATAAAACAGACCATAAATCAATCAAATTCTATTGGAGATATCGTCAAGTTTTACTTTTTGTCATTAAAAGTAAATTTAAATAACTATTGGTAATACACGTTGCAATACAATATCATGAATAGAATACACACCCAATGTTATATACATCAAAACACATACAAAATTTGTGAAACAGATACATTTATTGGTGGTTTCTCAATATGTATAAAGTAACATTACTACAGTAGCTTGTATTTCATACAGCATTCACTTGCTCTAATGCTAATGTTCTTATGCTAATGTTCCAAAGCTAATGTTCTAACGCTACTGTTCAATGCGTATGCTCTAACTCAAATGTTCTAATGTTAATGTTCAATGTAATGTTATAACGCTAATGTTCTATGCTAATGTTTTAACGCTAATTTGCTAACGCTAATGTTCTAACGCTAATGTTTTAACGAAAATGATCTAATGCTAATGTACTAACCCTAATGTTCTTACGCTTATGTTCTAACGCTTATGTTTTTACGCAAATGTAACGCTAATGTTATAACGGTAATGTACAATGCTAATGTAGCAACGCTTATGTTCTAATGCTAATGTCCAATGCAAATGTTTTAATGCTAATGTCCTTACGCTTATGTTCTAACGCTAATGTTCTCACGCTAATTTTCTAACTCTAATGGTCTTACGCTTATGTTCTAACTCTAATGTTCTAATGCTAATGTTCCAACGCTAATGTTGTAACGCTTATGTGCAATGCTAATGTCCTAACGTTAATGTTCTTACGCTAATGTTCTAACTCTAATGTTGTAACGCTAATTTTCTAACGCTAATGTTCTAACGCTTATGTTCAATGCTAATGTTCTAACGCATATGTTCAATGCTAATGTTCTAATGCTAATGTTTTAACGCTAATGTTCTAACGCTTGTGTATAACGCTAATGTTCTAACTCTAATGTTCTAACGCTAATGCTGTAACTTTAATGCTCTTACGCTTATGTTCTAACGCTAATGTTCTTACTCTAATGTTCTAACGCTTATGTTTTAACTCTAATGTTCTTACGTTAATGTTCTAACGCCGATGTTCTAACTCTAATGTTCTTACGCTAATATTTTAACGCTAATGTTCTAATTCTAATGTTCTAACGCTAATGTTTTAACGCTAATGTTGTAACGCTAATGTCCTAACGCTAATGTTCTAGCGCTAATGTTCTAACTCTAATGTTCTAACGCTAATGTTCTAATGCTAATGTTCTAACGCTAATGTTGTAACGCTAAACTGTAATGTTATAACGCTAATGTTCTAACGTCGATGTTCTTACTCTAATAATCTAACGCTAATGTTCTAACGTTATTCTAACGCTAATGTTCTAACGCTAATGTTCAAACGCTAATGTTCTAACGCTAATGTTCTAACGCTAATGTTCAAACTCTAATGTTCAAACGCTAATGTTCTAACGCTAATGTTCTTACGCTAATGTTGTAACGCTAAACTGTAATGTTATAACGCTAATGTTCTAACGTCGATGTTCTTACTCTAATAATCTAACGCTAATGTTCTAATGCTAATGTTCTAACGCTAATGTTGTAACGCTAAACTGTAATGTTATAACGCTAATGTTCTAACGTCGATGTTCTTACTCTAATAATCTAACGCTAATGTTCTAACGTTATTCTAACGCTAATGTTCTAACGCTAATGTTCAAACGCTAATGTTCTAACGCTAATGTTCTAACGCTAATGTTCAAACTCTAATGTTCAAACGCTAATGTTCTAACGCTAATGTTCTTACGCTAATGTTCTCATGCTAGTTATCTTCTCTTAAAAGCTTCAGATGCAAAATTGTTTTCCAGTTTTTAGTATCAATTTCTTATTTTTATTTGACATTATATCTGAAAATGTATTGACTGTGTGCCATGATAATTAAGTATAATACTCTAATGCTACTGGTAAATTGGACAACTTCGTAAAAGTGACACTCGAATTCCACAATGGCATTCACGGAAGACAATGTGAATAACCTGTTTTCTCCATTTGTGGTCAGTTCTGTTCTGTTCTGTTCTGCATCGACCGGTATATATCAGGAGCTTACGAGAGGGATAGTATTACTACAGACATATCAATTCTAAACTTGCTTGGATATGATTCGAATTCAAAATAAAGTTTAAAGTTACTATATGTACACAGTGTTCTAAAACTGGATATGCTAGTGTAAATACGTCAAACTCATTGTCTAAACACGAAATGGAATTTTGTTTTAACTTTGTAGTTACAAAGAGGATCGCTCCAGACAAGGGAAATATCAAACTGATTTAATAACGATTTGATATTTGAACAACAACTTAGCAAATGTATTACAATTACTAAGCAGAGATTCATAAAGATAATTAACAATGACATTACCAGAGTTTATATATTGCACAAACATTTTATCAAACGCACCATATATTCTCACATTACATGTTGACGGTTGAACGCGTAAAAATTGTTTGCAAAATGTCAAATGAAATTATTTAGATATTGAGTACCCTAAAATGTCAAATGCATAATTAAGAGTTGAACCTAAAAAAGCATTAAATAACTGACAAATAGTTTGTTTGTTTTTTTATTATAGAATATAGCTGCACGTATTTGCTTATATAATGTTTGAAGCCTTTCCTTGCCTGCCAAAGTTTCATGATTAAGGGAAAAGTTACCGATGTAATTAAAAACTGTTCCTAGGTAGTTAAATCCCTTAACCACTTGCCTGCCAAAGTTTCCTGATTAAGGGGAAAGTTACCGATGTAATTAAATACTGTTCCTAGGTAGTTCAATCCCTTAACCACTTGCCTGCCAAAGTTTCATGATTAAGGGCAAAGTTACCGATGTAATTAAATACTGTTCCTAGGTAGTTAAATCCCTTAACCACTTGCCTGCCAAAGTTTCCTGATTAAGGGCAAAGTTACCGTTGTAATTAAATACTGTTCCTAGGTAGTTAAATCCCTTAACCACTTGCCTGCCAGAGTTTCCTGATTAAGGGCAAAGTTACCGATGTAATTAAATACTGTTCCTAGGTAGTTAAATCCCTTAACCACTTGCCTGCCAAAGTTTCCTGATTAAGGGCAAAGTTACCGATGTAATTAAATACTGTTCCTAGGTAGTTAAATCCCTTAACCCCTTGCCTGCCAAAGTTTCATGATTAAGGGCAAAGTTACCGATGTAATAAAATACTGTTCCTAGGTAGTTAAATCCCTTAACCACTTGCCTGCCAAA
The DNA here is from genome assembly GCA_029582155.1 of Panopea generosa. NCBI lineage: Eukaryota > Metazoa > Mollusca > Bivalvia > Adapedonta > Hiatellidae > Panopea > Panopea generosa. Next base: position 32,636,306 of record CM055900.1, on the reverse strand, counting down.
GTTTCATGATTAAGGGCAAAGTTACCGATGTAATTAAATACTGTTCCTAGGTAGTTAAATCCCTTAACCACTTGCCTGCCAAAGTTTCATAATTAAGGGCAAAGTTACCGATGTAATTAAATACTGTTCCTAGGTAGTTAAATCCCTTAACCACTTGCCTGCCAGAGTTTCATGATTAAGGGGAAAGTTACCGATGTAATTAAATACTGTTCCTAGGTAGTTAAATCCCTTAACCACTTGCCTGCCAAAGTTTCATGATTAAGGGCAAAGTTACCGATGTAATTAAATACTGTTCCTTGGTAGTTAAATCCCTTAACCACTTGCCTGCCAAAGTTTCATGATTAAGGGGAAAGTTACCGATGTAATTAAATACTGTTCCTAGGTAGTTAAATCCCTTAACCACTTGCCTGCCAAAGTTTCATGATTAAGGGCAAAGTTACCGATGTAATTAAATACTGTTCTTAGGTAGTTAAATCCCTTAACCCATTGCCTGCCAAAGTTTCATGATTAAGGGCAAAGTTACCGATGTAATTAAATACTGTTCTTAGGTAGTTAAATCCCTTAACCACTTGCCTGCCAAAGTTTCATGATTAAGGGCAAAGTTACCGATGAAATTAAATACTGTTCCTAGGTAGTTAAATCCCTTAACCCCTTGCCTGCCAAAGTTTCATGATTAAGGGAAAAGTTACCGATGTAATTAAATACTGTTCTTAGGTAGTTAAATCCCTTAACCCCTTGCCTGCCAAAGTTTCATGATTAAGGGCAAAGTTACCGATGTAATTAAATACTGTTCCTAGGTAGTTAAATCCCTTAACCACTTGCCTGCCAAAGTTTCATGATTAAGGGCAAAGTTACCGATGAAATTAAATACTGTTCCTAGGTAGTTAAATCCCTTAACCCCTTGCCTGCCAAAGTTTCATGATTAAGGGAAAAGTTACCGATGTAATTAAATACTGTTCTTAGGTAGTTAAATCCCTTAACCCCTTGCCTGCCAAAGTTTCATGATTAAGGGCAAAGTTACCGATGTAATTAAATACTGTTCCTAGGTAGTTAAATCCCTTAACCACTTGCCTGCCAAAGTAAATACCTTTCCTAAATAGTTAAAAAGCTGTTACCAAAGCGTTTATGTCGTGTTAATAGTTCCTCGTCTTTAATAAGTCCACGTTTCATAAAGACGAACTTTTTTATCAGAATAAATGGTCAACCCCATTTATCACACTGTTTCTACTAATACAAGGTTGTTTTTAAGTTCTTTGGGGAATTTAATCTAATGCAATCATATACTCAGCAAACAGCATTAATATAAATGTGATGTCATTTAGCGTTAGACTGTTCCGCACCATTGTCCAAAACTGTAGAAAACATTGAGTTAAGATTCGGAAAATAAGTATAAAACTACTCAAAAGTTATAGAATTTCAACAGACGTTTTACTAGAAAGGTGTCTCAATAACCATGACTAGACCGTATTATGCTAAGAAAAAAAAACACCTGTCCAGTTTCACCGGAGCTCTTAGGCGTTTTGCTAGCATCCAAAAACACGGGTTTGTAGTAATGATTAGGACTAGACCGTATTTTGCAAATAAAACCATCAGCGTGGTGTAAATGGATAGCGGATTATAGTTTAGTGTAAACTTATTTATGTTACTTCGATTGTGAAACAAGTTCTTCCAACTTAAGCAAATCACGCTCGAAGACTTCCTGGTTAGAACCAGTACTAAGCATATGCGGAAAAAGGCGGGTTATTAGAGCGTCTTATTTAAGTGGTACAAACAGAAAGTATCCAATTTTCATCGTACCCGACACACTAAGGCGTTATATTGACTTGTTTCATTTTGCAACGGGTGCCTAACCGGAAATAAAGAAACTATCTTAAACGTATAATAAATGTTTGCCCCCGTGGAGTCAAACCAAACATTGGACTTCAATTTTATAAAGAATCAGCATATTGCAGAACAATAATATCATTAACTTAAGCGAAAAAATTGCGTGAACTATTTGAAAGGAAACATAATAGTGTGGTGTTAAAGGACAGTCCGTATGTCCCAAGGTGTGGTGTTAAAGGTCAATCCGTATGTCCCAAGGTTCGGTGTTAAAGGACAGTCCGTATGTTCCAAGGTGTGGTGTTAAAGGACAGTCCGTATGTCCCAAGGTGTGGTGTTACAAGACAATCCGTATGTCCCAAGGTGTGGTGTTAAAGGACAGTCCGGATGTCCCAAGGTGCGGTGTAACAAGACAATCCGTATGTCCCAAGGTCCTGGTGTTAAAGGACAATCCGTATGTCCCAAGGTGTGGTGTTAAAGGACAATCCGTATGTCCCAAGGTGTGGTGTTAAAGGACAATCCGTATGTCCCAAGGTGTGGTGTTAAAGGACAATCCGTATGTCCCAAGGTATGGTGTTAATGGACAATCCGTATGTCCCAAGGTCCTGGTGTTAATGGACAATCCGTATGTCCCAAGGTGTGATATTAAAGGACAATCCGTACGTCCCAAATTGTGGTGTTAAAGAACAATCCGTAAGTTCCAAGGTGTGGTGTTAAAGGACAATCCGTATGTCCCAAAGTGTGATGTTAAACGGCAATCCGTAAATTCCAAGGTATGGTGTTAAAGGACAATCCGTATGTCCCAAGGTGTGATGTTAAAGGACAGTCGGTATGTCCCAAGGTCATGGTGTTAAAGGACAGTCCGTATGTCCCAAGGTGTGGTGTTAAAGGACAATCAGTATGTCCCAAAGTGTGGTGTTAAAGGACAATCCGTATGTCCCAAGGTGTTGTGTTAAAGGACAATCCGTACGTCCCAAGGTGCTATGATACAAGACAATCTGTATGTCCCAAGGTCCTGGTGTTAATGGACAATCTGTATGTCCCTAGGTGTGGTATTTAGGGCAATCCGTATGTCCCAAATTGTGGTGTTAAAGGACAATCCGTAAGTTCCAAGGTGTGGTGTTAAAGGACAATCCGTATGTCCCAAGGTTCGGTGTTAAAGGACAGTCCGTATGTTCCAAGATGTGGTGTTAAAGGACAATCCGTATGTCCCAAGGTGTGGTGTTACAAGACAATCCGTATGTCCCAAGGTGTGGTGTTAAAGGACAGTCCGGATGTCCCAAGGTGTGGTGTTATCGGACAGTCCGTATGTCCCAAGGTGCGGTGTAACAAGACAATCCGTATGTCCCAAGGTCCTGGTGTTAAAGGACAGTCCGTATGTCCCAAGGTGTGGTGTTAAAGGACAATCCGTATGTCCCAAGGTGTGGTGTTAAAGGACAATCCGTATGTCCCAAGGTGTGGTGTTAAAGGACAATCCGTATGTCCCAAGGTATGGTGTTAATGGACAATCCGTATGTCCCAAGGTCCTGGTGTTAATGGACAATCCGTATGTCCCAAGGTGTGATATTAAAGGACAATCGGTACGTCCCAAATTGTGGTGTTAAAGAACAATCCGTAAGTTCCAAGGTGTGGTGTTAAAGGACAATCCGTATGTCCCAAAGTGTGATGTTAAACGGCAATCCGTAAATTCCAAGGTATGGTGTTAAAGGACAATCCGTATGTCCCAAGGTGTGATGTTAAAGGACAGCCGGTATGTCCCAAGGTGTGGTGTTAAAGAACAGCCGGTGTGTCCCAAGGTGTGGTGTTAAAGGACAGTCGGTATGTCCCAAGGTCATGGTGTTAAAGGACAGTCCGTATGTCCCAAAGTGTGATGTTAAACGGCAATCCGTAAATTCCAAGGTATGGTGTTAAAGGACAATCCGTATGTCCCAAGGTGTGGTGTTAAAGGACAGCCGGTATGTCCCAAGGTGTGGTGTTAAAGGACAGTCGGTATGTCCCAAGGTCATGGTGTTAAAGGACAGTCCGTATGTCCCAAGGTGTGGTGTTAAAGGACAATCAGTATGTCCCAAAGTGTGGTGTTAAAGGACAATCCGTATGTCCCAAGGTGTTGTGTTAAAGGACAATCCGTACGTCCCAAGGTGCGATGATACAAGACAATCTGTATGTCCCAAGGTCCTGGTGTTAATGGACAATCTGTATGTCCCTAGGTGTGGTATTTAGGGCAATCCGTATGTCCCAAATTGTGGTGTTAAAGGACAATCCGTAAGTTCCAAGGTGTGGTGTTAAACGACAATCCGTATGTCCCACAGTGTGATGTTAAACGACAATCCGTAAGTTCCAAGGTATGGTGTTAAAGGACAATCCGTATGTTCCAAAGTGTGATGTTAAACGACAATCCGTAAGTTCCAAGGTATGGTGTTAAAGGACAATTCGTATGTCCAAAGGTGTGGTGTTAAAGGACAATCCGTATGTCCCAAGGCGTGGTGTTAAAGGACACTCTGTATATTCCAAGGTGTGGTGTTAAACGACAATCCGTATGTCCCAAGGTGTGGTGTTAAAGGACAATCCGTATGTCCCAAGGTGTGGTGTTAAAGGACAAATCGTATATCCCAAGGTGTGGTGTTAAAGGACAATCCGTATGTCCCAAGGTGTGGTGTTAAAGGACAATCCGTATATCCTAAGGTGTGGTGTTAAAGGATAATCCGTATGTCCCAAGGTCCTGGTGAAGGCTATTAGAATTAGCTGTAGCCAAGGATCATTTTGTGCTTTATTACACTGGACTGTACAATTGTGCACAGTGTGGGGACTGTGCTAAATGAAAGAGGTATCGGTGAATTAATTAAATAACGAAATGTAAAACACATATTGTTTTATATAATTCTAAACTAGTTTATCGATGTTTAGACATAGAAGCAGGGGTCAAGGTTAGTACCATGATTACATTCATAGGGAGAGGTTTTTTTTGGTTAGGTCATTCGCTCATACAAAGAGGTCGCCATGGTTTTTCGAAAACAGTGCATTATGGGAGTGTACAAACCGCAATTGATACTCAAACCCGGCCATATGTAACGGCTGACCCGACCACTTTACTGCTGCAAGGAAAATGCAACTGCGGTGTGTGTATTATTTGATTGTTGCGTTTCCATGCACTAATTTGGAATCGTTGTGCATTGCTCTTTTGTATATTCAAAAAAATATATTGAAAAAATAAAATAAAAATGCCTTAATTGAGGTATTGAGGTAATGTTCGCCGTTTTTTAACGATTCCTGCTGAGTTTATGTAAATCCTTTTCAAATAACCACCTATTTAATTTATTACGATATGCTGAACCCATGATAACGGAAATAATAACAAAACCAAGAAGCAACAGTTGTTCATTTTAATTGATACAACAGATATATATTTTCTTTAAAAACACGATTGAAAAACAAGGCGAGGTTACCGGTATGGCGTATTTTTAGCACGTTGCAAGAATCAGACATATCTCCGAACCTGCACAATTTTTTTTAAGTTTTTTTAAATCATATATCCACAAATTATTTTGATATATATATGATCACAGTAGTAAATAACATTAATTACGTTAGAAAATGTATACGGTTGTTTCAAGACATTCTTTTAAATATGCAAATTGAAATGCATATTGATTGAGATTAGTACATTTAAACATCAAAATTACTACTAAGCACACCACGTTTGCCTTTTCCCTGCATCCTGAATTTGGCCGTGTCACCTGGAACCTGGTCTGGATTTGCTATCACAAGTGTATTTAGTACTCTGTGCGCGGTTATTTTTATTCTTTAAAACTTAAATATGTTGTTTCACTAAAATTTTGCAGCTTTACACCAATAAACAAGCCTATTTCGTACAAACTCAAACATATACATTCATTAAATTTATTTATCACCTCTTTTATAAGACCTAACGATTGGATGCTTTTTAAAAGCTGCAAAATTGTCTTTTTTTAAGGTTGGGATGAGTTTGTTTGTCAAGATAGTTGGAACTAAAGTTTCCATCCCCCCCACCCCCCACCTCCACACCACACATACCCACTATATTATGTGAACTTAAATACCATGTTTCACCCCTCTTCACCCCACTTTTACAGTTTTATAACGCTTTCTAGTGTTCGTTTGAACCGGTTTCAATAGTCTTCATGCGCATTCTTACTGTACTTCAGTATGTCTATTCTCCCAAGTTTATAACGGTAACATCTTTACACAGCTGGCCCTGCAAACAGGCTTTTGTGTTTGTGTGTGTGTGTGTGTGTGTGGGGGGGGGGGGGGGGGGGGGGTTCTGGGAGAAAAAAGTGTAAACATCTATTGTAAGGTACCCACAGTGTTTAATAGTTCAACATAAACAATGGAGGGATACGTATCTGTGGTAAACTTACAAATAGCATTGTCTTTAATGACGTCATAACTGTCGGGATATCGGACCGAAACTAGCCAACTTTTAAATGCTAAGCGAAGAATTTAACGAGGGAAAGTTTAAGCGGTTACGTATGCGGATATAAAACGTAATGTCTTTTATATTATCTCCAGTGTATCACGGGTGTGAACGTTAAAATCAGGGTCGACTATTTACAACATTAACTTCGCTAAATAAATACTTAAACATACATTAATATATAACTGATTCAAGTAAAACAGACTTCAAAATGCTTCAAGAATATAACCATTAGTTCTTTAGTTGTTTCAAAACCGAAATAAATGAATGTTTGTTAACTAGATCCAATTCGTCTAAATGTTGGATTGATATGTGACATGTTCTTTCTCCCAAAATAACACACGTTTCTCCCCGGGTTCAGACATTTGAGAAATCAAAGACACCGATAAATAATATGATATATACTATTACATAATTCGCACAAGCATGGAAAAAATACGAGCAAAAAATCGTTTAACAACTGTGACCTTCTCTAGTGTCATTGTGTTATGACATGCCTGCTATAGCGGTCAGTTTTGTTGATGTCGCAAGAGCTGGCATGCGTGCATGACTGACATGCATCTATCTGAATAGAAATATCGTGTTTCGTGCTTCAACACTTGATGTAACAATTAGAGTGTTATGGACAGATCCAGATTCAAATCTTCAGTTCCATAAATAGGTGATAGCAAGTCATAATATTTTCTAATCGGCAACTTGTTTCCTTGAACCTCTTATCATTGTTCATTTTCTGGCATAAAGTACCACACCCTTCCATTCCCTGAATTGCACCAGTGTAATAATTGTAGATATATAAGTATAATGATTTTATTTGAACAGGTGTATCTTATCTTTAATTGAGGTTTGTGTATCCGTTTGTGTATTAAACAAATGCAATAATGTTTTTATTTCACCACATTTTACATCTGCTGATGGGCTCTTCAAAGTACATAAAATCAATTTTATCGCTTAAATCTGTTTAGTGACAATTAAAATAATAGCCATTATATCTTAGTTTAAAAATAATGTTTGCCTTTTCACTTGCCATGTAGTTTTAATTTTACACCGTTCAAAACTTTCCAAAATGAAAAGTTTTGTTATTGTTTTTTTTTAACTTTTTTAGTAAGCACATTGAATAATAAATTGCAATATAAACGGTCCAATTGGAAGATTCTATTTATAACTCAACTATATAATTGGAATTATTTTCAAATGGAAATTTCCAAATATATTACAAGCAAGTGAATAGTTTAATGTGCGTGTGTAATGTACATGCGTGCGTTTGTGTGTGCGTGCAAAGTAGGTGCGTGTGTATGTGTGTGAGTGCATGCGGACATGCGTACACGCGTGCGTATATATGCGAGAGCAACGTACGTGACTGTGTGAGTGCGCATGTTTGTTTGTGTGTTTGTCTGTGTGTGCATCTGTGTGTGCCAACAACGAGTTAGTGATTGCATATGCAGCGTGCGTCACTGTGAAACATGTGCATTGTGTTACATTTATTCTATATATATTTATATCCAGAATTATGCTGACAAATTGCTGAACGACACAATACACGATCTACACAAATCAATGTGACGGACGATCTACCTCCAAACTAATGTTGCAAGGAACTCTAATGTTTAATAATGTCAAATTAATTCCAACTTTCATCTTTCAACGTTATTCCTTTATTATTCAAGACCATCAATAGCAAACGACAAAAGATCAAAAGTTGAAAAAAAAGAATATTTATATTTGTCAAACTAATAACCTAGCACTATATAAGTCTTAAGGGATTTTAACATTTATATTTTTAATTTGGGTTTCTATTGTAAAACGAGAACCGTAGAGTCTTATAAAAGTAGCCGTAATCACTTCAACCACGGTCAATTTGAAATAAAAATGGATTATCTCGTTTTACGATTCTTCCTACGGTGATTGTTCATCTTCAGGTTTCACTCGAGGCCAGATAGTGCTGTATAATCTATACAAAATAGTGACTGCCAATTGCACTAAAGTTTTACATTAACATTGTTGTTTACAAAGTAGTTTCTTTATATAACATGAATGCTTTTGTATATAACAGTGTATAATAATTTCGGTGAAGTCTCATATCTGTAAGTCTTAGCTCAGACTTTGTTCTCCGTAGTAGTATGTAACAAAAATGTTTAACTTCTGTAAATTACTTTGAAAGTATAACAAATTAAATAACGATGTAGTTTAGCGTATGAATTACCATCTCTATCGTTTTTGTGCTTCAATATTTGTCGCCATTGTCAAACGTCCCATTACTTCCGTTACACGTTGTAAACATAAGCGCTATTTTGATACATTTAACAACGGTTGTAACAGTTTAACTGTCGAACTATTGCCAGACGTCATTTTACTTCCGTTGCACGTTGTACACAGGAGCGTTATTGTGTAACATTTAACCACGGTTGCAACTGTTTAACATTCGAACTATTGCCAGACGTCTCTTTACTTCCGTTACACGTTGTACACAGGACCGTTAATATTTTACATTTAACCACGGTTGTAACAGTTTAACAATCCGACTTTTGACAGACGTTCCATTACTTCCGTTACACGTTGTACACAGGAACGTTATTATGTTACATTTAACCACGGTGGTAACAGTTTTACAGTCGGACTATTGCCAGACGTCCCTTTACTTCTTTACTTCCGTAACACGTTGTACACAGGTGCATTATTATGTTACATTTAACCACGATTGCAACAGTTTAACAGTCGAATTATCGCCAGACGTCCCTTTACTTCTTCACTTCCGTAACACGTTATACAAAGGAGCGTTATTATGTTACATTTAACCACGGTTGTAACAATTTTACAGTCGAACTATTGCCAGACGTCCCTTTACTTCTGTTGCAAGTTGTACACAGGAGCGTTATTATGTAACATTTAATCATGGTTGTAACAGTTTAACAGTCCAACTATTGCCAGACGTCCCTTTACTTCCGTTGCAAGTTGTACGCAAGAGCGCAATTATGTTATATTTAATCACGGTTGTAACAGTCTAACAGTCAAACTATTGCCAGACGTCCCTCTACTCCATTACTTCCGTAACACGTTGTACACAGGAGAGTTATTATGTTACATTTAATCATGGTTGTAACAGTTTTACAGTCGAACTATTGCCAGACGTCCCTCTACTCCATTACTTCCGTAACACGTTGTACACCGGAGAGTTATTATGTTACATTTAATCATGGTTGTAACAGTTTTACAGTCGAACTATTGCCAGACGTCCCTGTACTTCTTTACTTCCGTAACACGTTGTACACAGGAGCGTTATTATGTTACATTTAATCATGGTTGTAACAGTTTTAGAGTCGAACTAATGCCAGACGTCCCTGTACTTCTTTCCCTCCGTAACACGTTGTACACAGGAGCGTTATTATGTTACATTTAATCATGGTTGTAACAGTTTTACAGTCGAACTATTGCCAGACGTCCCTGTACTTCTTTACCTCCGTAACACGTTGTACAAAGGAATGTTATTATGTTACATTTAATCATGGTTGTAACAGTTTTACAGTCGAACTATTGCCAGACGTCCCTGTACTTCTTTCCCTCCGTAACACGTTGTACACAAGAGCGTTATTATGTTACATTTAATCATGGTTGTAACAGTTTTACATTCGAACTATTGCCAGACGTCCCTCTACTTCTTTACCTCCGTAACACGTTGTACACAGGAACGTTATTATGTTACATTTAATCATGGTTGTAACAGTTTTACAGTCGAACTATTGCCAGACGTCCCTGTACTTCTTTACCTCCGTAACACGTTGTACACAGGAACGTTATTATGTTACATTTAATCATGGTTGTAACAGTTTTACAGTCGAACTATTGCCAGACGTCCCTTTACTTCTTTACCTCCGTAACACGTTGTACACAGGAATGTTATTATGTTACATTTAATCATGGTTGTAACAGTTTTACAGTCGAACTATTGCCAGACGTCCCTGTACTTCTTTCCCTCCGTAACACGTTGTACACAGGAACGTTATTATGTTACATTTAATCATGGTTGTAACAGTTTAACAGTCGAACTATTGCCAGACGTCCCAGTACTTCTTTACCTCCGTAACACGTTGTACACAGGAACGTTATTATGTTACATTTAATCATGGTTGTAACAGTTTAACAGTCGAACTATTGCCAGACGTCCCAGTACTTCTTTACCTCCGTAACACGTTGTACACAGGAACGTTATTATGTTACATTTAATCATGGTTGTAACAGTTTTACAGTCGAACTATTGCCAGACGTCCCTGTACTTCTTTACCTCCGTAACACGTTGTACAAAGGAATGTTATTATGTTACATTTAATCATGGTTGTAACAGTTTTACAGTCGAACTATTGCCAGACGTCCCTGTACTTCTTTCCCTCCGTAACACGTTGTACACAGGAGAGTTATTATGTTACATTTAATCATGGTTGTAACAGTTTTACAGTCGAACTATTGCCAGACGTCCCTGTACTTCTTTACTTCCGTAACACGTTGTACACAGGAACGTTATTATGTTACATTTAATCATGGTTGTAACAGTTTTACAGTCGAACTATTGCCAGACGTCCCTGTACTTCTTTACCTCTGTAACACGTTGTACACAGGAACGTTATTATGTTACATTTAATCATGGTTGTAACAGTTTTACAGTCAAACTATTGCCAGACGTCCCTGTACTTCTTTCCCTCCGTAACACGTTGTACACAGGAACGTTATTATGTTACATTTAATCATGGTTGTAACAGTTTTACAGTCGAACTATTGCCAGACGTCCCTCTACTTCTTTACCTCCGTAACACGTTGTACACAGGAACGTTATTATGTTACATTTAATCATGGTTGTAACAGTTTAACAGTCGAACTATTGCCAGACGTCCCTGTACTTCTTTACCTCCGTAACACGTTGTACACAGGAACGTTATTATGTTACATTTAATCATGGTTGTAACAGTTTTACAGTCGAACTATTGCCAGACGTCCCTGTACTTCTTTACCTCCGTAACACGTTGTACACAGGAGAGTTATTATGTTACATTTAATCATGGTTGTAACAGTTTTACAGTCGAACTATTGCCAGACGTCCCTGTACTTCTTTACCTCCGTAACACGTTGTACACAGGAATGTTATTATGTTACATTTAATCATGGTTGTAACAGTTTTACAGTCGAACTATTGCCAGACGTCCCTGTACTTCTTTACCTCCGTAACACGTTGTACACAGGAACGTTATTATGTTACATTTAATCATGGTTGTAACAGTTTTACAGTCGAACTATTGCCAGACGTCCCTGTACTTCTTTACCTCCGTAACACGTTGTACACAGGAACGTTATTATGTTACATTTAATCATGGTTGTAACAGTTTAACAGTCGAACTATTGCCAGACGTCCCTGTACTTCTTTACCTCCGTAACACGTTGTACACAGGAACGTTATTATGTTACATTTAATCATGGTTGTAACAGTTTTACAGTCGAACTATTGCCAGACGTCCCTGTACTTCTTTTCCTCCGTAACACGTTGTACACAGGAGAGTTATTATGTTACATTTAATCATGGTTGTAACAGTTTTACAGTCGAACTATTGCCAGACGTCCCTGTACTTCTTTACCTCCGTAACACGTTGTACACAGGAACGTTATTATGTTACATTTAATCATGGTTGTAACAGTTTTACAGTCGAACTATTGCCAGACGTCCCTGTACTTCTTTACCTCCGTAACACGTTGTACACAGACACGTTATTATGTTACATTTAATCATGGTTGTAACAGTTTTACAGTCGAACTATTGCCAGACGTCCCTGTACTTCTTTCCCTCCGTAACACGTTGTACACAGGAACGTTATTATGTTACATTTAATCATGGTTGTAACAGTTTTACAGTCGAACTATTGCCAGACGTCCCTGTACTTCTTTCCCTCCGTAACACGTTGTACACAGGAACGTTATTATGTTACATTTAATCATGGTTGTAACAGTTTTACAGTCGAACTATTGCCAGACGTCCCTGTACTTCTTTCCCTCCGTAACACGTTGTACACAGGAACGTTATTATGTTACATTTAATTAAGGTTGTAACAGTTTTACAGTCGAACTATTGCCAGACGTCCCTGTACTTCTTTCCCTCCGTAACACGTTGTACACAGGAACGTTATTATGTTACATTTAATCATGGTTGTAACAGTTTTACAGTCGAACTATTGCCAGACGTCCCTGTACTTCTTTACCTCCGTAACACGTTGTACACAGGAGAGTTATTATGTTACATTTAATCATGGTTGTAACAGTTTTACAGTCGAACTATTGCCAGACGTCCCTGTACTTCTTTACTTCCGTAACACGTTGTACACAGGAACGTTATTATGTTACATTTAATCATGGTTGTAACAGTTTTACAGTCGAACTATTGCCAGACGTCCCTGTACTTCTTTACCTCCGTAACACGTTGTACATAGGAACGTTATTATGTTACATTTAATCATGGTTGTAACAGTTTTACAGTCGAACTATTGCCAGACGTCCCTCTACTCCATTACTTCCGTAACACGTTGTACACAGGAACGTTATTATGTTACATTTAATCACGGTTGTAGCAGTCTAACAGTCGAACTATTGCCAGACGTCCCTGTACTTCTTTACTTCCGTAACACGTTGTACACAGGAACGTTATTATGTTACATTTAATCATGGTTGTAACAGTTTTACAGTCGAACTATTGCCAGACGTCCCTCTACTCCATTACTTCCGTAACACGTTGTACACAGGAACGTTATTATGTTACATTTAATCATGGTTGTAACAGTTTTACAGTCGAACTATTGCCAGACGTCCCTGTACTTTTTTACCTCCGTAAAACATAGTACGCAAGAGCGCAATTATGTTATATTTAATCACGGTTGTAGCAGTCTAACAGTCGAACTATTGCCAGACGTCCCTGTACTTCTTTACTTCCGTAACACGTTGTACACAGGAACGTTATTATGTTACATTTAATCATGGTTGTAACAGTTTTACAGTCGAACTATTGCCAGACGTCCCCGTACTTCTTTACCTCCGTAAAACATAGTACGCAAGAGCGCAATTATGTTATATTTAATCACGGTTGTAGCAGTCTAACAGTCGAACTATTGCCAGACGTCCCTCTACTCCATTACTTCCGTAACACGTTGTACACAGGAACGTTATTATGTTATATTTAATCACGGTTGTAGCAGTCTAACAGTCGAACTATTGCCAGACGTCCCTGTACTTCTTTACTTCCGTAACACGTTGCACACAGGAACGTTATTATGCTACATTTAATCACGGTTGTAACAGTTTAACAGTCGAACTATTGCCAGACGTTCCTTTACTTCCGTTACTCGTTGTGCACATAAGCGCCTTTATGATACATTTAACCACGGTTGTAACAGTTTAACAATTAAACTATTGCCAAACCGTGCATGTATGTTACAACAAATTGTTTCCAGTTGTGTTTACGTATTTACGAGTATCTAATCGTTTTTAGGCATCTGGTAAATATCAGGATTTATTTTTTTTGTTTTATTTCTCTTTCGCAAGCAGACTATTTTTTTTACTTCGTTCACATGTCAAGACCAGAACACGCACAAAACAACCAATCATTCTACATGGTATCAATTGGTATCAATAAACATAGTGTTATATTTGTGATATTCAGCCCGTGTGTCCGGACTTTTCAATATTACGTCTGCTCAGAACACCAGATGCTATTGCACAAAAACAGCAAAATCGTTCGAAAACGTTAAGGTTTCTTTTCAATTAAAAACCCCAAACGTTTTAGCACGCTGATGTATAATTACTATTAGCAAACGAAGTGACATATCACTGTCGTCAAGATTGAAGATGACGTAGAACTCAATGATGCATAATTAATTATTTAATTTTGATTTGCTTTATTCAGTTAAATAGTCGTATGCTCGTATTTTATATATATCTTATTATTTATTAATGAAATTGTTGTATATATCGATATTTGACACATAAACTATTTTGTCAGTCTGTGCGTCACTATGTCTGTCTGCCTGTATTATATCCATTGGTGATTAACTTTATTTCAGAGATAATAAAAGTGGCTAGTGGTAATAAAGAATAAAAAAAATTATCAAATATATACCATGTTATTATTCTGTTGTTACCATGCTGATTAAGCAATAGCCACCATATTTAGTGTTCAGATTTGTTTCTTTTTTGCATTCTATTGTGTAAATATTCTGAACTCTATCGAGGATGATATAACACCTTTCGAAACCGTTTCCTTTTGTTGTGTGGCAAGTATATTGGAATTGAAAATAAAATGACAACAACTTGAATTAACTTCAACTTTAAAATATTTTTAGCTAAAATTCGAATATCAAAATGACATAATATGACGAAATATTTGTTGATATTCTTATTAAAAACGCATTAATTCAGCGATTTAAAAAAAATGTTTTCTGAGCCATTAATAACATGTAGGCAACTGCTACAGTAACGTGCGTTCATATAATGTATGTGGTTCTTTCAGCACCTCAGCACAAGACTAACCCCAATCGTCAGAAATGACATGTGTTTATTGTTGGTAAATAATTTGCAACGGATTTCCTTGTCATAATACAATGGTGAGGTGTTCGTGTAAAATTACTGAGTGATGGTATGCTTTAAAACAAATAAATTTGATTATTTGATAAAATAAATAGTTAAAGAATACCTAAGAAACGGCATTTGCTGCGGTTTCACAAAAGTAGAAACGGAGGTGTTCCGATTCAATGAACCACTTGCTTTTGTTTAGTAATAACGTTTACATATTTGATGTACCTGAAGTGGTCACCTCCGAATTAACATCCCCGCAATACAGTTGAAACAAACCAATGGTGAGTAGCTTAAAGTGGTCAACTTATACTTTAATGTCGCTAAAATGAGATTCATACTTGGTCATATCAGCTAAATCTTGGTATATACTTTGAGCAGAGACATAGACGCAGAGACTCGCAGGTGCAGGTGCTTCTCGCAATAACTCGTAAACACCTACTGTTCTCAATCACGTGACCGTGATCTCCGCCTATTTGATCTGGTTTCCTGGCCGTTTAATAAATTGTTGATTAATCGATTTATTTGGGAACAATACTACGCGGGCACCTGCAACTGTGTAAACAATAAAATTGGTTTACATTGCGACGGCAATTTCCACAATTTTCTACTTATAATTTCAATTATATTGTTGTGGTATATATACAAAATATATTGATGAACGGGTTTTGAACTGAGTGAATAAAAGATAAAAGAATAAAATATATTGTATTGATACTGTTTTATTGTAATAATTTTCCCCGACCTCGCACTGTTGCAAAAGAATAAAATATATTGTATTGATACTGTTTTATTGTGATAATTTTCCCCGACCTCACACTGTTGCAAACACGGTGATTTAATTACTGTGGTTTTTTTTTATATCATGTGTTTATTATTTAACATAATTCAGAGATGACGAGCGTATTTTTTTCTGTTCTGTAGCGATGAGAGAGTTCAATTTCATGTCTTTGTCACAGTTCAATGTATGATACAATCCAGTCACTGAATACTCATTAACATCCCTGTTTACGGTAAGATTTTCAAACTTACCAGTGTCATGTGTCAATTCATAGATATTAGAATAAATATTTCTACACTCTTGCAGTTCACCTAATACACGATGATAGTAAAAAAAAACTTAAATATAATACCGAAATAAAGTTTTTGTATGTTTAATAAAGTCCCATTTAAACTCACTCGAAAAAAAACAACTGCAAAATTGTCTTTTCCAAAGCATAAAAGTTGACATTTCTAATAAGCAATTCGGAATAAAAATTTCTGCACTCGTTCAACATACTAAATACATAACGATAATGAAAAAATAATAAAAAAATATTACAGCAGAAAAATGTTTTTATAAGTTTAATGAACAACTGTTAAAGAATAGTTGGCGTGGAATGGGTTGATCTCAGCACTTATTACATAACTGGGAATCAAGATTCAAAAACACTAACAATCAATCTAATACACTAAATAAAGAAAATTATGAAAATTTAATTAAAAAAAATACTTAAAATTTCTCTATTTTTCAAAAAAACATCAAGACGATCTGCCTTGTATTGTTTTTTTCAATATGGCCGACGATGACGCTATAATCGAATCACGTGACTGTCGGGATTTCTCGGGGATGTACGTTTTTTTTAAAATAGCCACTACAGCGGAGGAACAGGCTTCCAGTCTCCTTGTCTATGTCTCTGCTTTGAGTACTACATACACTGCTCCATTTCTAATTTTGTAGAAATCGTTTTATCGACGTCATTTTGAGAGTTTTTTTACATACGGAAAACTTGTTCAAGATGAGCCACATGAAATACGGACAGGTAAGTTGGCTAGATACTTGACCAGACGCGAGGACGTCTATCAACCACTGGCCACATGGCATTGTTTGTCCAAGTTAATACAATGTAGTGCTTACCAAGACATCGATAGTTTGTCTAAGGAAATGGCGGCGTAGCAACTAATATCGGCCGCTTACTGGATGTTAGTCTTGTTTGATTGACAACCCGCGTCAGGTTTATTTCTCTATAGGTATGGTGTTCGTCATCAGGTTTATAACTCTATAGGTATGGTGTTTGTCGTCATGTCAATAACTCTATAGGTATGGTGTTTGTCTATAGGTCAATAACTCTATAGGTATGGTGTTCGTCGTCAGGTCAATAACTCTATAGGTATGGTGTTCGTCGTCAGGTCAATAACTCTATAGGTATGGTGTTCGTCGCCATGTTTATAACTCTATAGGTATGGTGTTCGTCGTCATGTCAATAACTCTATAGGTATGGTGTTTGTCGTCATGTCAATAACTCTATAGGTATGGTGTTCGTCTATAGGTCAATAACTCTATAGGTATGGTGTTTGTCTATAGGTCAATAACTCTATAGGTATGGTGTTCGTTGTCACGTCAATAACTCTATAGGTATAGTGTTCGTCTATAAGTCAATAACTCTATAGGTATGGTGTTCGTCGTCAGGTCTATAACTCTATAGGTATGGTGTTCGTCGTCAGGTCAATTACTCTATAGGTATGGTGTTCGTCGTCAGGTTTATAACTCTATAGGTATGGTGTTCGTCGTCAGGTCAATAACTCTATAGGTATGGTGTTCGTCGTCATGTTTATAACTCTATAGGTATGGTGTTCGTCTATAAGTCAATAACTCTATAGGTATGGTGTTCGTCGTCAGGTCAATAACTCTATAGGTATGGTGTTCGTCGTCATGTCAATAACTCTATAGGTATGGTGTTCGTCGTCAGGTCAATAACTCTATAGGTATGGTGTTCTTCGTCAGGTTTACAACTCTATAGGTATGGTGTTCGTCTATAAGTCAATGACTCTATAGGTATGGTGTTCGTCGTCAGGTTTATAACTCTACAGGTATGGTGTTCGTCGTCAGGTCTATAACTCTATAGGTATGGTGTTCGTCGTCATGTTTATAACTCTATAGGTATGGTGTTCGTCTATAAGTCAATAACTCTATAGGTATGGTGTTCGTCGTCAGGTTTATAACTCTACAGGTATGGTGTTTGTCGTCAGGTCAATAACTCTATAGGTATGGTGTTCGTCGTCAGGTCTATAACTCTATAGGTATGGTGTTCGTCGTCAGGTTTATAACTGTATAGGTATGGTGTTCGTCGTCAGGTCTATAACTCTATAGGTATGGTGTTCGTCGTCATGTTAAGCTGAATATTTGTGCAGTATATGAAAATACACATCCTCCATGTACGTAAGTATTGTACGTGACCTTGATATTTGCGGTGTTGCTCGCAACACAGTCATGTTATGCTGAACATTACTATGAAGTTATTTGAAAAATTATATATGCATTGGAATTTACAGGGCGGACACAAAATACACATGTGCAGGTGGTAGGACGGACAGACAGATAGGATCGAGCAATGCAATGAGCCAGTGTATTATACTGAATTACTTAAAAAAGTAAACTTGTAACTTTATGAGCGTTATCAGATACTGTTTTCAGGTTTATGACTTAAGTAGTTCAATACAAAACAATAACAATACAAGTAACAATACAGTAACAATACAAATATCAATATAAGTAACAATACAAGTAACAATACAATTACAATACAATAACAATACAAATAATAATACAATAACAATATAAGTAAAAATATAAGTAACAATACAAGTAACAATACAATAACAATACAATACAATAACAATACAAGTAACAATACAATAACAAGGCAAGTAACACTATCAGTAACAAAACAAGTAACAATACAATTACAAAACAACAACAATACATGTTACAATACAATAACAATACAAGTAACAATACAATTACTTTCACTTTAAATTCAGTTTCAAATGGATAAATTTGTCTGCGGCATGATAATTCAGCGCTTACTGCCTTAAGTAGACACCGTCGTGATATAACTAAAAAATTGTTGAAAGTTACACTTGATACCACACAAAACACCAACTGGATCAATTCGATTTGTTTCACTATCCCATTTTCTGTACCATAGTACCGCAGCAATGGATTCCTTTGGTGACATTTTGACTGCACCACATACATGGTGTGCGTCAGTTATCTGTTTTTTTCAGTTCTTGGAGGCATTTTGACTACATTACATACATGGTGTGCGTCAGTAATCTGTTTTATCAGTTTTTGGTGGCATTTTGACTACACTACATACATGGTGTGCGTCAGTAATCTGTTTTATCAGTTCTTGGTGGCATTTTGACTACACTACATACATGGTGTGCGTCAGTAATCTGTTTTATCAGTTCTTGGTGACATTTTGACTGCACTACATACATGGTGTGCGTCAGTAATCTGTTTTATCAGTTCTTGGTGGCATTTTGACTGCACTACATACATGGGGTGCTTCAGTAATCTGTTTTATCAGTTCTTGGTGGCATTTTGACTGCACTAAATACATGGGGTGCTTCAGTAATCTGTTTTATCAGTTCTTGGTGGCATTTTGACTGCACTACATACATGGTATGCGTCAGCAATCTGTTTTATCAGTTCTTGGTGGCATTTTGATTACACTACATACATGGTGTGCGTCAGCAATCTGTTTTATCAGTTCTTGGTGGCATTTTGACTGCACTACATACATGGTGTGCGTCAGCAATCTGTTTTATCAGTTCTTGGTGGCATTTTGACTGCACTACATACATGGTGTGCATCAGTTATCTGTTTTATCAGTTCTTGGTGGCATTTTGACTACACTATATACATGGTGTGCGTCAGTTATCTGTTTCATCAGTTCTTGGTGGCATTTTGACTGCACTACATACATGGTGTGCGTCAGTTATCTGTTTTATCAGTTCTTGGTGGCATTTTGACTACACTACATACATGGTATGCGTCAGTAATCTGTTTTATCAGTTCTTGGTGGCATTTTGACAGCACTACATACATGGTGTGCGTCAGCAATCTGTTTTATCAGTTCTTGGTGGCATTTTGACTACACTACATACATGGTGTGCGTCAGTAATCTGTTTTATCAGTTCTTGGTGGTATTTTGACTGAACTACATACATGGTGTTTGTCAGTAATCTGTTTTATCAGTTCTTGGTGACAGTTTGATTACACTACATACATGGTGTGCGTCAGTAATCTGTTTTATCAGTTCTTGGTGGTATTTTGACTGAACTACATACATGGTGTGCGTCAGTAATCTGTTTTATCAGTTCATGGTGACATTTTGACTGCACTACATACATGGTGTGCGTCAGTTATTTGTTCTATCAGTTCTTGGTGGCATTTTGACTGCACTACATACATGGTGTGCGTCAGTAATCTGTTTTATCAGTTCTTGGTGGCACTTTGACCGCACTACATACATGGTGTGCGTCAGTTATCTGTTTTATCAGTTCTTGGTGACACTTTGACTGCACTACATACATGGTGTGCGTCAGTAATCTGTTTTATCAGTTCATGGTGGCATTTTGACTACACTACATACACGGTGTGCGTCAGTAATCTGTTTAATGAGATCATGGTGGCATTTTGACTACACTTCATACACGGGGTGTGTCAGTAATCTGTTTTATCAGTTCTTGGTGACATTTTGACTGCACTACATACATGGTGTTCGTCAGTAATCTGTTTTATCAGTTCTTGGTGACATTTTGACTGCACTACATACATGGTGTTTGTCAGTAATCTGTTTTATCAGTTCTTGGTGACATTTTGACTACACTACATACATGGTGTGCGTCAGTAATCTGTTTTATCAGTTCTTGGTGGCATTTTGACTGCACTACATACATGGTGTGCGTCAGTAATCTGTTTTATCAGTTCATGGTGGCATTTTGACTGCACTTCATACATGGTGTGCGTCAGTTATCCGTTTTATCAGTTCTTGGTGACATTTTGACTGCACTACATACATGGTGTGCGTCAGTTATCTGTTTTATCAGTTCTTGGTGACATTTTGATTGCAATACATACATGGTGTGCGTCAGTAATCTGTTTTATCAGTTCTTGGTGGCATTTTGACTGCACTACATACATGGTGTGCGTCAGTAATCTGTTTTATCAGTTCTTGGTGACATTTTGACTGCACTACATACATGGTATGCGTCAGTAATCTGTTTTATCAGTTCTTGGTGACATTTTGACTACACACATGGTGTGCGTCAGTAATCTATTTTATCAGTTCTTGGTGGCATTTTGACTGCACTACATACATGGTGTGCGTCAGTAATCTGTTTTATCCGTTCTTGGTGGCATTTTGACTGTACTACATACATGGTGTGCGTCAGTAATCTGTTTTATTAGTTCTTGGTGGCATTTTGACTGCACTACATACATGGTGTGCGTCAGTAATCTGTTTTATTAGTTCTTGGTGGCATTGTGACTGCACTACATACATGGTGTGCGTCAGTAATCTGTTTTATCAGTTCTTGGTGGCATTTTGACTGCACTACATACATGGTTTGCGTCAGTAATCAGTTATTGGTGGCATTCTGATATTGATAAATATCAAAACAAGTAAAACTGGTAAGTTAAGAAGACCACCCCATAATGTTGATATTAGTTTATACATATCTTATTGCTTGATATGATACACATTCACAAAAGGGTCGGGCGACACGTTCTAAAGCCATTCCCGACAAAATATTCATTTGCAAATTTTGATCAAAATTAAATGCAATACATTTAACATATTTGAAGTAGTTATATACAATGTATGTAAGAATTATTTGTAGAACGTAACGATGAAGTAAATGTTAAGGATATGTGTACGATCGACAGAAGAGCAAGTGTCTGAATGGACGAATACACAATGTATTTTACCATTGTATAATTTATATAAACTGTAATTTTCTACGTAGAATGTAGCCCTGTAATATCTGCATTTGCGTAATGAATGAATAACATCTCATAAGTTGTTCAGTGTGGTGTAAAAAAAAAACAATTCAGTATTCTATATATACCTTTAATTTAAAAACAAACATCTCAATTCTTTCAAAAGCTGTGATATTCTTTGGCTTCTTTAAAATCTATTTAAGCAATCAGAAAAGATTTTAAAGAATAATTTATTGCAGTTACTAAAATAATACAGTTCTTACCATATACTTAAGGCCAAAAGTATTGTCCCGTGAAACATGAATATCTGAACTAACCGAAAACGGATACATATAAATTTGGTATCACTGGAAATACATAAAAATTTTGTATCACTGGAATGAACATGAACAATTCAAAGCCAATAAATATTTGTTTTTTAAGAAATTGAATGGTTAGTTTTATTGAAAACGGTGTTTAAAAAACTGACTGTTTTGAAAGTTACAATGTTCTAACTAACACGAGCAGTTTGCATACTAAATGTTGGTATTGGGTATGTGCCATTAATTAGAACATATGCAACTTTCAGAAACACAGTTTGATTTTAATACGCCGATTGTTCTAACACTACTTAATAAATTTCTTCAAAGATTCATACATGTAACTATTGTTATTTACAAAAATTGTTATTTCCCGCATGTTTTATCAATTTGAATGTCTCATTTTCGATATATATCTATAGTCATGCCAAGATTTTTCTATGTTTTTTCACTGACCATAGTACTATAACATAAATTGCAAATCCACTTGTATGAGTAATTCTGTATGATGACCTTATCAGCATACATGTACTGGTAATCACGATTTTGGATGAATAAAATGCCATTATAAATAATCTTAAACAAAATTTACTAAATCGTGTTTAAAATGATATCTGGTACTAAAATGAATTTCTGTTCGTACATTAAATAGGTCGCTCACTATGAGTGCAATAAAATAAACGGTATATTCATTGGTTGTTTTGCGTTACAGAACTTACTTTTTGTTTTTTATTCTTCTCCGGTCTTCAAATTACAACACTTTCAAATATGCATGTTCGGAGTAAAGCATATTGCACATACATTGTTATACTTACAATTGCGCACGTTGATAAAACTGATGTAACGTGTTAAATGTTCAATATTATAAGATAGAAAGTAATGTTCCTGTAACAAGTAAGCCATAGCTGTTCTTAGGGTTATTCACGTACGGTTATAAGCATAAGATTTTAAAAATTTGATATGACCCTCAAATTCTTCAAAAGTTACATATTTAAATATCTTCTTATTTCTTTTTTTTTTCTTTTAACCCTTTACTTCATATAGGCGCCTTTGGACACCTCTAATATAGACGCCTTTAGACACCTAATATAGAAGGCTTTTGAATGATTGGGTGAATTATGTTTATATTAACTGACAGAGTGGAAAACAGTGCAGGAAATGTCCAGATTGCTCGTGACGAGCAATCTGAACTCTTCCTGCACTGTTTTCAAAGGCCTTTGCTGATTAGTGCGGGAAAACGCGTATCTATGGAATAAAGGGTTAAAGGTAGTTTTTAGATAAATTGAACAAAGAACAATTCAATTTTGTTCATTTTTTAATGCAATAGTGTTTTAAAACGTAATTAACGTTAGCATCTTTACAGTTGTTTTTAATAAAGCTGGATAATAAATCAACGTAAAATGGACGTTGTATGCATCTTTAAGCATACAGTCGTTCAACGTGGAAGCTACTGACTCTTTAAAATGTAAAAACTGTGATTATTGTATCCATTTATTTTTAGTTGTTTTATGGCCTGTACCATACTTACTTAAATACTTGACTAAACGTTACATTGTTATTTGGAAAAAAACATGACTTAACTTGAAAATGTATAAGTTTTACGTTACACACTAATAAATATGTATGGTTGACTAATATTGAAATAAAAAAAAAACATTGTAAAAGAAATCTAAATGCAAGAAAAATTGAAATGTATGTACAATGTATTCGTGTTCTTATATCGATGTATGTTATTTCATATGTGTACTTATATTTGTGATGGCGTGTTAAATGTTATACAAACACATCCCACTGATTCGTGTAACGATATACATTATGATATTATGATAAGGTGTAAGGGAAATAACTTCGATTAAATAAACATTTCACATCTATCACAGTTAAGTCCTTTATTGGTTGTAGCCGGGACCACTTTGAGCTTGATTTGTCTAAAATCAATTCACAATGTATATAAACGTTATGTACAATGTACAAATGGTATAGACGGTGAGAGTTGTGAAAACAAAATAAAAACAATGAACACCAATCGGAGAGAAGTTACATTACATAACGCGGAGACGTAATTAAGGTCACAATACCAAAACAAAATAGCGTAATGAAGTACATTCTGTACAGTCATCTGTACTAAAGTATGCATAGTATAGCTTATAGGAAAAAGTAAATAAGAAAGTTGTTTAATTATGAGACAAATTAAAAACATTTAAACAGCCATGTGGCAATGTTAACATCGATTTTACTCCCGCATTTAGAGAGCCACGTGGCAATGTTAGCCTTGATTTTACTCCCGCATTTAGAGAGCCACGTGGCAATGTTAACAACGATTTTATTCCCGCATTTAAAGAGCCACGTGGCAATGTTAATCTCGATTTTACTCCCGCATTTAAACCACGTGGCAATGTTAGCCTCTATTTTACTCTTGCATTTAAAGAGCCACGTGACAATGATCGTCTTGAATTTACTCCCGTATTTAAAGAGCCACGTGGCAATGTTAGCCTCGATTTTACTCCCACATTTAGAGAGCCACGTGGCAATGTTAACAACGATTTTATTCCCGCATTTAAAGAGCCACGTGGCAATGTTAATCTCGATTTTACTCCCGCATTTAAACCACGTGGCAATGTTAGCCTCTATTTTACTCTTGCATTTAAAGAGCCACGTGACAATGATCGTCTTGAATTTACTCCCGTATTTAAAGAGCCACGTGGCAATGTTAGCCTCGATTTTACTCCCACATTTAGAGAGCCACGTGGCAATGTTAACAACGATTTTATTCCCGCATTTAAAGAGCCACGTGGCAATGTTAACAACGATTTTATTCCCGCATTTAAAGAGCCACGTGGCAATGTTAATCTCGATTTTACTCCCGCATTTAAACCACGTGGCAATGTTAGCCTCTATTTTACTCTTGCATTTAAAGAGCCACGTGACAATGATCGTCTTGAATTTACTCCCGTATTTAAAGAGCCACGTGGCAATGTTAGCCTCGATTTTACTCCCGCATTTAGAGAGCCACGTGGCAATGTTAACAACGATTTTATTCCCGCATTTAAAGAGCCACGTGGCAATGTTAATCTCGATTTTACTCCCGCATTTAAACCACGTGGCAATGTTAGCCTCTATTTTACTCTTGCATTTAAAGAGCCACGTGACAATGATCGTCTTGAATTTACTCCCGTATTTAAAGAGCCACGTGGCAATGTTAGCCTCGATTTTACTCCCACATTTAGAGAGCCACGTGGCAATGTTAACAACGATTTTATTCCCGCATTTAAAGAGCCACGTGGCAATGTTAACAACGATTTTATTCCCGAATTTAAAGAGCCACGTGGCAATGTTAATCTCGATTTTACTCCCGCATTTAAACCACGTGGCAATGTTAGCCTCTATTTTACTCTTGCATTTAAAGAGCCACGTGACAATGATCGTCTTGAATTTACTCCCGTATTTAAAGAGCCACGTGGCAATGTTAGCCTCGATTTTACTCCCACATTTAGAGAGCCACGTGGCAATGTTAACAACGATTTTATTCCCGCATTTAGAGAGCCACGTGGCAATGTTAACAACGATTTTATTCCCAAATTTAAAGAGCCACGTGGCAATGTTAGCCTCGATTTTACTCCCGCATTCAAGAGCCACGTGGCAATGTTAGCCTCGATTTTACTCTCGAATTTAAAGAGCCACGTGACAATGTTAATCTCGATTTTACTCCCGAATTTAAAGAGCTACGTGGCAATGTTAATCTCGACTTTACTCCCGCATTCAAAGAGCCACGTGGCAATGTTAATCTCGATTTTACTCCCGCATTCAAAGAGCCAAGTGGCAATGTTAGCCTTTATTTTACTCCCGCATTTAAAGAGTCACGTGTCAATGTTAACATAGATTTTACTCCTGCATTTACAGAGCCACGTGTCAATGTTAACATCGATTTTACTCCCACATTTAAAGAGCCACGTGTCAATGTTTACATCGATTTTACTCCCGCATTTAAAGACCCACGTGGCAATGTTAATCTCGATTTTACTCCCGCATTTAACCAACATTTACACTTTTAAATCAAGACATTAATCTCAAAGTACAACTACTGAAACTTGTTATTCAAGAAAGTATTAATACAGTTGTGTCATGCTATAGCTATTGTGTGTGCGTGCGTGTGTGTGTGTGTGTGTGTGTGTGTGCGTGTGTGCGTGCATGCATACGTGCGTGCGGGGGTCTTATCACATATAAGAAAGTGATACATTTCAGTACATGTATAATTAGATAGTAATAAATTGTATACTTCGGTACTTGTCCTATTTTTTGGATAAATTGTTTATATAATTTAAAGTTAACAAATAAGTTTAGTTGAATAAAGATTTTACGAGATTTATCCGGAGACCGTTAACAATGACGACTGACAAACGCACGTGGCCTACGTAAATAACTCGGAAAGATGGCAAGTAGAAGTAAAATAAAGTAGCAGCCCCATTAGCATTAACATAAAAATATATCATTGTCTATAATACAACATGCGTGCTATTTAAAGAATAAATCAACACCCCTAAAATCGTTGTGGCATGATATTTTGGTTTAGAAATATATTCATGTCTAGCAATATGTTCATATTGCTTGTTTACTTTCTTCAAACAATTCTTCAAACGAGTTATCTCCCGTAAGTTTGTACACTTTCGTTTTGTAGTTTGGTAAGTCAAGAACCCTTGTTCTGTGGACCTCATCATAAAGCATTCGTATTGACTCAGGAACTGCTTCAAACTTGCCCAGTTTGGCAAGATCTTTGTTGTAATCCCATTGACGGGGCCCCATCAGATGTGCGTGGCGAACTGGAAGCCCTTCGTTTAATCTATTTTGAAAGTCGGCTTCAGTATCTTCTTCCATCTCTTCACGAGTCGGCATGCGCTGTGTGCCGTCCAAGAGTGACAACACATACCTGATCTGGGTATCAAATTGTGGGAACGGGCATATGATTTTACACATGCCTATGAATGACAATGTAGGGAATTGGCTGTGAATGATATGCTTATATAAGGGGGTAATTCTCTCATCCTCAATATTAACACTGCAGACTTCACTGAGGAAGGGGAACGTGTAACGGTAGCCAGTGGTCAGCATCAATGTGTCGACCTTTTCCTCCAAACCATTCTTAAACACCACTGTGTCGGATGTTAACCGGTCGATACCAACTTGCTGGTCCACGTTGGCCGGCAGGGGTGACTCATGGGGCGTTTTGTTGTGGCTCAGTATAACCTGTAAACCGAGTAAATTATCAATATCAGAAAAATCACAGAACAGTCTATATATATCACTAATTTTCTACTTTGCAACTCATGTAAGAGACAATGCGGATAGTCCCCTTATTATGTACCATTTCAGGAAACTAGCATGAAGCCCCATACCTCAGGTGATTAATACCTCAAATTATCCCTCAAATGAGAGATCTTTGAAATTCTTTTTTCCGAGAATGTTCTTAAGTTATATAGACATCAGGAAGGTAGGGGTGTGCTGACTGTATAAGTATTTACTCAGAATGTAGTATATCAAATACATTTCGAGAAACAATTTTTATAGGCTCATTCAACTTCCGAAACGGTCATTTTTAGTTTTAATTTAAATCAGTTTTACTCTTCCAGATGGTAGAATATATATTTATTTAATCACTGAGAAACTTTGCAAACAAAAAAAATAAATATAAAGAACATTATAAGTACATAATTAAGAGAGGGTTATATACGTATATGCAAGGGAGGATCCTGAGCAAGAGTTACTAAGACCAAACTAGTATTCCGTACTTATTGTTTTTCAGTGCGTAGTTCAGTAATATCGTACTACGTTAGATACAGTATCATTACAGACATCAATACATTTAAATAAACACACAAAAAAACAATAACGATAAATAATATAAGTGTAGCCATAACGTTTTTTATCTTGTTAATGAACCCCTTATCTAACGGTCTTAGTCCGCACACTACAACTGCACAATTAATTTGTGTACTTCCGAACACTGGCGGAAGTACAGTCGGAAAGCAACCGAGTCATTACGGAATTACAAAAATGTTAACAAATGTTAAAAATTCGATTTGCTCGACTTAAAAATACATATTTCGACCGAAGTTGTTTATTTTCTCGCTTTTTTAAAAACAGTCACTAATGGGTCTACGGGGATGGTTTTAGCAATACTATAAACACATTTAATTACAATCATTTTTGTTATTATCAAAAAGTGTGCATTTCGGAAGTTTAATGACGCTTTAAAAAAGTTTTTAATCATTTCGTGGCTCATTGTACTCTGTACGTGTTACACATACGTGTATACATCATGGTATGTCAACACATAGCATTCGTTACTTAAGTACATTACTTTCACTATATTTCTATTTGCCTCATAACCAATAAAAACTGCAAAACGCACCGTCCGTGGGTACAACATCATTTTTTACTATCTGCTAACAAATTACATCATTCCGCTCGCATATATGCAAATATACTGTAAGCTGATTGCTATATGGCCCATGTCCATTTAACGATAGGCAAAGAGACGTTTGGAAAACAATCACGACAACGTTACTTATGTGTTCTCTATAATATATGTTTTGTTTACAAGGTATTTGTATTTTAATGAAATGCGATTGTTTCACGTCATCTGGCTGGATACAAAATAAGGCTAACCACTATCGTGTTATGGAGGCAATGTATAATGAAATGATAAAGACACGCAAAAAATCTTGGTAATAACCTTCCGTGCTACAGTAGCAATATCCAGACCAATATCCTGTCCAGAGGCTGCTGCCCCTAAACAAACAACCGTCTGGTCCTGGTATGGCTCGGGTGTTCTGTAATCATGGCTGTGGATGATTGTGCCCGTAAACTCCTCCATTCCGTCTAATATTGGAAATAACGGAGTAGAATAATGTCTGAAATATTTAACACTTTAAGTAGTTCTACTAGAAATCATGAAGCTTTGTGACACACGTAATTCATGAAGTCATCAAATCAACACAAATGATGATGACAAAGATGAGCCACTTGAAGGAGGACATAGAATGATCTATATGTGACGAAATTTAGGTAAATACGTAAATGTTTTGTTTTTTGTTTAACATTATCAATGCCATTCATCTTGGAAAAGCAGCATCAGTGAAAAATACTACTCTAGTTTTATTCTTTTACGGAATTTAAGTTGAAAGATCGTATGTCAAACGCACGTGGAATATTTAAAAAAAATCAATAATATTCAACAAAGGCGAATCATTGAACGCATTATTTAAGATCATTAAATCATACACACAATGTAAATAATAAACTGAATTACAAAAACACGGGAGGAGTGGCACTAAAGTTACCGCCTTAAAACGACCTGTGGCTCAATCGATACTGGAAAGCTTAACCTTAGTTTGCGGATGCACCTAACCTCGCTCTTCCACATCAAATCATTTAATAAGAGAGCATTTCATTTATTTTAAAAAAAATAATTCATTTCAAATCAATTCAAATGTGTAACTCGGAATAAGTAACTTAACTCAAACAGCTTATCGACTATTTTTTAACGCCAAAAATGTTCTTGCGTTATTGTTTTCTTTACACCTGATGTCAATATAAGAATGAATATAGTTAGTCCCATGCGAAGAATAACAGCGTACTGATGTTAAACACAAAATGTGAATTTAAATTACCCATTGCAAACTATGACAGCATCGAAAGACTGAGTTTTTGATGCTTCAGTGCCATCTGCATTGCTATACGAAACCGACCATTCCGTGACAGCTCCCTCCGTGTGTGGCTCAACTCTTTCAACGTTGGTCCCAAACTGAATAACAAAAACAGAAAAAAAACGAATAAGTTGTAAGTACTATTAACTTCCCCCCTTCGTTATCCGTATCAAACCGAAGATGTAACACAAGGTGAGGTGATAATGGATATTTAGAAATATAGCCCAATGAAGTCCACAATACGCCATACATCCATTTAGTCTTCATTATTTATTCTTGATGTTTAAACATATCGCAGACATCACGTGATTCTTGCAGCACGATTTGACCAATCGCAGTTGTCGACATTGGTAGCATTAGTTCTAATGAAAATAAGAGATTATACGTTAAAATACCAGGACATGTAATAACTTACCGTTTGTATCCTTGTAGCCACTTTAGGGCTATTGTACCCAATTGTAACATATGTACCGGAAACACTGTCTAATTAACTCATTAGTTAGAAGTTAGACATAGAAGAAGATTCCATTATGTTACCACATCATGTGACCTCATCATGTGACTACATGACTATTATCCTCCTGTTTTGGAATAAAAATTAAACTTTCATATTAAACGTTGTGAATATATAAATATAGAAAATCGAAAATATATGGCACAGGAGACTGTATTTCGTTGTTGTCTACTGCAAAATAAAATCGAACGTGGTTATAATGACATCATATAGGTGCAAAAGTATTTTTCAGCATGCAGACACTTAAGAAGCATATGGAAATTGCAGTGCATCACATAGCAACATCAAAAACAAATGTGTATGTTGTACTGCCAACATAAGTATGTATTTGCACATGTTTCCACAATAATATTTATCAAGATACAATAGATCAATTTATACTTCGAATCTTGCTCTTAAATGCTTAATATTAGTGCAATATTCCTCCCGAATACTTTATTGTTCTGTCTTTTAATAACAATATGAACAGTTTATATATATTTATTACATATTAATAGATAAAACATGTATATTGAACACCACCTTATATGTACATATAACACTACCTTAAAGATTTGTATTACACAATTAAACACCAGCAATTTATAGATACCTATTACACCATTAAACAACCCCTTATATGTACTTATTACACAATTAAAAACCAGCTTATAGATACTTATAACACAATTAAACACGACCTTTTATATACATATTACACAAATAAACACCACCTTATATATACATATAACATAATTAAACACCACCTTATATATACATATTACACAATTAAACACCACCTTATATATACATGTTTCACAATTAAACACCACATTATATATACATATAAGATAATTTAACCACCTTATATATACATATTACACAATTAAACATCACCTTAAATGTACATATAACACAACTAAGCACCAACTTATATGTACACATAACACAATTAAACACCACCTTATACATACATATTACACAATTAAAGACAACCTTATATATACATATTACACAATTAAATATCACTTCATATATATACATATTACACAATTTAACACCACCTTTTATATACATATTACACAATTAAACACCACCTTGTACATACATATTACACAATTAAAGACAACCTTATATATACATATTACACAATTAAATACCACTTCATATATATACATATTACACAATTAAACACCACCTTATATATATATACATATTACACAATTAAACACCACCTTATATATATATATATTACACAATTAAAGACCACCTTATATATATACATATTACACAATTAAACACCACCTTATATATACATATTACACAATTAAACACCACCTTATATATATACATATTACACAATTAAACACCACCTTATATATATATACATATTACACAATTAAACACCACATTATATATACATATAACATAATTTAACACCACCTTATATATACATATTACACAATTAAACATCACCTTAAATGTACATATAACACAACTAAGCACCAATTTATATGTACATATAACACAATTAAACACCACCTTATACATACATATTACACAATTAAAGACAACCTTATATATACATATTACACAATTAAATACCACTTCATATATATACATATTACACAATTTAACACCACCTTATATATACATATTACACAAATAAACACCACCACATATATATAATATTTCACAATTAAAGACCACCTTATATATACATATTACACAATTAAACACCACCTTATATAAATAATATTACACAATTGAAGACCACCTTATATATACATATTACACAATTAAACACCACCTTATATACATAATATTTCACAATAAAAGACCATCTTATATATATAAACTAACACAAATTATCAGCACCAGTGCATATACGTGTGCTATTTTCAGAACGATGTGCTAATAGGGTGCTGTTAGTTCCACTCCCCAGATACGACAGTGCTTCATTTTAATACTCACGTTTATGGAGTCTTCAAGCTCGTAGTTGTAGCAGTAATCCTCCAGATACTTCAGCACATCCTGGTGTCTGATAAACGAGGGGAGATTACTCGGGAAGGCAAACCCAGGATACGCCATTACCTCCTTTGGAATATTGGTCCTGAAAAAAAAATCATTTTAGTATATGTAAACATAGGATAAGTGACAATATTGCACCGTCATAGCTTGTACTTCCTGTAAATCATTCGTCTGCTCACTGTTCTTGACAAAGAAGCAATATCACAAATGTCTTCGTTGTTAAGACACTGTGACATGAGGCCCCTGACGAGACGTCTAGCCCTCACTTTCAAAGTTCAAACGGTGAAGCAGAGAGGACCATACAAAATCCTGTGGAGGAAAACCGAAGAGAAACATATGGCACTCATAAATTACAGAACCACACCACTGGAAGGTATCAACCTGTCCCCGTCACAACTTATCATGCGCAGGAGACCGCGCAACACCCTACTAGCCTCAAAGGAACTTCTGCGACCGGCAAATCACAATACAGAGTCGGTCAGGATACACTTCGACACAGAGAAACAGAAGCAGAAGTATTACTACGACCAACGCCGAGGAGCAAAGGAATCCCCCCCCACACACACACACATCTGGATCCTGGCTCTAGTGTTCGTATGAGTCTCCAGGCAGGGTCGTAGTTATGGAGACCAGGAACAGTGACCAAACAATATGGAAAGCCACGATCCTATGGGGTCGAGTGCGGAAACCGAGTGTACCGCAGAAATCATAAACATCTACGCGTATCTACAGATACCGCAAACCATTCAGAGTCGCCCGAGGGTCTGATACTTTCCCGTGATATCTCGGAGACCACTCCAGAGAAACAAATGGACCAACCAATTACTTGCAAGAAAGAAACATCACACATGCCTGCTGTATTACCAAACACCACAAGTCCCAGAGACTATCCGCGTATGACAAGATCAGGATGACGAGTAGTAGCATCCAAGAAAATGGACCTGAGACGTGAACTATTCTGGTTATTGAAGTTGTTCAGTTAAGTTTGAGACTAACATTGTGTTTAGAGCATAATACTCCCTGTGCAGTCTCTGTAACCAAACGTTCTAGTTTCAAGCCATTATTCTGTTGTTATTGTTACTTTCATAAACACTGAGTCTCATAAATCCAACAATTAACTTTAATGTGAATTTCAAGTAGCTACACGTATTATGTGGACACTAAATAAGTATAACCAACTTTATAAATCTGTTTCAATTCTAGTCAGTCAATATTCTAGTCAGTTAATTTTTAATCATCTAATCTTGACAAGTGTATAAACATATTTAAACATGACTTCATTGTAAGGAGAGAGAGATGTAATATTATCATCAATATTTACAATGTTCTAAGTACATACTGTTTACAATTGTATTTGATATAAGCGACCTTGAATAAAGCCTCGTTTTTTAATTACCAGCGCACGAAGCGGTCACATTGTTCTTACATATTGGGACTTCAACACTCGTCGTTATTTTCTACCCCCCCCCCCCCCCCCCCCCCACACACACACACACCTACCCAGCTAAAAAACACAGCTCCTGCAGTAACCTCACTTGCTGCTCGCTCAACTTAGTTTAAACTTATTTATTTTTACATTGATTGTGAAACAAGTTATAACAACTTAGACAAATCCCGCTCATATCTTCCTTGGAAGAACAAGTATTAAGTATATGCGGAAGAAGTGTCTTGCTCAAGCAAACCACAAAAAGTCATGGTAGAGGATCGAACCCACGACCTCCTAATCCTCGGTTCGATGCTCTTCCACTGGACCACGCGCTCAACTATAGCGTGCAGCTCGAGACAAGCGGCCAGAGCTTGCTTGTTCAGGGCGTCTTTTACACCAGTATAACACCCATATTCACATGAGCCGAACTGTCCAAGCCACCACTCGGTCCCTGTGTATCGAGACCTTAGCTCATTCACCCTGAAGCCCGGAATAGGCTATTATTTATGACTATGACTTTTTGTTTTTTCGCTATAACAGATACGACAAATGGGAAGAGACACGAGTCTCGATTGCAATAACAAAGACGTGGAATATGCTTCACGTGACAGATTGGAGCACGTGTTTCGCACGTGCACTTAAAGCTACATCGGTTTAAGGGACATTACTTTGAAAAGGTTTATCGACGAAGTCGAAAAAAGTGAGGATGTGATTGTCCCTTATTTAAAGTGATGTGATATGAACTTGCGAATGAACCCGGCTATTTTAGAGGTATTTTTTATAATGTTTTAATCACTCTATATTTAGTCTGCTCAAATTCACTTTCTACAGCTTCGTACATGTATACGTGTAAGATAACCCGATGTATTAAACGCGTGGTAAAACAATGTTACTGCGAGCAGGATTGGAAGGAATACAATGTTACTGCGAGCAGGATTGGAAGGAATACAATGTTACTGCGAGCAGGATTGGAAGGAATACAATGTTACTGCGAGCAGGATTGGAAGGATTACAATGTTACTGCGAGCAGGATTGGAAGGAATACAATGTTACTGCGAGCAGGATTGGAAGGATTACAATGTTACTGCGAGCAGGATTGGAAGGATTACAATGTTACTGCGAGCAGGATTGGAAGGATTACAATGTTACTGCGAGCAGGATTGTAAGGAATACAGTGTTACTGCGAGCAGGATTGGAAGGATTACAATGTTACTGCGAGCAGGATTGGAAGGAATACAATGTTACTGCGAGCAGGATTGGAAGGAATACAATGTTACTGCGAGCAGGATTGGAAGGAATACAATGTTACTGTGAGCAGGATTGGAAGGATTACAATGTTACTGCGAGCAGGATTGGAAGGATAACAATGTTACTGCGAGCAGGATTGGAAGGAATACAATGTTACTGCGAGCAGGATTGGAAGGAATACAATGTTACTGCGAGCAGGATTGGAAGGAATACAATGTTACTGCGAGCAGGATTGGAAGGAATACAATGTTACTGCGAGCAGGATTGGAAGGAATACAATGTAACTGCGAGCAGGATTGGAAGGAATACAATGTTACTGTGAGCAGGATTGGAAGGATTACAATGTTACTGCGAGCAGGATTGGAAGGATAACAATGTTACTGCGAGCAGGATTGGAAGGAATACAATGTTACTGCGAGCAGGATTGGAAGGAATACAATGTTACTGCGAGCAGGATTGGAAGGAATACAATGTAACTGCGAGCAGGATTGGAAGGAATACAATGTAACTGCGAGCAGGATTGGAAGGAATACAATGTTACTGTGAGCAGGATTGGAAGGAATACAATGTAACTGCGAGCAGGATTGGAAGGAATACAATGTTACTGTGAGCAGGATTGGAAGGAATACAATGTTACTGCGAGCAGGATTGGAAGGAATACAATGTTACTGCGAGCAGGATTGGAAGGAATACAATGTTACTGCGAGAATATATGTGATATGATTGCGTTCGAAACATGACAACATAATAAGAAATTATCGAATGGTTGCACGAAGAAAAAACTTCCAACTGATAGAAAAATAAAAAAAGGTACAAGTTGACGAAAACATTTCAGCGATAAATGGGTATAAGTTATGATTAATTGATAGGCAAAATGCTCATCAGTGGAGGTAAACATGCGCCATTGTGCTAGAATTAATGATCAGTTGAAACTATCTTTGGTGGGGAGCCGGGTGCGTGGTGCGTCTTGCATTTGGCTGGGTGGGTGCTATAAACACATGAGAAGTAATATTGGCTTAGATATCTAATATCATTATATTATTCAGACATTTTGAGGCATATTCTTGTAATTTTGCGTGCGTGCGTGCGTGCGTGCGTGCGTGCGTGCGTGCGTGCGTGCGTGCGTGCGTGCGTGCGTGCGTGCGTGCGATCCTTTTATTTTCAATTTATATATTGTACATATTGTATTATTTTGTTACCGGGAATATAAATTTTAGGTTTCAAACATTTTTATTTCAAGTTTTTTACAATTGGCAACTTTTTGCCATTTACAAATTATGGCAAGTCAATCAATCGAGACTCTCATAACGCTTCAGTTCATAAATCATGCTTTATGAATCAAACAATACATTTGTGCATGGTTACCTCCATTCAAAATAGCCTCGAGTTTTACATTCGCAATTTCAAGATATGAAATATATCTTTTTAAAATATCAGAATCGCGATAATTGTATTGCTTTGTTGTGGTTTTAATCGTTAACCAGTCATATGTATGATTATTTTCAATGTAGATATCTATGCAGATAAGCATACTTGTGCGTCTATATATTTTGCGTAGACAGACATACTTTTAAACTTATTCACATATTGAACTGATTAATTGCATTTTAACAAATGCTTTAACTTCGATTTGGACAGAACAATGCAGTATTCTTATTAGTCATGTTAAAGGGACACACGGCAATTTCGATTTAAAGAACACGTGAGTCTGTTTCTCAAATTAACACTATGGAAATATATAAATATATGTTCACCATTATGCCACAAAGTGGCAGCAACGCAGTTTGGTAGGGACTACCAAATTTCGACCAAAATGCGTTGGACATGTACACACCAACCGTAAACCGTTACTTATGAGAATGTGGTGCATGTGAAAAAGAAGAATTTCGCACATGCGCAGTTGGTGTTGGTGTTGGTGTTGATGATTTTAGCGCATCCAATCGGGAAAGAGGAAAAATTAAAGAAGAAGAAGAAGCGTATGTGCATTCGTTTCCTATTTCGGTACTTGGCGTGTGTGCCTTTAAACAGCAATACATTGGGATTGTTACGTCCGACTATCTGTTATTATTTGGTTAATCGGAGTATGTAAAACATGCACAATGCACCAGACCAATACCAAAAATTCCATTCATTCAAGGACGGAAGGTACAATAAAAAACGTAGAGCGTCATGTGACTATACCAAAGCTATACCACCAAGCATTGATTAAATGAACAAGTAAAACATATTTAAATTGAAAAAGCGCACGAGTCAAAGTAATGGCACATCTCAGTGTTTACTTACTTGAGATTCTTGTACATGCTGGACTGCACGGGAAACCCGTTTTTGTCATTTCCGACTTTGTCAGTGTACTTCCAAGTGCCCCCAACACCGGACTGTAGTTCAAACCCCACTCCTTTGAACAGGTTCGGTCGTGCGGTTAGATGTCTCAGGGCACACAATCCTGCCGCACCACAGCCAATGACAGCCACTCGCATCACCATGGTAACTATGTTGTTAAATCAGCTGAAACTAAACATATACCGTATGTCTTTGAGAACTACACAACAAGTGTCTCTCGTCTGGTTTTCGTCCTTTCAAGAGTCTCTCAAATAAAAAGATGTATAAAAATACAAAAGTTAACAAACATGTACAATCTATACCTCGTCAGCCGTTGTGGAAATTATATATAATACTATGCAACCTGAATTAATAATTCATATATGTAGACATCAAATGAACGCCTGGCTTTGACATATTATACATTATGCAAATAATTTCATTCATGGATGGCATTATACAATGTGTGACACGTGATATTATACATTTGCATTTTCTAAAAACAAAAACAGTAAAAACACGTGTTCGCTGCTATTCACTGCAACTGTTTAATAACACCGTGTCACTGTAACGTAATACCGACTGCTGAGGCCTTGCCTGGGTTCGAACATTATTTCGCTCTATTGTTTTATTTACAATTGTTTGCGGGGCGCAGGTGGGAGAACGGTTAGCCGATGTGTATATGATTCGGAAAATATCACACCTCCCCAATCTCACAGACCGCAAAATGATATTGATGACAATAATTACTTTATTTTACGAGAAACCTCAAATGGACTACGTCCAATCTCCCCTGAGGTCCTCAACAACAAAATTAAACAAGAAGAGTGTTAAAAATTAATTAAAAAATGAACATGAAATATACTAATTTTCGAAGACTATATAGATTAGTATTATGTATATATATACATGTATATGGCAGGTATGTTATGATCGGCACCATTGAATATATTTTTTTATAAACTGTAAAAGACTGACTGATTGTTTAATACAATCAGGGATGGAATTCCAAAGAACAGCTCCTGAATAAGGTTTTCCAAATAATTCACAGTTTGGCTTTGAGATATAGAACGATTTTTCTGAAGTGGATCTTTAGTTTAGAGAATGTATTTCATGTAGGTACTTAAATGAATCTCGGAGATAAGGTGGTGAAATGCCTTTCATTATTTTGTACATTCGTATTGCGTTTTGATATTCAACTCTATTAGGAAAGTCCACCTATTTCAATCGTTGGAAAAAAGTTCACTGGGCGGTGTGTCATAATCGTTGTCCAGGATAATTCTACCAGATCTCATTTGAAGTTTGACAATAGAATTCATGAGATCAGAAGAACAATTTCACCAAACAGAACAAAAGTAGTCAGAATGTTGCAAAGCGAAATAATATTGGTCATTTCTTAATAATATAAGTGCGCCAAAATGAAAGTAATTAGATATTCTTTACTCAATTAAAAACCATAGTTGTTATTATTTAAGATGAAATTGATCACGAAATAGGTATAAACTAAGTGAGCATCATTATAAAAATAGATACCAATAGTTTACTCTTTAAAAAATACACTGAAATTTAAGTTTTTGCTTCATATAGTTATACCCCATCCACTTTTTTATATGTTTTTTAAATAATACTCACAAATAATGTAGGTTTGGATAGGTAGACAATTAAATATTTTAGCCTCCTTTGGTCCAAAGTTAGCACTTTCAGAATTTATAAAGTAAAACAAAAGCTGCCGTGCATTTTAAAGAAATATTTGTCAAATAACCTTAAATAGTGCATATTTTGCTGTTATTTTTAAAATGTTTATATTTGATAACATCAGAAAATAATCAATGTTATGTTTTACCTTAAAATTAGTCTAATACATGCTATGATACACTTGCACAACTTTCCGAAGAGACAAAACAAGTTTTTTTTCTTTTATGATAAAACATCTATTCCACCTTAAGTGACTCATACCCACTATTTTTCTTGGTAAAAAGTTAAAAAAATGTATAAATATGGACATGCTTTACTCGTTTAACGGAAACATAAGACTGCAACAAAGATAACGGTTAAAACAAATAAAACTTTGATTTAAGATATAAAGTTTAGATATCAATTTTATGCGTTCACATGGTTAAAAAGATTTAAAAATTGCCGTTTAACAAAATGATCAATTTTCAAACCGTCACAGCTTCTCCTATCACCTGAACTGTTGACCTTTTCGTCCGGGTTCATTTAATCACTCGGCTTTGTGGCTTAAAGAGTGGGTATAACATAACCTGGCATGCACCACAAGGATTTAAATGTGAGGTTTCTGTTAGTAAGTCGCACCAGTGAGCATAATATAATTATGTTTATAATACGTAAATATATATTTAGAATAAGCACAGACAATACGAAAATATATTATTACAATACGCAAATATATGTTTAAATACGCACAGACAATACGTAATATATGTTTACAATGCGTAAATATGTGTTTACAATACGCACTGACAATACGCAAATATATGTTTATAATACGCAAAGTTCATACATATGTTGATAAATGTATTAACACCTCACCTCCTTATAGATCAATTTGTGATGTTTTTTATGTTTGTTTTATTTTTTTATCAAATATTGTAATAATCTCCAGAACAGTAGTTTTATGTCACGCAATAATTTTGGGGTAGGGGAGCTGGGTAGGCCTCATAATTAATAATGCAGTTTCATACCTCATTTCGAATAGTCGACCTAAAATAGGTTATGGATTATATATTTAATACAACAGAACTTTGTTGTCTCGAACACGGATGGCTAGAACACAATTAATAGCTCGAACCACGTATATGGTCCCAGCCGAATTTCTATTTCGATATACATGTACATGTATGGTATGAAGTTGAACAATAATTAGCTCAAACAACCCTTAAGTCGAACTATTTTGTCCAACCCCGTTGCTTTCGAGCCATCGAAGTTCCACTATGTTTGTCTCAAATTCTTTAAGCGTGAGTTCAGTGAACCCGTGGATTACTAATATGTTATTAAAAAAGTAGTGTTTCACTATCGCACATCATTAACACATAACGCACGATTTTCTATATATATTTATTTCTTATATTGTTACAACGGTCATTTAAACTTGAATGAATTCTATTTAACACATATGCAGTTTCTAAAATATAGTTCAAAATACGGTTCAAAGTACGCTCCCATTTTAGTTTCAGTTCCTACTTAAACATCCACCATTATCCTAACTCAACCAGCATTTCTACAACAACCAAACCATCTAAATCCCATCTTAACAGCTGGTCTCCCCAAAGTTAACTGCATGACTTTACACCTGGCCTCTCCCCAGTAAACTGCACCTCCCCCCCCCCCCCCCCCCTTGAAATAAAATTTTATCTCCTTTTAAAGCTTGTAATTTGAGAATCACTTCGCTAATTGTCATGTAATTCCTCCTTGATTTATACACCAATCTTTAATTATCAGTTATACTTTCTCATTTATGCTGTATGCGAACCTTTGGCAGTGTCATATATCAAAAGTTCAAACTAATTTGTATCTCCAAATCTTAATCTAAATGTTTGTACTTATAGCGTGCCTTACACACCAGTATTACTTTGGGTTTAAGTTTTACATTATCAAACAAAATAGAATACAATAATTAATAATTGAAGTGACTTACAATAACACAGTAGTTCAATCTGTAACAACAAAAGTAGTGCAATCTGTAACAACAACAATACTATAATGTGTACCAAAATAAAACACGAAATACCAAGTAACAGATGTGCCAATAAAACCGATGGAATCATCACAAAAAATAGCACATTACAGAAAAATCTCTCAGTAAAATAAATGTGAATTTTTTTATAAAAACGCATAAATCTGCACCGTTTCCATCCGACCCACCCATGCATGAGATAGTAACACGCGATGGCGGCTTGACTTAAAATTGACTGGCCGTTGAACTCCACACACAATACATTAGACATGCGAAAAGATATACGTGCTGCATGATACAGATAAACCAGATTAAACAATGTTACATGGATATATACATGTACGTACACATGTATTTTGAACGTAACCGGTTTAGTTTAAAAGCTAGACCATTTCAATATTAGTTTGATATGAATTATGATCCATGGGTATATAAAATGCCAAAATCTGACCCAGTTAGCTATTAAATGTTACAGAATGATTATTAAATTATGGATGACCATACCGGTAATTAGTCTAGCATCATCTCAATGCAAGCGCTCAT
Source organism: Panopea generosa (assembly GCA_029582155.1). Classification (NCBI taxonomy): domain Eukaryota; kingdom Metazoa; phylum Mollusca; class Bivalvia; order Adapedonta; family Hiatellidae; genus Panopea; species Panopea generosa. The sequence continues at coordinate 32,594,918 of CM055900.1, read as the reverse complement.
AGCAAGAAGCTACGGCTATCATAATTACTGTGTGTATTTATTTAACTATTGTTTCAAATGAACAAAAGTAGTAAATTAATGATACATGCATAATTATCAATGGCGGTTGGGGAATTTTTTTTAAAATCCAATATTTTTCCAAATACAATACAAAATAGTGCAAACGTGAAATAAACCTACATACCGGTATGGCTCGCTCTTACTGTTCCCTCTGTACAGCTAATCTAATCCTGAATGGATAATACGCTACTGCTCGCTCAGTTTATACTGTAAGTCGTTGATCACGCGTCTTTTGGATGCACCGCTAACCCTCTACACGGAAGCAACATATCGATTTATGCAGCGGATTCTAAAATCTCTCTCTCTCTCTCTCTCTCTCTCTCTCTCTCTCTCTCTCTCTCTCTCTCTCTAAATATCGGGAAATTCTTAGTGTTTTATTTAAATCAACTGTGTCAATGGTGGATTGAAAAGGGGACAGGGGAACCAGAAACCCCTGAGATTTCTAGAATGCTAGAAAACCTAGTTAACTCAGGGAATAAAAGAGAACAAGACATGGTATAAGAATTGTCACTGGCATTGCCGTTATAACATCGAACAAAAACAAAGAACGGGCAACAAATGGCAATCTATTACCGATATTTAAATTCATCATCTAAACTATTCATTAATTGAACCACATGAACAGCGTTTGGTGCAAGTCTTATTGATTAAATTATCAAAACGACATATATCCTTAACAAACATGCAACATTTTGCGCGTATATAAGCCTATTCCATAATGTAAGCATCGTAGTACAGTACGTTTCGTACCAAACGTTCTCAGGCACAAGTCGATGCCATATACGCGCACTACATGTATATTAATTTTATCGCGATGCATGGGCGGATCCATGGAATTTCGTTTTTGGGTGAGCCCCCTTTGAATCTGCTCTTGCAATATAAAACTTACATCTCACGTCTGTTTTATCCAATTAAAAATTACAAACGTTTTACATGCCTTGTTAAACTAAACTATCAAGATTGCAACCACACAGATTGTTGTCTCGTACCTGCACTCTCTAATGCAATAGTAAACATCTACAATAATGTCCATATTTCCCACTGGCGTAGTTACGAGTAGGCACTGCAGGCCAAGACCTACACTTTTCCCAAGAAAAATATAAAAAATCTGAATAAAATGAAATTGCCATAAGTAATTGGTATGTATTACATAGAAAGAATACACACACAATCCCTGATTATGTGCCATTGGCAATTTACATATAAATAGGCAGGCACTTTTAAATTTATCAAGCTACGCCCCAGTTTCCAACTACTTGTTCTTATATAACTAATAAAAATATTTCAATGTGCAGTGGTGCACACGGACTGGAATTCATCTCCAGAATATCTCCCGTTTTGGTCAGTTTACATGGCAATAATTTGTTGAACGTAATATTTTTGTTCGTACTTATGTTATTTCTGAGTGTGCTCAATCGAGTAAAAATAAAGTCATCGTCATTTTCACCATCAGATATTATTATGATGATAATCATAAATCTTTGATATATCGTGATCATGTGACATGTCATAACACTATCGCATAATAATTTTACATTACTATTATCCTCACAATGTCATCATTATACCGTATCACTATCCTAATGATAACATCTGATAATCTGATAACTTCCTAACAGCTACAAAAACTCTCCTAATTTACAAAGCTGGCATGGGAGTATTGCACATCAGACTGCCAACCAAAAACGTACAAGGTTACATGCAATAGATATGAAAAAATAACTATTCCGTTTCTTTATCTCTTACATCTTATATTAGTCTTAGACTCTGTATATTTGTATCATTACTATAACATACCATGTTTCTATAATTAAACACTGGCCTTACTTAAGATTTATGTAATTTAGCTCTGTGATAATAAAATAGCATACTTATCTTAGAAAGTATTTGACTGTATCAGTTGTCACATACCTAACCTTAAACTGGGGCCCTTATCGTAACATATGACCGCTCGTCCAGGCAATGGTGGTTTATGTGCAGCTCCAGAAAGCGGACAGTCGGATCAGGCCTACTTTTCTCCCGGCATAAGTGTCCGTCTCCTGAATTGGTGTTGGTCAAGCTGTCCGATCTATTGATCAAGGCGATGAACTTGTGGCAATTTAGGTTTATAACTGCTGGAGTCATTTTTCTTATAACATGAATAAATTACAACAGTTTTGTTATTCTCCGCAGTTAGTGACATTAAACATAAGCTCCATCTTAAAGCAACATAGTTCATATATCTAAGTTTAAACTATAGTTCCGACGTATAACAAAAACGCCGCCGTCGACTATGTTTTCATAACCAATCTATGAAAATATGTGTAAACAACGTAACTATTCGGCAAACGCAATGATGGAGAGGGCCTACACTTGTATCACTTATATACCGACTGTATCGCACGAGTTGACACGTGCTGTATACCCTTGACTGAACATTACACGTATATGTATTCATTTGCTTTAAACCTATAATAAATACAGATAGTGTCACGTTTTGGTCCACGCCGCTGTGCCCCGTTTCTGACACCCACATTCTGGATTTTTTTTGCAAATTTCAGCCAGGTGCTATGTTATCGCCACGCTATCGCCTCGTTGTAAGCTTGCTACCGAACGTACTGGATGAGCGTCACCCGGGATCATATTCACCAACCATTCTTGAGAATATCCTTCGACTTGAGCTTGAAAATCCAAATTTCAACCTTCATGAGATATCTAGTTAACCACGACATATAGAATAGTTATAAGAGATTATCTGACTATCTATTAGGTGTAACTGCATGCTTGAAAATGTTGATCTCAAAAATGGTCTCTAAATGTGTTTTTCAAAATTCTTGAGTTCAAGTCTAAGAATATTCTTAAGAATGGTTGGTGAATACCACCTCCGGATTCATGATACAGATCATAAAATTCCAGGCAAACATCTTTAAATAAAAAAATCTGTTCCATTTAATTTTGATAGATATGATTTACATACATACATACATACATATATAACATTAATATTATATATATATATATATATATATATATCACATTATATAGATATGATTTACATACATACATACATACATACATACATACATACATACATACATACATACATACATACATACATACATACATACATACATACATACATACATACATACATACATACATACATACATACATACATACATACATACATACATACATACATACATACATACATACATACATACATACATACATACATACATACATACATACATACATACATACATACATACATACATACATACATATATATATCACATAATATAGATATGATTTATATGCATACATAATTATATCACATAATATAGATATGATTTATATGCATACCTAATTATATCACATTATATAGATATGATTTATATGCATAAATAATTATATCACATTATATAAATATGATTTACATTCATATATATATCACATTATATAGATATGATTTACATAAACGGAATTTACAATTTTTGGGATCTTTTCAGATGCTCATTGACAATGCATGATATATATATATGGGGATAATTATTTGTGAATAACCAAGACATAAATGTATATATAATATATGAATGTTGTGTACGCTGCCTAAGTGGTGTGTATGTTTTATCTGCTATTGTACACGCACAAAAAAAACAACATTATTTCAATACTGATTTGTGACTTAGATTACCGTACACAGTCTTTGTCGCCTTTTCTTCTTCTTTTTAATCCAACAAGAAGAAAAGGCATGACCACCGTAGTTTTACAATGAATGTGTATTATATTTGACATGGATGACCTACTGCCTTACTAAATGAATGTTATGAGCTAGTTTTTAACACGTAAGCAATGTAGTAGCCAGGGTATAGCCTACTAAAACCTAATGAAACGCGTCGTGAAACCACTATCAGGTGTATATTTCGTGTGGGTTTGTTTCTATTTTAAAGAAAGAATATTCAGTGGATAAGTAATGGACAGAACAGTATTTGTATTAGACGTATTAGCATACAACTGGTATATCCGTGGACAAACTGTATAAGATGCCGTCTCAAGATCAGTTACCTCGGTTCGAGACCAGCTTGGTTCAAAGACCTTCTTATTTACTGAAGGACGATGGTTGTACTCAGATTCATGGTGAAGTCTTACAGAATGCCATATAAAATTAAAATAATTGAATTGATTGATTGATTGAATTTTTTAGTGTCATTTTTATGCATCGATGGCTAACAAACGATCAGTTAACCTAACTTCTGTTTCCTGGGATCCTGGAAGGTTAATCGGTACTCGAGCACGCACTGTCTCTTCGAGTAATTGATAACTTGAATCAACGATGAGAAACGAATAATAATGAGACGCAATGTCGTATATCAACCAACCATCACGGAGATTGTGGCCGGGTGGGGATTCGAACTAACGACCACTGGATTGATAGTCAGACGCGGTAACGACTGAGCTGTTTGGGCCCGACAAATTAAGATAAGAATGGCGTTAATATCCATTCTGTTTAAGTTGGCATCTCGTTTTATTAAACAACATGAATATACAAATGAGATGCGTATTTGTCGCGTGATATATGAAAGAAAACAGTAACACAATATGGCAAAAATGCATGGAAACCAAAATATTTCACAGTAGATACATATTTAGAAATGCATTTTGCTTTATTTATCATATTTAAGACAAACATATGAATACATGATTACTCCGTGCATTATCGAATGCTACCAAATGTAAAAGTCGGCCTTAACACACGAGAATGTCTATCTTGGTTAATCAAGATAATGTAAATATTACCTTGTTACACATGTAATATACATAATCACTTATCAAAGTAATACATTAGTGACATGACATATGTTTCACGTACTTTTAACATACGTTTGAATACGTATGTTTTTCATGGTAACAGTACCACGTATGTTTAACATATGTTCTAATGAAAGCGTTACAAATATGTTAAACATACGAAAACTCATGTTTAATATCAGATCAGTCAGTAACTTGAACAAACTTGAGAAGCTTCATGTAAGAGTGCTTCATACTGAATCTGCCAAGCGGTATCAGAGATGTCGTTTATAGAAATTGTTGACAGACAGACCAACAAGAAGCGGTCATAATAGCTCACTTAAAGCCTTTGGCAAGGTGAGCTAATAAGGCATAAAATGCCATACAAGTAAAATTTTGAAAAACGTATGACAGTAACTGTTAATGTTTCGAAAATATAACAAATCTATAAAATCTAACTGTACATCTATCCGATGTATCCATTTATATTTACTTCCTTCCATAAATCCTTTTAAAATGTATTTAAAACTATCAAATAAATCTGTTTATCATTGTGCACAATGGGACAGACATCATTATTTTGTAAACATAACGTGTCTTTCATTGAATATTCAAGACAAAAACTACCATAGATAGCAAAGGTGAAAGATTGAAAGACAAATAAAATCATATGACTCATACAAGCTGATCACATAATAACTCAAGAGCTTCTGGCTCATGAGAGCGAATAATAATGAACAATGAAATAAATCTAAGCACATTTATATCAATCATGATTTCTTTCATTAATGGTTTACTTTTACATACTAGATTCATAAATCAGTCACAGTAACAGTTGTCTTCCAACAGGAGCGTAACAATGTTGTTAGTTTGCATTTTCTTTTTGGTAAATAACTCCTTGTCATAACATATGTGTAATCTGTAAACTACTTTAATATCTCCATAATCCTATCAATATCAGTTTTCGAAAAACAATTCATGTGTTTAACTGACATCTCATCAGCATTTAATGTTGAACTTGGTTCAGTGTATGATTTTGTCACTTGTTGTCTACAGGTTTAAGGCATACAATTGTACCATCTTTTTTCAGGTTTACTTTTCTTCCCAATGAGCTATATTATTCCATGTCTCACTTCTCAGCAATGTTCCATACCAGTTTGTTATTGGAAAATAAATGTTTATGCATGTATACACATTACATATAATATACACATTACATATAATATATATACTGTTATTTATAAAAAAAAACAGTCACACAAGTGTACTCAGTAGTAAGAAATAACGTTTTTTGTCAATTTCTTTTATATAGATTTATTAAAGTAGGCCCAGAGCCAAACCGTGAGACCTAGGGACATGAAATTCACAAATTTTATAGAGGACTTATAGTCGTCAATAGTCATGCTCACAATTTGTTTCTTAGTGATTCCCATAATAGTCAAAAGATTCTTAAAGTCTACCCGGTACAGAAGAGAAAATGACAAAATATATTATTTCATTATTGTCCATGAAAATATCTCTAACGGAAACTAAAATCATGATATGGAAATAAAATGTAAGAATAAACAAGAGGCCAAATAGGGCCTTAACTGCCCTACTTGCAACAAATGGACATACGTACATTTCAGAGGAAATGTTTTTTGTAGATTTCTCTACAACAAATCTTTTAGGAGACCATCATGCAATGCTACACAACAAATATTTAAGGTATCGGCCTTGAACTTTCAGAGAAAATGTATTTTGAAGGTGCTATTGCGTCTACAACATATTCCCTATGTAACTTTATGTAAAAGACTGACCCCTGTGGCGGCCCCAAATTCGACCCCAGGGACTAGGCATAAACAAATCATTTACTGCTACATGTTAAATATCTCATGTCAAGGTCTTAATAAAGGTACTATCACGTTTACAAGAAAAAGGTCAACGGACGGACGATGAATGGACGACAGGCAATTTATCATGGCATAAGCCCTGCTGGCCTTTGGCCAGTTTTGACCCGATATATATGATGATAGACACATAGCTGACAACATGTGACAACAAATACAAAGTGTTCCAGTTTGAGGCGTTCATTTAGCAAAAAGGGACGTACTCAGATACTGATTATCTGATTTGGCTAGTTCAAGATATCAGTTTGATATATCATTCAGTTAACTTACAGTCCTAGCTTAGGTATACATTATGCAAAAAAGTTCTTAAACTGAACCAATGATCAACAATAAATTAAATACCTATCTACCCAGATGTAATACTTCTAATGTTTTGAATAACATGGAGAGGTTTAAGATGCAAATTTATTTAAAAATTCATTATTTCATAAATTTTATAATACCAGAAATACTAATCAGTATAGTCAATTCAATTCAATGATATTGTCCATGGATTTAATTTGGGGTTTCTCCCTTCACACCAGATATGTTTTTTTGAAGTGCCCCTACCTTTCCATTATTTACTATATACTGTACAGCTATCCAAAAGCTACAGTAAGTAAGGGCCTGTGCCGCTGGCTGGAAAACGGAACCTGGAAAATCCGGCCTCATTCCAAAATGGCCATGGAGAAACCGGCCCCAAATTTATCTGGCCCCTTGAGAATCCGGCCCCATTTAGCATGGTCCATCCGGTCGCACTTTTTTTAAAAAAACGTTAAGCAATATTAGGGTTATTTATCATAAACAATACATACATAATATGTATATGCTTACATTAAAATATCTGAAATACACATAAACACGGTAACTTGATCATTTGTGTCGCCAATCAACAAATCAACAGTTTTTTCATACGTCACAATTATTGAAACTGTGGATATGTAACACTGGAAATCAATTTGCTTTTGATTTTGTAAGGTATTATACATATGCACGATATTCAACATATTATACAAGGTGGCAGACCAATACTTTTTTAATTATGCATGTGTTAATAAACTGTAAATAAAGAATATTTGTATTAATCTACACTTATAATGAATACGTATTCTATTTGCCTTTGAGAAAAACACACATCATTCTAACAAATCTACATTTTCAACATGAGATATTGTATACAAAATTTATATACGAAGTATAGATACACTCTCTGAATTGAACACCTTTGAAATACTCGTATCAAATATAATTCTGTTCATTGTGTCCATTATCATCTCTTCGTATCAAATAACTAGTTATTTACATCACAATATTACAATTTTGAATTAGTTTTTCAACGTACAACACTTATTCATTAACGTATGCATTTACATACCCAAATCACGTGACTGTCTGCTAAACTTTGAACTGACTGTCTACTGTATTTTGAACAGAGCTATTATGCTACAGTACTACAAGATTTGGGCAATATGGAAAAATACCCGATACTACATATATTATAAGTGTTTACGCTAGTGATTATGCGATATTTTAGAAGATAACTTAAACTGTCATAATGACCTAAAGACCAAATTAAAATACAATTGGCAATTTTGCCTCACATTACCACAAATATTCAAAATATAATGCACTTCAACCATTCACAAAATACAGTCTCATTTAAAGGTTTGCATGCCATTTTACAAACCAATCCAGTGGAGCGCGTGGTCCAGTGGTAGAGCAAAGAACCCGTGATCGGAGGTTTGATCCTCCGCTACGGCTATGTGTGGTGTCCCTGAGCAAGACTCTTCTCCGCATATGCTTAGTACTGGTTCTCTCCAGGAAGACTTCGAGTGTGATTTGTCTAAGTTGTAAGAACTTGTTTCACAATCGAAGTAAAATAAATAAGTTTAAACTATGACACACTCAATAGATATTAACAGGATACAGTGGGGCATTATATACAATTACAATACAATTGTATCGAATGAATGCAAAATCCTTTATATCAGTTAAGATGATGACGTTGCTATTCACTAAAATGAATTGCATACTATCGTGTTACAGTTTCCTGAAGAATACATAGATACTGTTTAAACTTATTGATTTTACTTCTATTGTGAAACAAGTTCTAACAACTTTAATAGACAAATCACGCTCAAAGTTTTCCTGGGTTGAACCAGTACAAAGCATATGCGGGAAAGTGTCTTGCTCAAGGACGCCACACATAGCCGTAGCGGAGGATCGAACACGCGACACTCCGATCATGGGTTTGGTACTCTACCACGCGCTCCACATATTACTTTTTTTGTTTATATATCTTTTTAAAAGTATCGTCTTGAGAGATATCATAGAACGAGTGAGAGCGATGTATATAATTATTTTCATTGTTTACGGTTATATTAATAAACTAATTATTAAATTGAATAATAAATCATACGTGTTTGATTCCTAAAAAATAGTTACTTTTCATTAACAGTCATTGATTATTATATGCATTATATAATTCCCGTTTTTCAATAACAATCCTGCAGTAATTAATATCAATAACAATACTGCAGTAATTAATATCAATAACAATACTGCAGTAATTAATATCAATAACAATCCTGCAGTAATTAATATCAATAACAATCCTGCAGTAATTAATATCAATAACAATACTGCAGTAATTAATATGTGCGTTTCAAATTATCTAATAAATTTCCAATATTTCATTAGAAATACCAAATAATATCCTCGCAGTACCATGGTTCGATATGCTAATGTACAAAATTAAAAAAATAAATGAGTTAAGTAATTTCACAAGAAAATTTCTACTTACTTTTTTAAATAACTCCACCTCCCTCTAAAAAATGTTCAAATTGATAATTTTCACTAAAAAGACCATGTAAACTCAGTTAAAAACAGTCATGTAAATAAATATAGCGGTCTAAATACATAACCTCAAATCGAGGATATGACATCAGAGCAGACAGCCACTTTAATCACGTGACTTAAAAAGTCGAACACATCCAATACTGTTAATTATGATTTCTTTTTTAATTTTATCAATTAAAAACAACATTTCAAAACAATGAAGTCTTTTTAAACACATAGCCGGTTGGGGTTTTAGTCTTATGTGTTTTCCGTTTTGCTAAATGGAGGACATACAAATATTTCACCTCTTTTTAACCTAAATACAAAAGTGCTGCGGATACATTGGGCCTAAATGTCTACATGAGTTCCCATTATCCAGAATATCCCAATCATTAAGAATGTGAATACTTGCTTCTGATTGGCTGCGAGTAGAATTTAACAATAATAAAAAAATAAAAAATAGAAAACTGAGGCGATGGGTTCTCGATACGAAAAAGGCATTTTTTTACTTGACCTAAAGGTGTCAACCTACTATTGATTTTTGTTCTTTATCTATAGTAAATAATAAAAGTTTGAAAGCTTGTCATTCATACAGAATCCCAAATAAAAGAAGTGAAACCTACATTTTATTGTTTGTCAACCTCTGCACTATCAAAATATGATGAGAAAAGTAGGGGTCATTGTCATATAAGATATTTTTTCTGCTCAGTGTGTACACTGATGACAAAGTGAAAGTAGACTTTCGAAATCATGTATTCATAACCCAATTTCCAAGCATCATTTTTTTTTCTAAATTCACAATGCAAACATGACAATACTATCAAAATGTTCAAAATACATCAATAATGCCATTCAAATAAAGAAAATGAGCATTAAAATAAGGAAAATGTATTTTTAAAGAAGTAGAAATGATGATTATTAATAACCGCCATTATGCGACTACCCCACGGAAGCACTTCCTTTTTGCAATGGTGGTAATATGCCTAAATACATATTTCAACTTCCGCCATAAGATCGCCATTGATAAAATTGCGACAAAAGCGGCGAAGACATTTTAATTTTTGGGTAAAAAAATGAGGGGTTTTAATGAACATAATTTGTAAATAGTGTTTTAAGGTTAATTTTCAACTATCCATAAACATTTTGATAACTTACCTCCTTAGAATATATTTAAAACAATGTGACAGGTTTGCATGGTTGAGTAACTTTATGGTAAACAATGACGTAATTATGAAATCTCGTGAGAATAGCGAGAAAATAAAAATGGCCTCGAACCAAGGTTTGTCTCGATTTAAGGGCATTCTACGATAAATGATATTATTTTTAAAATTAATGTAGGGCAGGATTTTCCATTCTAAATGGGCCCAGATATTCCAAGGACGTTTCATCCAGGGGCCGGTTTAAGAACTGGGCCGGACTACATGGGACCGGATATTCGATAGGTCTGGAAAACTGCCTGAGCATTGTCCCAGTTCAACATATATTAATCCAGTTGCCAAGAAATTTACATTGTCTAGAGTTAAAATATTTAAGAAATAGTAAGATGTCGCCATACAATTAACATAAGAAATAAAACTGAAAATTATAATTATTGAACATACAAAGTAACAGTGGGTGGGGTATGGTTTATACTTTAAACTGAAACTATTTCCATACATTGCATAGTGTACATATGTCAAATTATAATCTTAAAAATGTGTTCTCTTTGCGTTCATAACAAGGGAAGTAACTATAGCACACAAATCAAATTTCGTCCTAAAAATTTTTTTTGGATTTTTTAAATAAAATATTTACTATTTTTGGTTGATTTATTATCTTTTATGTATTGATTTATATTCAAAAGTTTACGGAAGAAGGTAATTCTTGACATTTAGATATACTCTTTAATTCATATGGTCTTCATTGAGGCCCTCTATTTCACAAAAGGAAATGGAAGATGCCATAACATTGACAGTTTCACAGTATATTAGATCTAGTTATATATATATTATTAAGAATATTTTATACTTTATTTCAGCTGTGAATCTGTTCAACTATTACATTCGTGTATGCCAGCAGTATGAAGTATGAAGAGGAGGCCTAATTAAATATTGGACATGAAACCACACACCATTAATTTGAAACTACTTAGACGGTGTATACTTGGATGATTATTATATTGTACTACTGAAGAAATACAATAAAATACTGGGAAAACATTGCCAGTTTCTTTTATATCTCTTGTCAACTATGATAATTCATCAGTTATACATGTAAATAAATTAGATCATTTGAATTAAACACATGTATGACAAACATATGAATAAATTGTAACATGATTTTTTTATTCTCATATTCAAATTTGCTCCTGCCTCTGCTAGTGATATTCACTAAAGCAGTGTGTCCCATTTGTTGTTGTAGATTTTATCAATTATTATAAAAATTACAGTGAAGGATTTTAGAGCAACAATTATATATACATTTTAACATATGTTTCTGTCAACGTATGATTAACGGGCGTTTCTGATTATCATAAATTACGTATGTTAAACGTATGTTTTGAAACGTATGTGTGTGTGTTTGGGTGGGTGGGTGTGGGTGTGTGTGTGTGTGTGTACACAACCAATTATTTGTAAGTTGGTCTCTATGAAAAAAGAAAAAAAATACCAAAAAAAAAAAATCTTCACATTTACCATTATGAAATAAATATGCAACAGACAATGCAAGTAGCAAGTAGCAATCCTACTCCTTATGCCAAATTATGACAAAATTGGCCAGGAATAGCTGTGCGTAATAGGTGCACTTGACCAGACAAAATTGGCCGGGGATAGCTGTGCGTAATAGGTGCACTCGACCTGACAAAATTGGCCGAGGATAGCTGTGCGTAATCATTAATAGATGTACTTGACCAGACAAAATTGGCCTGGTATAGCTGTGCATAATAGACGTACTTGACCAGACAAAATTGTCCGGGGATAGCTGAGCGTAATAGATATACTTGTCCAGACAAAATTGGCTGGGGATAGCTGTGCTTAATAGATGTACTTGATCATACAAAATTAGCCGGGGATAGCTGTGCGTAATAGATGTACTTGGTCAGACAAAATTGGCCGGGGATAGCTGTGCGTAATCATTAGTAGATGTACTTGACCATACAAAATTGGCCGGGGATAGTTGTGCGTAATAGATGCACTTGACCAGACAAAATTGGCCGGGAATAGCTGTGTGTAATAGATGTATTTCACCAGACAAAATTGGCCGGGAATAGCTGTGCGTAATCATTAATAGATGTACTTGACCAGACAAAATTGGCAAGGGAAAGCTTTGCGTAATAGATGTACTTGACCAGACAAAAATGGCCGGGGATAGCTGTGTGTAATAGATGTAATTGACCAAACAAAATTGGCCGGGGATAGCTGTGCCTAATCATTATTAGATGTACTTCACCAGACAAAATTGGCCGCAGACAGCTGTGCGTAATAGATGCACTTGACCAGACAAAAATGGCCGGGAATAGCTGTGTGTAATAGATGTATTTCACCAGACAAAATTGGCCGGGAATAGCTGTGCGTAATCATTAATAGGTGTACTTGACCAGACAAAATTGGCAAGGGAAAGCTGTGCGTAATAGATGTACTTGACCAGACAAAAATGGCCGGGGATAGCTGTGTAATAGATGTAATTGACCAAACAAAATTTGCCGGGGATAGCTGTGCCTAATAATTATTAAATGTACTTCACCAGACAAAATTGGCCGCAGACAGCTGTGCGTAATAGATGTACTTGACCAGACAAAAATGGCCGTGGATAGCTGTGCGTAATAGATGTAATTGACCAAACAAAATTGGCCGGGGATAGCTGTGCCTAATCATTATTAGATGTACTTCACCAAACAAAATTGGCCGCGGATAGCTGTGCGTAATAGATGTACTTGACCAGACAAAATTGACCGGGAATAGCTGTGCGTAATAGATGTACTTAACCTGACAAAAATGGCCGTGGATAGCTGTGCGTAACAGATGTACTTGACCAGACAAAATTGACCGGGAATAGCTGTGCATAATAGATGTACTTGACCAGACAAAATTGGCCGGGGATAGCTGTGCGTAATAGATGTACTTGACCAGACAAAGCTGGCCGGTGAAAGCTGTGCGTAATCATAAATAGATGTACTTGATAAGACAAAATTGGCCGGGGATAGCTGTGCGTAATCTTTGTACTTGACCAGACAAATTTGGCCGGGATTGCTGTGCGTAATAGATGTTCTTAATCTGACAAAAATGGCCGGGGATAGCTGTGTTTAATACATGTTTTGATCTGACAAAAAATGGCCGGGGATAGCTGCGCTTAATAGATGTATTTGACCAGACAAAATTGAACGGGGAAAGCTGTACGTAATCATCAGTAGATGTACTTGACCAGACAAAATTGGCTGGGGATAGCTGTGCGTAATAGATGTACTTGACCAGACAAAATTGGCTGGGGATAGCTGTGCGTAACAGATGTACTTGACCAGACAAAATTTGCCGGGGATAGCTGTGCGTAATAGATGTACTTGACCAGACAAAGTTGGCCGGGGATGTCTCTACACAGGAAGACTTCGAACGTGTTTTTTCTTTCAGTTGTAATAACATTACATTTATACTGATACAAGCTTGCGGATTGCACGAGATCTAATCGGGTAAATAAACATATCGTAGTTGTCCCCCTTTACTATAATGAGGCGTGTGACACCGGTCAAAGAATCGATAGGTGGCTGGTTTGATTCCATTCTCTGTCAAAACCTCTAGCCATATGAGGTGTATGATCTCGTAATAGCGCATCGGTCTAAGAATCGACGGGTGTTGAGTTTGATTCCCTGCCATGACCCAGCCATATGCGAGCGTTGTGAGACTTCATAGAGCTCCCGACCGCAGAGAGATCTATGCGCCAATATGCCCCATAATCCCGCATAGAGCTCCTGACGGCGGAGAGACCTATGCGTCAATATGCCCCATAATCCCGCATAGAGCTCCTATATAAAACCGCATTCGATTTCAGGATTAATTAAATTATTTAGAAAACTAGTACAACATCTACAACTTCTTCCACAACGATAACAGTCATCATTGCTGTCGATTTCATTATTATTTTTTTCATCTTTAACATTGTCTTCACCATCATCATTATCATCATCAGTATCACAATCATCATCATTATATTTATCATCATTTTTTCCACCAACAGTGATTAAATTCTTGAAATATACAATACAAAGTGTTACTTTATTAAGGACGAAATTCATAACAACACCTCTTTCAATGATTAAAAATGCAACTATAGTGTATAATTGAACGATGTTAATTAATAAAAAATAAATTAATTCTTCTTTCACTGATACATTGCAAACATGAAACATATTTAATCTTTATCATTTTTTTCTTACATGGGACAAACTAAATGACACTGATGTAACCGAGATGCTGAATAACAATTAATACCTAATCAACATAAACCCCATTGTACACACTTTATAAACGCTCAATGATTTGTTGATAACCTTCACCTGAAAAAAACAGAAGTGAAAAAGAATAACTAGATCAACTGGTAGTCCGCCAATTTCCGGAGTAAAATTAAAAGAAAATACACTAATCCATCGTCGTACAAGCGGTCCTTATACTGAATATAGAGGTGGCAATATTATTATTAAACAAAATAATCATTAAATGAAAGGGAAAATCCGAGTTTTATTATAGCGATTGTCCTAATGCGGGGTTTTGGTGTTGCTTTAAATAACAGTTTAAGTTCTGTGCAACGGGAGCTCTATGGGAACTCACAGAGCGTGTGTGCGTTATCTTTCACGTGTTTTAAAATGAAATTAAGTTTTTTTGTACGTATATGTTACGACGAGACACTGTATGTATAAGTCAAATAAACTGTAATTCTGTTCTGTTTTGTTCTCTCCTCTCCTCTCCTCTCCTCTCCTCTCCTCTCCTCTCCTCTCCTCTCCTCTCCTCTTCTCTCCTCTCCTCTACTCTCCTCTCTTCTCTTCTTTTCTCTTCTCTTCTGTTCTATATACGTGAGCGCGACACTTAACCCACACATTCTCAGTGCATATACTACCAAGGTACGTATAATGGGTTTGTTGTAAGAATGTTTTTTACAATTAATATGAAATATACTTTTTAACTAATTACCAGTACATATGAACACAGTTCCACAATAGACCCAATATTCAGGCCGAAAATAAAACGCGTCAGCTTCTTAATAAACAATCTAAAGGTATTGTCAGCAAGATGTTAAAGAGTATTTAGTGGCATCTAAAAGTTTCACCTTTCAAAAATAGTGCCAAACAATATACTGCTATCATGATGATGATTATAAGACAAAGAGCGGATTAGTGGTCCAGTTGTTAATGCATAGGGTGGTAAAACCAGGGATCGCAGGTTCGATCCCCTGCTCCTCTAACTAAAAAAAGTATCAGTCTTTCTGATGATTATTTAAAAAATCGTTAAACCGGAAATGTAAAAATAACAGAGACGCTACAAAAAGGTATTCTGTATCTCTGCACTATCCTCCAAAAATCTAAAATGACTAATACTCTTCTGGAGGCGTCTCCCATCTTGGATATCGGTAGCGATAATAACTAAAATAATCATTAATAATTAATATATTTCTTAAGATTTACAGAGCTTCCGCTTGCACATTGATATTTTCATCCAATCAGAAATAAGCTTACTATAAAAATATATGCCCTTTACTCTTTCCCCTTATCAGAGAGTTTGTCTCAATGGTGATAGCTGACCATAGACTAATACAAACAGAGATAGGTGTAACGCTAGCGATCTTTTAATGTGCACACGCTTTCGTCTCATTTCCACTTGAGCATTGTTTGATGAAATGGAGACATGGGATGAAAGTGCATTTATCCACATGATATTCAGTCCAATATGATCCAATAATGAAACGTATTCCTGTATATGACAAAAAAAGATGATCTGACGTCATTCTGATTTATTGATTAGACTCTTTAGCTGTAATTTGCACGCTTCGATTAGCAGCACATAACAGATAATAGTATCTATCTATGAGGCCCTCCCGGGGGTTTTGGAGATCTGGAGTACATGGCCATTTATTTTCAAAGATCTGTGGAACACTGGCCATTACTTTCAGAGATCCAGGGATCAAAGGCCTTATTTTAGAGATCTAGAGATATTGTCCTTAATGAAAAAAAGTACCTAATTTGATCAATTTTATCAGAGACATATAAACAGAGATAGGCAACTGGAGGCACTTGTCTAAATTTCAGGTGGCACATTTTGGCTTTTTCTAGTTTAGTTTGAACTTATTTATTTTACTTCGATTTTGAAACAAGTTCTAACGACTTAAACAACTCACGCTCAAAGTCTTCCTGGTATAACCAGTACTAAGCATATGTGGAAAAAGTGTCTTGCTCAAGGACACCGCAAATAGTCGTGGCGAAGTATTTAAATACCCACGACCCTCCGATCACGTGTTCGGTGCTTTACCACTAGATCACGTGGCGTCATGGAAACACACATCCTACAGAATCAAACAACATAATTTTGTGATTATGGTATCAAAAGAAAGGGCTTGATTTGGGAGATTTTTTTTTTCCTTTTTAAATTTAAAGAAATGAAGAATTTTATGCTTAAAGTTCTTTTGTGTGATCGTTTTCTCTTTTTTAGCCCATTTTTTGAAATAAGAAATAAGAAAAACGACTTCAATAAATATCAATATGAAACTTTCGCCACCGATGGAAAACTTACTGTTTCATCTTTCTATCTAATATTTCTAATTTTACTGTGTTTTGTTTAAATAACATGGTATTTGTTAGATCAAGACTACCGTTTTTTGTTTAAAAATATTCTTCTTCTTTTTTGTGAAATTCCAACATATTTCGATTTCAATCCGTAAAAATATAAATTCAGAAGAAAAATATTGAATAATTGATAATTGGAATTGGTCATCATTTTTATCAGCTTTACTTTGGCGCCAAAATTGTTAAATTCAGACCAAGATTCGAAGAGTTATTGTAGAAATACTAAAAGTGCCGTGGACATTTTATTGCTATTAGCCTGCCAGTTTCTGTAATTAATATACTTGATCAAAATTTACTTTTATAATGAGATGTCGATTGCTTGGTACAGCTTTTGACAGCTTTGTAGGTTTTTTATGTGTTATTCTGGGCCCCTGCACAACTTCATCCCATAATCGTATGCACCCGAAATACATTTTGGATGGTAATTCCGACCAAAGATATATTTACAGTACTGATGAGTAAAGGAAGAATAGTGCAGTGGTTAATATCGTCGATTTCGGATTGTAAGGACTGGTGTTCAATCCCTACTTTTACCTCAATCATCTACTTTTTTTATAAGATCGTGTTTACACAATAAAGTCAATTATTTATGTGTATTTATTGCCTTTTGTAAATTAACCGTTCAGCTGTTCATTTTTTTTTGTCTCTTCTGTCCTTCCATCGATATCTTCTTTGGCTCTACTTGCCAAAGGCCAGCAGGGCTTATGTCGTGGTAAATTGTCCGTCGTCCACCCTTTAACATTTTTCTTGTAGAAGCTTTAGCAACCCCCACGTTTTTCAAAGAATCTTATCCAAACTCGCACAGCATTTGTATTACCACAAACTCTTGAAGTTCTGGAACCAGCGTGATTGAACCACAAATACTCCCTGCCATAGGGCTTACAAGCACATTGTTTAAGGAAACTTAAAAATCACCTTTTTTCTCTGAAAGTTCAAGCCATAGACCATAAATATTTTAAACAAGGAAAAGACAGTACATGGATTTTGCTTATTATGATGATGTGAAAATAATAATAGAGAAGATTATAGTAGACGTTTTACTTAAGGAAACACTATTTGGTACTTTCAGGGAAGTATGTTTAAAACTTTTGGAGATCTAGGGAACAGTGGAAATACTTTTAGAGATTTGGGGAACATGGACAAAATACTTTTGGGGAACTTTGGCAAATTCTTTTGGAGATCTGGGGAAAAATAGGCATTACTTTAAGAGATCAAGAGAACAGGGACCCCATCCCCCCACCCCCCGGGAGGGCCTCATCTTTATAGGTCTGATCAATCGTACATACTCGACCAATTCCGTCATCCTTCGGTATAAAACCTCGTAGGTAGTCCAAAGATCCACCAAATTGGAAATGTGATTAGGTTTTCCCCGGCGAATAACACAACAGGAACCTTTTTGGGTTTCATTCGGATTGTTGTTTACAAATTGCATGAAATTAGAAACTTGTCTACGTCTACGCGAAAACCGGGTACAGTGTACGACAAAATTTACCTCTTGAACTTATAAAGATTGAATGGTCTTTTCCAGTAGTTCCTGAACACTGTATCAATCTGTTGTATGATAGTCTCGAAATAAAACATCATGACCGCCTTCAGCTGTTTATGCTTTCTCCTATCCATTAACAGATTGTCGCGATTATTATTAATCATCACACAAAAAATAGAGTTCTTACCGTGCATCGCAATCGTTGTTGTTGTGTTGTTGTTGTTTTCTATTTCCGTCCACTGGTCCGAAAGTAGTACCAATGGCTGTTATTTATCTCCGAGCTTAATTAGGATAATTGGCGAGGTGGTCCGATGGAGGTCTACCTAGTATAACAGACGACATTTGTCTGACTCGGCATCTCTGTTTGAGGGTCTTCTGTGGTCAAGTGGCCCAATGACCACCGGTTACTTGCGAAAGGACGATGATTCTACTCAGAGTCATTTTGATGTATCCCTCCGCCAATAAAACTTGGCCGCCAATACAACTTCACTATTTTGTTACAGTCATATAAAATTATATAACATGCCATGTGTTAAAAATGGCGTTAAACCTCATTTAAATAAAATACATCTTATTAAAATTAGAAGTTTGAAAAAAAAATAAAAATTATGCAGTACTTTTTGAAGGGCAATCCGAAAAATAACGAACACGTCCGATTGTGCAAATAGCATGTAGTAATGGTTATATTTTAGGAAGCATAGAAATACAATCTATATATTCCCAGATCAAGCCGCATTAATCAGTAAGATTGTATAAAGGAAATTTGACATGTGACTTAGACATATCGTATATACAATTGGTCTCTCAAACGTAGAACTGCAGGACAAGTCTGTTTGTTTACAAACTGCATTGATTGATTTCTTTTTCTCTCTTGCACCAGGTCCGTCTGGTATGGGTGTTTAATTTGTGGATTCAGACAACTTATGTATAGGCCTACGGTATGACTGGATCAATGTGCAAAGGTGTACATCAGAGTAACGTATGTCCTAGGTAAATAATAAATATCACAATAGTTATCTGGCGGCATATATGCAATCAAAGGACGAAACATACACTTTAATATAAAACATATCCTTAATGAGGTCCTCCCAGGGGTTTTGGAGATCTGGAGAACATGGCCATTTATTTTCAGACATCTGGGGAACATTTGTCATTACTTTTAGAGGTCCAGGGATCAAAGACCTAGCTTCTAGAGAGATCTAGAGATATTGCCCTTAAAGAGAAAAAGTACCTAATTTTATAAATTTTATGTATAATTTGTATACTTGATCATAATTTACTTTAAAATGAGATGTTGAAACCGCTTTTGACAGCTATAGAGACAACATGTTAGTCTGGGACCCTGCCAAACTTTATTTCGTAATGGAGAGTAACATAATGAAGTTGAGCAGTGTACCAGACAAGCAACGTGTAGTCTTGATCACCAAGACGCTCTAATAGAAGACCAGTTTTTCTGTTGTGTCGCAAGTTTTTGTATGATGATGATGAAGTTGGTGTGTGCTTTTTGTGTAAAATGGAGCCAAATTAGTAAAATATGAATACTATTAACTTTATTATTGTCCCTGTAACTGAAGCTATATACAAAAATAGATTTGAAAGAACCACCTCTCGACTCTTTGCCGAGGCCAGTCTGTTGTATAGGAAGGTTCGCTCTACTGCTGACACCAAGGTCCTACAAGAAGATCTGAACAGACTCCAGAAGTGGGAAGAAGATGTTATTCAATCCCAGTATGTGCGAGGTGATCCGCATCACAAAGAAGAGAAATCACATACAGGCCACATACAACTTTCATGGTCAAGACCTGACTTTCGTCCCATTCTGTAGAGTTGACATCTACTGGCACTCCTTCTTTCTCTCGAGCACCAGACTGTGGAAAAGCCTTCCAGAGCACATCGCCATACGTAGAGGCTTTCCGAGGAGAGTTGGTCTCTGCACTATAGAGCGAGGGAATCGTTTTTATCACTTGCACATATGCGCGCCGCACAATTACCTTGTATCATACACCAAACTGTACGACGATGCCTCAGAATGGGATTTTGTGTAGTAATTGTAGAAGAAGAAGAAGAATAAGAAGAAGAAGAAGGGACAATGAGTTACACTCTGATTTGCTGCGTTTGAGGAAATGTTATGGAATCGACAAAGTTTGTGGCAAAAATGTCATCTAAATACTTCAGGCCATGTCCACCAGAATGACCGAAAGGACAAAGTTTCGCAATAGATTCGCAGGTGCAATGGGCAATTGTTCTTCACAAAATTATGACTCAAGAGAGGGAATTATTTGGTAAGTTCACTGGTGAGTCTGAGCTATTCTTGGAAGGGATTGTACAGGTGGTCAGTCTTTTCCCTGTATTCCCACTGCACCATCTTCCTTCCCCTTTCCTTTTTCTGCATATTTCAATGAACATAAGATAACCACTTGAAAAGATGGTATTTAAGCCGGTTCCGTAAGGTGACATGCATAACTGCGAAGATTCTTAAGTTCTTATTATAGTTTATTTATGTTAACATTGTGAGTCTCTTCAGTACTACCATGGAACCATTTCTCAAAGTAAACATAATCATATGTACCCTGAAATTATTGACGATGGTAATTCCGAACAAGGATATATTGACAATTTTGATGATTACAGTTGTAAAGGTAGACTATTGCAGTGGTTATCATCGTGGATTTCCGGTCAAAAGGACCGATGTTCAATTTTATCCCAAATCTCTTTTTTTTTATTTATCAAATCGTGTTTACAATAAAGACAATTATTTATGTTTATGTCTTGCCTTTTGTAAATTGAACACTTCCGCAGTTCAAAAAAGAAATATGTTTTGTCTCTTCTGTCCTTCCCTCGATCTCTTTTTCTACTTGCAAAGGCCAGCAGCGCTTAAGTTGTGGTAAATTGTCCGTCCGTTAACATTTTTCTTGTAGAAGCGATGGCTCGAATTTTTAAAAACTTGCACACCATTTATATAACCACAAAATCTCGGACAAGTTCTTGAACCAGTGTGATTGGACCACAAATGCTCCCTGCCACACGGCTTATAAGCACATGTTAAAGAAAACTTTAAAAACACCTTTTCTCTGGAAGTTCAAGCCATATACCCTTAGATATTTTACAGGTAGCATTGTTACTACGGGGGTCTACTGAAAGGGTTGTTGAAGTCAGATTCCTGGGGTCAAATTTAGTCATTTCACCTGAAGATATCCTATGTGTCATCTCTAGTGAAGTTAAACACAATTTCATTGAACTTGATTGGATGAGGGGGATTACAAACATATGCAAACAGCCTTGTCAAGACGTTTGACGTACACAGACAAGAGATGTAGAGGGCGAGTCTGACCTGCAAATGTAGAAAGTCAGAAAGTGCCAGGAAAAGACAGTGTGTAGATTTTGTTTATTATGATGATGTGTAAATAATAACAGACCATAGTAGACGTTTTACTTAAAGGAACACTATTTGCTACTTTCGAGGGCCTCTTTAATGAGATGTATAAACTATACAAGACCGATGCCTGCAGATATATAACTTTGTTTTTGCTTCTTTTATTTGTTGGTGCGCGTGTCCATTTGTACGTCCATACAAGTGTTGATTATAGAGCGAAAGTTTTGCATAATGCTGTGGGCTAATTCCCGGCCAGATCATAATAATAAACTGTACAAAGTTTCTTCAGTTAACGAAAAGCTTTATGTCTGGTGGATAGTCGTATATGCGGTATGATAATTGTCTCTACTGCATGGTAATCGTGTATGCGGCATGATAGTTGTGTCTGCGGCATGATAATTGTGTCTGCGGCATGATAATCGTGTATGCGGCATGATAATTGTCTCTAAAGCTTTATGTCTGGTGGATATTTGTGTCTGACTCATGGTAATTGTGTCTGAGTCATTGTAGTCGTGTATGCGGCATGATTATTGTGTCTGAGTCATTGTAATCGTGTCTGTGGCATGATACTTGTGTCTGTGGCATGATACTTGTGTATGTGGCATGATACTTGTATCTGAGTCATGGTTGTGTCTGTGGCTTGATACTTGTGTGTGTGGCATGATACTTGTGTATGCAGCATGATAATTGTGTCTGCGGCATGATACTGGTGTCTGTGGCATGATACTTGTGTCTGTGACATGATAATTGTGTCTGTGATAATTGTGTCTGTGACATGATCATTGTGTCTGCGGCATGATAATTGTGTCTGAGCCATAGTAATCGTGTATGTGGCATGCTAATTGTGTCTGTGGCATGATACTTGTGTCTGAGGCATGATACTTGTGTATGCAGCATGATAATTGTGTCTGTGACATGATAATTGTGTCTGTGACATGATAATTGTGTCTGTGACATGATCATTGTGTCTGCGGCATGATAATTGTGCCTGAGTAATAGTAATCGTGTCCAAGTCATTGTAATCTTGTATGCGGCATTATAATCGTGTCTGAGTCATGATGATAGTGTCCAAGTCACTGTAATCGTGTATGCGGCATGATAATCGTGTATGCGGCATGATCATTGTGTATGAGTCATGGTAATCGTGAATGTGGCATGCTAATTGTGTCTGTGGCATGATAATTGTGTCAGTGGCATGATAATTGTGTCTGCGGCATGAAACTTGTGTCTGACTCATGGTAATTGTGTATGCGGCATGAACATCATGTATGCGGCATGATAATCGTGTATGTGGCATGATAATTGTGTCTGTGGCATCATAATTGTATCTGCGGCATGGTAATCAAAGTCAAAGTGGTGTCAAAGTCATTTTAATCGTGTATGCGACATGATACTTGTGTCTGAGTCATGGTCATCGTGTATGCGGCATGATAATCTTGTATGTGGCATGATAATTGTATCTGCGGCATAATACTTGTGTCTGAGTTATGGTAATCGTGTATTCGGCATGCTAATTGTGTCTGTGGCATGATACTTATGTCTGAGTCATGGTCATCGTGTATGCAACATGCTAATTGTGTATGAGTCATAGCCATCGTGTATGTGGCATGCTACTTGCGTCTGAGTCATGGTAATTGTGTATGCGGCATGATAATTGTGTATGTGGCATGATTATTGTGTCTGTGGCATGATAATTGTGTCTGCGGCATGATACTTGTGTCTGAGTCATGGTAATCGTGTATGCGGTATGATAATCGTGTATGCGGCATGATAATAGTGTATGCTGCATGATAATCGTGTATGTGACATGCTAATTGTGTCTGTTGTATGGTAATTGTGTCTGCGGCATGATACTTCTGTCTGTGGCATGATAATCGTGTATGTGACATGATAATCGTGTATGTGGCATGCTAATTGTGTCTGTGGCATGATAATTTTGTCTGCGGCATGATACTTGTGTTTGAGTCATGGTCATCGTGTATGCGGCATGATAATCGTGTAGGTGGCATGATAATCGTGTATGTGACATGATAATCGTGTGTGTGATATGATAATTGTGTCTGCGGCATGATACTTGTGTCTGAGTCATGGTAATCGTGTATGCGGCATGATAATCGTGTATTCGGCATAATAATCGTTTATGTGGCATGATAATCGTGTATGTGGCATGCTAATTGTGTCTGCTGCATAGTAATTGTGTCTGCGGCATGATACTTGTGTCTGTGGCATGGTAATTGTGTATGCGGCATGATAATTGTGTATGTGGCATGATTATTGTGTCTGTGGCATGATAATTGTGTCTGCGGCATGATACTTGTGTCTGAGTCATGGTAATCGTGTATGCGGTATGATAATCGTGTATGCGACAAGATAATCGTGTATGCGGCATGATAATCGTGTATGTGGCATGAAAATCGTATATGTGACATGATAATCGTGTATGCGGCATGATAATCGCTTGTGCAGCATGATAATCGTGTATTCAGCATGATAATCGTATATGCGGCATGATAATTGTGTATGCGACATGATAATCGTGTGTGTGACATGATACTTGTGTCTGAGTTTTAGTAATCGTGTATGTGACATGATAATCGTGTATGTGGCATGATAGTCGTGTATGCGGCATGATAATCGTGTATGTGGCATGATAATCGTGTATGTGGTATGATAATCGTGTATGTGGCATGATAATCGTGTGTGTGACATGATAATTGTGTCTGCGGCATGATACTTGTGTCTGAGTCATGGTTATCGTGTATGCGGCATGATAATCGTGTATGTGGTATGATAATCGTGTATGCAGCATGATAATCGTGTATGTGGCATGATAATTGTGTCTCTGACATGATAATTTTGTCTGGGGCATGATAATTGTGTCTGAGGCAAGATACTTGTGCCTGAGTCATGGTCATCGTGTATGCGGCAAAATAATTGTGTATGTGGCATGATAGTCATGTGTGTGACATGATAATTGTGTCTGCGGCATGATACTTGTATCTGAGTCATGGTAATTGTGTATGCGGCATGATAATCGTGTATGTGGCATGATAATTGTGTCTGTGGCATGATAATTGTGTCTGCAGCATGATACTTGTGTCTGAGTCATGGTAATCGTGTATGCGGTATGACAATCGTGTATACGGCATGATAATCGTGTATGTTACATGATACTCGTGTTTGTGGCATGCTTATTGTGTCTGCAGCATGATAATTGTGTCTGCGGCATGATACTTGTGTCTGAGTCATGGTAATCGTGTATGCGGCATGATAATCGTGTATGTGGCATGATAATCGTGTATGTGACATGATAATCGTTTGTGCAGCATGATAGTCGTGTATGCGGCATGATAATCGTGTATACGGCATGATAATCGTGTATGCGGCATGATAATCGTGTGTGTTACATGATAATTGTTATATGACATGATACTTGTATCTGAGTCTTGGTAATCGTTTATACGGCATGATAATCGTGTATGCGGCATGATAAGCGTGTATGCGGCATGATAATCGTGCATGCGACATGATAATCATGTATGCGACATGATAATCATGTTTGTGACATGATAATTGTGTCTGAGTCATGGTAATCGTGTATGTGACATGATAATCGTGTATGTGGCATGATAATCGTGTATGTGGCATGATAGTCGTGTATGCAGCATGATAATCGTGTATGTGGCATGATAGTCGTGTATGCAGCATGATAATCGTGTATGTGGCATGATAATCGTGTATATGGCATGATAGTCGTGTATGCAGCATGATAGTCGTGTATGTGGCATGATAATCGTGTATGTAACATGATAATCGTGTATGTGACATGATAATTGTGTATGTGACATGATAATCGTGTATGTGGCATGCTTATTATGTCTGTTGCATGGTAAATGTGTTGCGGCATGCTAATTGTGTCTCCGGCATGATAATTGTGTCAGAGTCATGGTCATCGTGTATGCGGCATGATCATCGTGTATGCGGCATGACAATTGTGTCTGTGGCATTGTAATCATGTATGCGACCAAGATGATGACTGTGTTTGCGGCATGATGTTTTTTATTCATTTTTATTTCACAATTACCTTATAACAGAATATTAATATAATGTTTATATCGGTTTATACAAAAAGTACACTGTAAGAGAAAAATATATAAAATTATGCAATAATTACAATATTCTTTTTAATATCAAACGTTATGAAATTTATAATTTCAAATATTTTATACATAATTTAATTTAATAACAAATAGAAAAGGTTTTAGTCTTTATTGCGATCGTGCTTTTATCGTGTATGCGATATGATGACCGTGTCTGCGACATGATAATTGTGCCTGTGGCATGAAAATTGGGTCTGAGTATCTAATCAACTCTAGTGGGGTTTTTTTGCATTGGTATTTTCATTTTTCACTAGCTGTTGTTGTGATACGTTGCACTCTAAGGATACATCCGTCATGACAATATAAATGCATCAGCACATGCCACAAGATGTCGTTGTGTCATGTGCTGACAGGTGTGAAAACATTCGCACATTGTGTGTACATGTACTTTTAAGTTTCACTAAACAGTAAACAATATCAATTTTGAAATGCATTTCTAATCAATCTTATGCTAATTTACACGGACTTAATCATTTCTAAGGGATGGCATCCGGGAACACAAATGCTCATTCTAGAGTGACGATTTTAATATTAATCATATGGTTTGATATTAATTTCTTATAGATAGATATTGATGACATTTTAGATGTTTCTATAATATCAATGCTAAAAGTACCTGTACTATTTTGTTTTGTTAGCTCACACACCACTACCTAATTTTGTTTTACAAGAAAAACAACAAAGTATCTAAAAATTGTATACATTTAACATGTATACCATTGTCTTAATTCACAAATAGGGACAGAAAAATGATAAATCAAATTACAGGCCAATATCAATGTTTTTCATTATTTCATTTATACTAGAACGTCACGTTAGTATACATCTTAGAAAAAACATAGAAGAAAATAAGCTGTTTTATTTTTGTCAATCTGGTTTTAGAGCAAAACATTCTCTTCTAATTGCTCTGCTATAGCTAAAAATGAAATATTTGGTACATTATATCTTGATCTGACCAATGCCTTCGACTAAGGTGACCACGACGTATACTTGTTCAAAAAAATGTACAAGTTCTTTATTTAATAGACCTGTGCATTACGGTAGAAAAGACAACTCTGGAAATACCGAAATACACTTGAATTATACCTATCAGAACAAAATATACATTAAAATAACCTAATAGCTACTAGATCTATATTAATAATACATTTGGTCGACCATTACTGATGTTTAAACAAAGTTATTAACGTAAATTTGTTAAAAAAAAAAATAGTGTATTTTGGTTATAATCGAAATCAAGGAAAGTAACTTGTTATAACCGAAAGACCCTTTGACACAAAATTGGGTAAAAACGCACCATATCGTACTTTTTTAAAATGTTTTTTTTTTCAAAAACAATCTTAAATTCATATCTGATACATAATGTAATAGAAAGTTGATCATTAATGCCTTAAATAGCTAAATCTAGGTGTCTTTCGGTGTCTTTCGGTTATCAGGTGTCTTTCGGTTTTTCCAGTCAGCGCAAGTTAAACAGAAATACAAAAAAATAGTTTTTTTTAATAATTAGAAAGTAGAACTCATAACCCTCAAGTTTCTGGAAGTATAGCTTCAGAGTTCCGCAT